>OY744534.1:50476261-50551261 GCA_963556195.1 Sepiola atlantica | reverse complement strand
CCTGGAATCCGGTAAGACCAAGAGACCAAAAGAAATATATACTATAACATAATCAACTGGTCAATTGGGGAGAGAAAAAAATAAAATTAATGTTCTTAACTTCTTTACGAACTCAACGTTTGAGAGATAAAAGAGAAATTTAATAGAATATTCGAATATCTATGTATCTCATATAGGGATCAAGTGTTAGCCTCAGGTAGAGGCCCCTTGATTTCTGAGAACGTCAACTTAAGTAAAATGAAACAAAAAAGGGCTTATATTTTAGATAGTATTTTCGTCAGTCCGTCACGCTAAAATTTGCAATAGCATGTTCGTTGATATATAATGCTTAAGTTTAAAATAACATTTTAATCTCCAAACGCCCAGATTAAAAGGACGCATCTTACAAATATATGTATTTGTTACTTCCAAATGCCACCAAGTGAATAAGCATGTGGCGCGAAACGAGACGGTTCTGCATTTCAAATCATTCTTAAAATAACGTCAGAAATAACGACAACGACAACAACAACAGCAACACGAGATTAGAGGTTTAAAATGGCCGCCCAGAAAAAAAAAATGACTCTAGAAAAGATCGTCTAGACGTTTTGTTTTTCTTTCGTGTCTCATTCAGAATATCAGATTGACTGTCTGGAAATATACATTCCACAAATAATGTAAGTATGATTTATTTATTTATGTATCCTCCTTATATTGTTTGGATTATTCAAACTGCATCTTATTTGTTATTTTCACGACATTCAGGCCGATGTAACCTGCGACCTTTCTTCAAATGCATATTTTAAGACTCGAAAATTGTTATTACGAACTCGGGAACCTACCCAGATTTTTTAACTGAACCCTTTATTTAAGCAACCGTCCCCATAAGTAATCAAACTTAGTTCATTCTATTTCAATCCTCTCATAATATCATTAATCTTTCAGCTGGCAATAATGTTGAATAATGGCCCTATGGGAATGGATGTATCTGTTGGGAATCGTTGATTTGACTTGCGCGAATTAACGCGGGGCAGTCGAGTGCAGAGCAGGGCTTGTTCTCACAGTCGGAGCTGGCAGACGTGACACGGTTACCGTGTGACGAGACCCCAGATCAAGGGTCACTCTGCACCTGGAGAGGCTGTGACGCCACAGGCCCTTGCGTGGGAAACAGGCTCCGTGACGTCACTCGTTCTCGTGAGAAGCGAGTTTTTCGGAAAGCGAACCGAGAGGACGTGCGATTCACAATGTAAAGATAAGGGATATTTCCCTTAGGGGAAGTAGGTGCGAGAAATCCTTTCCCCCCTCTCTGTGAATAGTTAAGAAATCATTGTTAACTAACTACGATAAAGTAGTGATCTCTCTCTCTCTCTCTCTCGACGTAGCGAATGACTCCCAGTTGAAATAACAACGCTTGTAATAAATGAATTAAATTCAAAAGAAGAGTTTGTCTTCGGAGTGCATCATGGCTTTTATTGCAGACAACAGACGGCGTGGTTCACGGCAGAGAAGAAACAATTCATCCACTAGACGACACGACCAACCCCCTTACACGACAAGTATACGAAACGCTTACTGCCGCGGCCCAAGCAGGAGTAGGTCTATGCAACAATAATTCTCTCATTAATCCTTACCTTCTAATAGTTTGGGCCTTGATCAGTGGTGACTCATTAGTAAATAAAATATATTAATTTTTTTTAAATATTGTCCTCGTTCCGTCAGCCATGACCGGATAGAAGTGTGAAGTCATGTTTTATTCTTAGTTATTATCACCTGTAGTAAGGATTGAACCTTCAACCCACAGAAGATTGGAACGTAGAACTGATTGTTATACAACGCCTTTATTTTTGTATCGCCACAGAGCCAATAAATAAATACAATATTGTATTTATGCATGCCAATCTATCATTAATATTAAATTTATTTATTTTGATAAAAGATTTTATGCCCTCATATTCTTATTGTTGCATATGTTGCATAACTGTCCCGGAATGGGCCGAGACAGTTCCCGTTTTGTATACCCGTCCCGGAATGGGCCGTGGCAGTTCTCTCTTAAACAGTTTGTCATTTTAACACCAAAAAGGAATATGTTACATATCTTTACTTTCTCGTACATTCTCTTCTTCCTCGTCGCGTGGAGAGGTGTGACGTCTAGTGGTTGAATTATTTCTTCTTTCTTTCTGCCGTGAACCTCGCCGTCCGTTGTGTCTGCAACAAAACCTTCCTGACCCATTCACGAGACAAACAATCTTTTAAACTTTTAATTCTGTTTTATTTCAGGCGTCAGATTTCTGTCGCTTGGAGATGCTTCACCAACGTTAAGAGAGAGAGAGAGAGAGAGAGAGAGAGACCAAATTACTACTCTATCGTAGTTAATTCCTAGCTTAAGTCCTTAGCCATTCGAGGAGGAGGGAAGAAGAAATCCCATGCCTGGATTCTCTTAGGGAATTTAATTCCCCTAATCATGTTGAAGACTACATAGAGAACTCGTCCGTTCGGCCCGCTTCCAAAACCCAGACTGGCAAAACACAGCTTCCCACACAAAAGCCCATGACGTCACAGAGCCCCTATCACAGGTGCACATTGACCCTTGATCTGAAGTATCGTCAACGTGGTGACCATGTCAGCGTCTGTGAGCTCCGACTATAAGAACAGCCCCATACTGAACTTGACTGTACCGGTCCACCCGTACTAAATCGCGCAAGCCAAACCAAGCGATTTCCAACAGATACGTCCACTTCAAGATGCGTCCGGCCCCACATGGCCATTATCCAACACATAGCTATCTCGTCTTCCTCGGAATGAAACCAATATGGTCGCGCGCGTGTACAGAAGTGTTATTGACACGTTAGTAGTAGTGATGGCGAAGTATCAAACTACACAAGGGTCTGTATCGTTTCTCTCTATATCTTATCAGCAGCAACTGCAGAGTTTATCTATCTTTCTCTCTCGATCTCTCTCCCTTTCATTTTATAGCTGAGGTTGCAATAGTAGTTCACCAGCTCTTAATAAAAACAGCACATATTCGTTTTGGGTTAATATTTTTTTCTTTAAATTCATCTCAGCATGTTTTACTTTATTAATATAATACTCAGTATCGATCTTCCACCCAGTCCATCCACATTGGGGAAAGGGAAGACGGCCAAACTGAGCCTGTTCCTTTTCAGACCAAGAACCAAAGACTACTCTTTCTTTTGTTCACTTACTTTCTCTCGACTTTCCTTGTTCTTACGTCACTTCTTGTCATACGTTAACCTAATTTCTACACCTTAATTGTCAAGTGAATATTTCCTTTCAATGTAATCAACACATTCCACATACAATCTTGCTACATTAATTTATGATTTTTAAACATGTATTGATTAATTCGTTTTGTAGGTGAATACTTTGTAAATAAGCAGTCTGCAAATGGTAGATGTTATTTAAACCATAGATTTGATTATGACGGGTATTTGCACTGCAAATAAGATTGAACCTGGAAGAAAACGGAACTAAGAGGAAACTAAACCCCCTTAACGCTCGTAAACTGAGACCTTACCATCGGATGCGCTTTCAATGATAAACAGGACAGATTCTATTAAAGCCATAAATCAGGCCATAACAGGAGTAACGTTGTTTCCCCCCATTTTCCATCTTTAAGACGATTCCGACATATGAAAATCCGTGATATATTTCAAATTCTTATATGTGATGTTGCTTATAATTATTATCTGTCACGTAGCCATTATCTTCGTTGTAATGAATGCGTGTAACTCGATAAGATGTCAGGTATAGGCTAAAGACTGGAAATCTGAACTTACTTGGTATCTGTCGGCGGATTGATCATCTAATCATTCTCTCCAGCAGGTTAGAACAAATTAAGACATTAACAAAAACGATTTTACGTTCTTTACTTTTATTGGTGTCTCTCACGCTCATTTCTCTATGTATAATTAGACCCACTGTGGAAGCAAAGCACATAACGCCCTCGCTTCTTAGAATTAAGTGTACTCGCTGTCGTATTCCGATCAGCTGGCAGTACTTATTAAAATCCGTTTTAATTTTTATATATTTCTTTCTGAGTAACAAACACAAATATTTTTTTTTTTTTAATTATATGCTTATTTTCCTAAATCATAAACCGTAAAAGCTTTAAGTTTTAGATCTGCATTCCATTTGCTAACATATAATTTTATAACTCACTTCCGTAACAAAGACGGCTATCAGCATCATTATAGTCATAGCCATTATGAGTTATCACATGAGTATCATTATTCCTTCTATTTCCAGTATTGATATTTGCACACTAGGAGTTTTCACACAATTATTATTATTATTATCATTATTAATAGTAGTAGTAGTAGTAGTAGTAGTAGTAGTAGTAGTAGTAGTAGTAGTAGTAGTATGATCATGATTATTATTATTATAATTATTGTTATTATTATGATGATTATTATTATAATGATGATTATTATTATTACGATTATCATAATTATTATGATTATTATGATTATTATGATAATAATTATGATTATCATGATTATTATTATGATTATTAGTATTATGATCAGTGTTATTATTATAATTGTTGTTATTATTATGATGATTATTATTACTACGATGATTATTATTATTATTATGAGTACTATAATTATTATGATTATTATGATTATTATAATAATAATAATTATTATTATGCTTATTATTATTATGATTATTAGTATTATGCTTATTATTATCATTATTATTCTCATGATTATTATTATAATTATTAGTATTATAATCATTATTTTATATTGAATTATCATATTTTTAATTATTATCATTATTATCATTATTTAATTATTACGGGTCCTCACACAAAATACGTCATAATGCGTATTTGCTTATTGACAATAACCAGCATTGTTCCCTGGAGTCTGATTGACAACAAGTATCCCCACCTTTCCAGCATATGCCACCTTTTTCAACAACCGTGACAATTTATTTTGTGTTAGCGCAAGAACCGTTTACCATTGATTTCTCGCTAGTCATCACAATTAGTATTCTCTGGAATTTAGGTTGCTATGAGTCTCCTCAAAGTTTTCGTACTCTCCGTACTCTTCCAGTGGAGGTCTGGTTGGTGCTTTCCCTCTTCGGTAGTTTTATTCTCCTTCTCCTTTTACGACAATTTTGTGTGGTACCAGCCGAGGCTGATGTCGTCAGAGGTGGATGTGTATGTGTGTATTATTCTGGGTGAAAAAGCAGTTAATGACGTATTGCAGTTTTATTTCCATTAGGCTCATCTTATGTACATTCTGTATTTTTGTCTTATTTAAACTTAACTAATATTCGTTGGTCGGTCATGTCTAAGTTCTAAATAACATTTTGCTTGCTCTGTCACGCAATAGTTTAAAATAGTATTTTCGTAAGGTTGTCACACTAATATTATCGTTGGAGTGTCATACATTAGTTTGAAATAACATTTTCATTTATCTGTCACACAATAGTTTGAAATAACATTTTCGTTCGTAAGTCATGCATTAGTTTGAAATAGCATTTTCGTTCGTCAGTCACACATTACTTTTAAATAACATTTTTGTTGGTCTATCACATATTAGTTTGAAATACCATTTTTATTTCTCTGTCACGCAATAGTTAGAAATAGCATTTTTTTGTATCTGTCACACAAGAGTTTTAAATAACATTTTCGTTGGTCTGTCATACATTAGTTTGAAATAGCATTTGCATTTATCTGTCACGCAATAGTTTGAAAAAACATTTTCGTGTATCTGTCACACAAGAGTTTTAAATAGCATTTTCGTTCGTCAATCTCACATTAGTTTTGAAATAATATTTTCGTTGGTCTGACACGCATTAGTTTAAAATTGCATTTTCATTTATCTGTCACACAAGAGTTTGAAATAGAATTTTCGTTCGTCTGTAACACATTAGTTTAGAATAGCATTTTTCTTTTATCTGTCACGCAATAGTTTGAAAAAACATTCTAGTGTATCTGTCACACAAGAGTTTGAAATAGCATTTTCGTTCGTCTGTCACACATTAGTTTGAAATCACATTTTTCTTTTATCTG
The DNA here is from genome assembly GCA_963556195.1 of Sepiola atlantica. Taxonomy (NCBI): domain Eukaryota; kingdom Metazoa; phylum Mollusca; class Cephalopoda; order Sepiida; family Sepiolidae; genus Sepiola; species Sepiola atlantica. The sequence goes on along the minus strand of OY744534.1, from coordinate 50,545,233 downwards.
TCACGCAATAGTTTGCAAAAACATTTTCGTGTATCTGTCACACAAGAGTTTGAAATAGCATTTTCGTTCGTCAATCTCACATTAGTTTGAAATAATATTTTCGTCCGTCTGACACGCATTAGTTTAAAATAGCATTTTAGTTTGTCTCTCTCGCAATGTTGTAAATAACATTTTCGTTGGTCTATCAAGCATTAGTTGTAAACAGCATTTTTGTCAGTCTGTCACGCTAAAGTTTGAAATTAACCTTGCTAACCGCGTTGATTGAAAGGACGCTTCTTGGGTATATCCGTCCTTAATATCTTCTCAAAATAAATAACGCATTTTTGGATTCGTCCATCCGCGAAATCGCTTAATTCTCGCGAAAGAGTAACTAGATGAAAAACAAATTTTAAAAGAACTAATGAAAATGTCGAAATGAAACGCTAATTTTAAATCTTGGAAAATGTCGGAACGTCATGCAAAGTGGACTCTTTTAAACGGCGGAAATCACGATCCGTTCAGTTGTGCAAACGAGTATTGGCTGGCATTACGTGATTAATTGCAGATATACAACTTTAACTGACACCGAAGGGATAGGCCTCTTCGTTTTAACGGCCTAACGAAGCTAATTTGAACACTGGTTATTAAATCCGATACTGGTTTAATAAATCACGGACAAATAATTATATTTTTAAACCTAATGTTCAGTTTGATTATTTACCTATGCTCATATTGCATTTGATATGCTTATATCGGCATTTATTAGTTCTCCCCGTCTGTATCGGTAACGGAAATTTTATATCAGCTGAGGAGTCGCTTCGAAAAGCAATACGAAAAAACAGTCCACTGGTAGAAACGTAGTTGTGTCAGTAATACCTAACAGTCTATGGCTCTGATTGAAAATCCAAGAGGGGTCAACATCAGGATCCGCCGTCTTCTAGTGGCATTTGTCTGTGCATGTTGCAAGCAAGAACGTGTCAGACTCGGAACCGCAAATCAATGAAGTAATGATAAGAACGTCACTTCTGCGCGTGTGGAACATACATTCCTTTATACATTCGGGCCAAACCTTCCCCGACTTTATATGCAACCACTGGGCCTTGCTTTTCCAAGTGTCGAGAGTGCCAACTAGACACCCCTGAGGCACGGTCTTCATGGTTCTGTTCAGAAATCCGAGTCATACAACAACAACAGCAACAACAACAACAACAACGACCTGCCTTTTGTTTGGATAAAGTATAACTCGACGCGGTCATAGGAAGTGCAACCTTCTATGCATCACCTCTTCTCTTTGAGGGATTGTTTATTGCCGCTACCGGATTATGCAGACGGGTTTGTTTTCAACAATATGTAAATTCGGTGTGTGACAATTAGGTTAAATTCGGATTTTTTTTACGTACGGTTAAATTCAGTACAATATGGTATTTTCCACAAGAAGTTGAGTTAGAGCTACGTATCCAGGTAGTTACGTCACAGACAAAGAGTTCATTAAGTGAAGTGTCGAATGAGCGGATCGGATCTTTCTCTGTTTGTTGAAATAAAAGAGAGATAGAGATCCGATAAGATTATACATATATATATATATATATATATATATATATATATATATATATATATATATAGGGTGGGCCAAAATAAGGGTCCTATCTTTAAATTTGAATAACTTGAATTTGAATAACTTCCACAAAATAAAAGTTAAACTCACCAAACTTTATGTGTGTGTAGACTGACCCTTCCGAGATTTTTTGAAATAAACAAAACAAATTTTAGCCGAAAAACACTTCTTAAAACTTACAAAAACTAAAGTATTGTTTTTTACACTGTTTTGAGTTTTTTAAGCAAAAATAATGTTTTCTAAATGAGGGTACGTTCCTTAGGGCTAATACGGCTCATGCTTGCTTCGGAAGGGGTCCTTTACTTATTCTAAAAAAAAATTTAAAAAATCAATAAATAAAAAAGTTATGAATGTTTAAAAATAGGACCCTTATTTTTGCCCACCCTGTATATATATATATATATTGTTTATTTAAAAAACTATACGTTACATGTTTCAGAAGCGTACCGTGGTTTCATCCAGATGGACTGACTTTTATCTTTTAAAAGTCGTATATAGCCCATAAGATATCTTCAACGACTTAAAATGAAAACGACAGAAGAATGGCGTTTGAATTCACTGTTAAACGGTGCATTGCCAACACGAATGCATATTGCAATGATAGTTTACACATTTCTATATTCCTTAGATAGATCCTAGCATTGATAAAGATATACCCTCCTTCAACATCCAGCCACCACATAGCAATTGATCCACTCAAATATAGACCCCCCCCCCATAAATATACATTAAAAAATACAAAACGATAATTAACTAAACAAATAAAAAATAAGTAAAAATAAAGTAAAACACTTAATAAATAGTACCTAACCCATTTACCGACTAATAAACTACGCCACACAGTTATCCCTAAAAATAAACAAACTTTTGAAGCGGTAAACCAGGCAACATCCATCATCAATAATTAAATTATTTTAAATAAAACTTAATAAACGATTTAGACCCATATATTAATAGATCACCCTGACCTATTGACCCGGTGCTTTCTTCAAAAGGGACGCTTCAGCAATGCACTGTTAACGGTGAACTTAAACCCCATTCCTCTTGTGGTATGCTCATTTCGAGTCGCTGAAGATTCCTAATGGGCTATATACGACTTTCAAAGGTTAAAAAAGTCAGTCTATCTCGATGAAACCTCGGTACGCCTCTGAAATATGTAACGCATAGTTTTCTAAATAAATAATATGTATTTAGCTCTCACTTTTTTTGCGATCGAGCACTTTATTGATTTTTCAACATAACATGATACACTTATATATATATATATATATATATATATATATATATATATATATATGAAGTAAGGAAGTTGACATCTTTGAAGCACGGATTTGAATGTATTAAATATTTTTGAAAATCAAACATCGTGCAATATTTTTATAAATGAAAAATTCATTTATTTAAAAAAGTTTTATCGCGAATTTTCGTTGTTGCTTGATAAGGTTGTACCTTATCAAGCGAGACTATCCTATAGTTTTTTTCCTTTTCTTCCGCCTCATTTTGATGGTGGTATTAATCCCGAGGGGTCGAAAATACGTCGAGTTCTTTAAGACGTTAGAAGTTCAGTTCGTTCGATGTCATGCGCAGATTGGCGCTATTTATGAAGTAAGGAAGTTGACATCTTTGAAGCACGGATTAGAATGTATTAAATATTTTTGAAAATCAAACATATATTTAATTATAATGACAATATATGTATTAGCATATACTATCAGTGCCCTTTTACTTTGCAGTCTCCTTAAAAAAATCAGCTCGATGATTGCCAATTAGTGACAACAGAGCAAATATAAGTAAGGTTCATATTATATTCCAATAACCATACTTTTATTTTATTATTTTTATTTTCATTTTAAAATTCAAAATCGCGTATTAGTGGTTAACCCACGTGTGTATTTTGCTATTTTCTTTGTTTTTAGTTTGGTTTCACCCAAAAATGAACCACTGTATAGTGTAGGTTATTTCAAGACGCTTTAATCGAAGAACGTTTTGCTCTATGTGAATTTTTCTGATTATTTTGTAATGTTACAGAGACGATATTAAAATAAAAATGTTGTTTGGCACAAGAAAAATGAAGCGGACCGTAAAAAATATATCTCACAAAAATGTTATGCTTTTTGTAAATGTGAAAAAATAAAAATAAAAATAATAAAATAAAAATATGGTTATTAGAATATAATATGAACCTGACTTTTTTATATATATATATATATATATATATATATATATATATATATATATATATATATATATATATATATATATATATTACAGAGGAAAGTCTTTCCAACAGAGAAAAAAATATTGAAACAATATTTAAAGCAAGAAAGACACTCATCGAATGTCTGTTTTTACAAAATATTATTTCATTTTACGAAAAAAATGAATGAAACAACTATTATCATTTTTTCCACGAGAAAGTAAAAGAAAAATGAAAAAAATGTATTCTACTGTATCTTTATTTGAAATTTTGATGAAAGATTATATCGTCGAAAATTGAATTGAAAAATGAAATGAAAACTTATTTGAATTGTATTTCTTTCTAACGGCTAATTTTTATTTTTAATAACTCAACTATCCATGTGTCTGTAATAATTAAATCGTTTTCTCCAACTTAAACATTTTTTCCCTTTATATCTCATTCGATTTTTTAGTTTTTAATTTATCATTCTGGCGTTTCCTCTTAGAGAGTCAGACGATAAGGCCTTAAGAGAAAAATTTAGCAATTTTTTAAAAATTTTCCAACCGCCCGTTTCATTGATTTAAAAAAATGTTTCCTCTGAAATTTATCCAACGATTTCGTTGTACGCAAAATTAACTTACATATATATATATATATATATATATATATATATATATATATATATAGAGAGAGAGAGAGAGAGAGAGAGAGCGAGAGAGCGAGAGAGAGAGATTGAGAGAGAAAATGATACTTCAAAGATATAAATAATATATTTAACTAGTAAACTATCAAGATAGTCCAGTGATTTTTTATCAGATCATACCGTGTATTATCCTCGAAAATTTAATTGAAAAATAAAATGAAAACTTAATTGCATTGTATTCCTTTCTAACGGCTAATTTTTATTTTTAATAATTCAAATATCCATGTGTATTTAATAATTAAATCGGATGCGAGTTAAATGACAACTTAAATATAAATAATCGAAAACTGTTGGCTGCCGGGTTAAAGATCAAATCACTGTCACCCGGAATTTGTTGAAACTGAGAACACCAACGACTGTATTATCTCTCTGTCTTTTTATTTTTGTGATGTATACGTTTTTTTATCTCCCTCTCTCCCCCTGTCTTTCTCTCTCTCTCGGTTATCATAGCGAGAGAGATATTAGAAGTGTTGTGTTTTCTTTCGTGACGATCAAAGTGTAAACATAAATGATATCATGTACTGAGTGTTCAAGACAAATAGGTATATCTTTATATCCTTTTATTTCAAAATTATTTGAAGTATTCAATAGCGGTGAAGTGTAATGGAAAGCTGTTTCTTTTCACTATTAGTTGATGGTTTATTGTCTGCACAACGAATTTCGTCGAGAAGCTTCGAAAATGTGCGGCAAGATATAGATTTAGATTTTTCACTTATAAAATAGATCATTCAGTGAAGACCGGGGTTGTTCCAATAAAAACAAGCTCGATGATACTCGATTACAGAGTACAGAGCATTTATATGTGATTTTATGAAGGCTTACCAAAGCATTCCTTTCAGGACACCAATGATCACCATTAAAGATATTTTTTCTTACAAATATTATTTATTCAAATTAAATGTTGAACGAAGCTAGTCCTCATCCAACAGTTAACTTTTGGCTGTGAAGACCCAAGAAAACCACCTTACGAAAATTAAGAAACTCGTCAACATTGTAAAACTCCGATTCAGCAAGGAACGCCTTGTATACGTATGACCTTAAACTACTGTCAATGAAACCAACAGGTGATAGACTCACAAACAAGCCTAACGAAAAGATCCTAACAACACAATTGAAATTCCCTGCCGTTGCCATGAGCATGTTTTCTCGTCCGTAATTACTTTTGATCGTTCCCTTCCCCATCTTAACGTCTCATTTTACTTCCTATTTTTCTATCACTTGGCATTTCAGTTGTGTAGTTAAGTGCCATTCCGTTTTGCTTTGTACTGATACTATCGTTTGTTAGAGCACTTGGCAAACACGAGGACTATAAATATCTGGGTATGCTGAAAGCGAACGCTATCAAACCATCAAATAAATAGATGGTTAAATGACACTAACTGAGAATAACAACTAAAATTCTTGAAACTGAATCATATAGTATAAACAGTATAATTATAGAGTATACACAGCTTACATTTCTTTGGCAGTACCCTTGATAAACGTGCGACAGAATCACCAATAAACACAACAGAAGGTACTGAAATGCACTGTTGAAATGCTATTAAATCACTTGGCGAACGCAGTGACTATAAATACCTGGGTATTCTGGAAGTGAACGCCCTCAAATCAATATACAAAAGCCGTGATTAAAAAGATGATAGCTGTGAAGAACAAATAAGATCATTGAAAGTAAATTATATAAAAGAACTGGACATTGTCCTTTGTAAGATACTCTGAAACCTTAATAGTCTGGACAAAACTCTTTGGTCATATAATGTGGCCTCTAAAGAAAGGATCAGGAATCTTGATTTAAGAATCGAACAATTATGATAATGAACAACGCTCTGCACCTGAAGAAAGGGAAAGTCAAGTGAAGAAGAACTGGTATATATTGAGGATTACGTAGACAATGCAAACTAAACAGACAGGATTAATGCATAACACGAAATATAGAGAGGCTAATTACCGCCGACAAACGAAGCTATAAAGCGTACAATGCAGACAGCCGCGAAATGGGAAACAAAAATTTGAGAATAGAAAAATGAGAAGTGAACTATCTACAAGACGAACCAAAGTAATTGTGGACAAAAAAACATGGATATAGTTACGAGAAAAATATTTTTAAAAGAAATGAAATTGCTATTGACGCCAAAAACAACGCGACCAGAACAGCTTGTTGAATCAAAAAAGCGAGATTACTATAAACTGTAGACACAGAACAAATTTCACTCTGTGATAAGCATCTATATGAAAGAATTAACATGCTTAAGCATGTGCGTCGTAAACAGTGGAAACAACTGGAAAAAGTTTAAAGGTTTATGGTAGTAAATAAAGAGAGAGGAATGTAAGTGCGTGACCATCGGAAAAACTAAAAACTTAAATAAGTAGTGGCTGCATCAAATTGCTTACAATGAATGCTAATATCCGCATAGTGTTATAAACTCTTACGAATGAAACATGGACACATCTGTGTACCTGGCCATAAGTGTATTTTGATAAAACTTACTCTTTTACTCTCTCTCTCTCTATATATATATATATATATATATATATATATATATATAAATATTCCCCCTCTCTCTTTTTGTCTCTCTCTCTTTCTCTAAATCTCTCTATCTCTCTCTCTCTATATATATTTATATATAATATATATATATAAATACACACACACACACACACACACACATATATATATATATATATATATATATATATATATATATATATATATATATATATATATATTCGCTATTTACATTCGCTATTTACATTTAAAATTCCTCTATATTTGGCTATGGCCGATGGATAAGATCCTCGACTACGAATCAGTGGCGATTTGTGATCGCGGTTCGCGCCCACCGACCGTTGAGAATTAGTTCCTACACTGAAGATTGCGTTAGCATGAAACATCGATGTCTGTAGGTAATCAAAAATAATTAATAAATATTCATTTATAAATATTATTGTATATATATATATATATATATATATATATATATATATATATATATATGTATATACAATGTTTATTATGCGTATTTATTTATCATAACAATTAATATTTGTAATTATTATTCATCCTTACGGAATCGTCAGTGTGGAAATAACTGTTCTGCTAATCGCACGGTTCAAACCCCAGACACAGAGCACGTTTTAACTAACATTTAAACATCTTAGTCAATGAGGTCAACGTAACAGCTATGCGGAAAGAAGAGAAATGAAGTTTATTATGCTTTTTCAAGCAAACATATAGTAAGCCGTCATATAGAGAAATCCGATGCTTAGGATTTGTTTTACCCTTACCTCTAAGAATCAGATTTCTCTACAACTCTGACCGCCAAAACTCATTCCATACACAGGACCTGGATCTTACCATACACCGGAATCTTCGAACCTGATCCTACGAACTCTTCATGCATCTTTAACCGTGAATTTACTTATTTACTTTTACATTTGTATAACTGTTTAAATGTTAAAATTATGGTAAACTTAATTTTACCAACTTATGTGTTCGAATCTCATCTGACGATAAAATTGGATCTTTGAAAAGTCCTAATTTAAGGAAGAAATACTAAAAAAAAACTTTTTTCATATAAATCCCTTGTTTTAAACAATTGATAGCTTAGTAGATATTGTATTCTACACAATTTTTATTCTCATCATTTACTTATTTATATTATTGTTCTATCTCGTATATTGAACATTAACTCTTCATGATAAGTTATATTTTAAAGATATATTTCTATCTTTATTTTTAGTTTTTCACTCTCTATATATAATACATAATATAATGTACAGGGTGGGCCAAAATAAGGGTCCTATCTTTAAATTTGAATAACTTGAATTTGAATAACTTCCACAAAAAAAAAGTTAAACTCACCAAACTTTATGTGTGTGTAGACTGACCCTTCCGAGATTTTTTGAAATAAACAAAACAAATTTTAGCCGAAAAACACTTCTTAAAACTTACAAAAACTAAAGTATTGTTTTTTACACTGTTTTGAGTTTTTTAAGCAAAAATAATGTTTTCTAAATGAGGGTACGTTCCTTAGGGCTAATACGGCTCATGCTTGCTTCGGAAGGGGTCCTTTACTTATTCTAAAAAAAAATAAAAAAATCAATAAATAAAAAAGTTATGAATTTTTTAAAAATAGGACCCTTATTTTTGCCCACCCTATATATATAACGGATAACTTCTACAACTTTAAGTCTGTCTTCCCCCTCCTCCCTCTCCTCCTTATTGGTTTAATTCCTTGCTGTCATTCATTTTAAATTTCTACTAATCTTCCTTCCCGCTTTATTAACTTGCAGCGTTTCCGATCGGCGTTGATATGCTAACTGCTGATTTTCTTCTTCTTTCTTTCTTTTTCTTTTTCTTTTTCTTTTTTAACATTTCTTTCTTTCTTTCTCCCTTTTTACTGTTCATTACACGTGACTATTTTCCCCAAATTGCGTTCTTTGTATAAATTTGAAAACTTTTGTTTTTAATTAAAGTTCTGCTACCAATTGATGATGATTGTATTTTAACAATCGAAATATTTTGGTAGAACTATTCAATATGTGTTTTTGAGTTTATTTTTGCTAGTTTTCTATTTTTGCTAGTTGTTGATTTTATTCCATTTTTATTTTTACATATATATATATATATATATATATATATATATATATATATATATAAGAACTAACGTAAACTTAAAGAGAGAAGGGAATGGGGACGGGCTAGTATGACATATATTTGTAAATATATACCTTTAGCAGATGTTGGGAGTAAATAAATATATGTATGGATAAGGTAATCGTCTTCCATTAATCTTTGGCTCGGTGAATTCGAACTGCTTGTCCTAAGCCGATCAAATCCATGTTTCCTTAATACGACGAAAGAAAAAGAAATACAGCTATAAGGCTAAGATTTGAACTGAACGGGAATTACGGAAATCCATGACGGAATTACGGGGGAGACGGGGAAAGTATATAGAATGGGACAATTGGGCGAATAGAATGAGAAACAGAAAACGGAAATGTTGTATAGAAAGGGCAAGTATAAGATCGAAAAACGAATCTGGAGAAATAGATGGGTATAGACTATGTTAGGTAAGTAAATTCATTGGTGACGAAAATAGATTAATAGATCGATAGATTGTAATGAAGATAGATATATTTAATAATAAAAATACACAAGGAGAGATATGCACACACACACACACACACACATATATATATATATATATATATATATATATATATATATATATAATGCTTTTATTTTAAATTCAAACTATATATATTTAACTATATATATATATATTTATCATAATTATTATTAATAAATAAATAAATATTTCTATATCCATAGACATATATATGTTTCGCGTTCTTGTTTTACGCTCGTCAGTATGGAATTAAGTAACCGTGTCGCCGGCCAAACAATTCGAACCCCGGTTTCAAGTATATTGTGTCCTGGTCTCGTAACCATTCGATCAACGCTACAATAACGCTTTCAGTTCGAGAGAAATACGCCTTGTATTACGTTCAATGTAAACACAAGTAGTGTTATTCTAAAGAGAGTTATATTTCCCTAAGGGACATGACTATGGAACGCGGTTAATTTATGGATCATCAATTTATTATCTCTCGAAAAAGCTTAACTCTATAAGAGCTTAATTATATATATATATATATATATATATATATATATATATATATATATATATATATATATATATATATAAAGTTAATCCAACAGAAGATATACTTTGCCTGAACTTTGAATTCTAATAAAATTTGATTTGCACCTTATTTTATCATTTCATTTTATATGATGCTATATATATATATATATATATATATATATATATATATATCAGCATATTTTTTATTTATACAAACATTATTGGTTACATATGTGCATACATGTTTCGGTTGTACGCTTCACAGAGAGTAAACCTCTTCAGACCAAAGAATATATATATATATATATATATATATATATATATATATATATATATATATATATATATATATATATATATATTGTTCTGACTTTAAAATGGCGAAAAGAAAACAAAGAGATCTTTGACAAGAGTATGTCATTACTGAAAGTAGAGAAGTAATGGGTTGCCAGTAACTGCTTCTGGATTGTTCATAGAGCCTCTCTCTCTCTCTCTTTCTCTCTGTCTCTCTCTCTATCTATCTATCTATCTATCTCTGTTACTATTATTCATATTATCCGAAGGAGACCAGGAAATCAGAGAATAGACTCATCACTGCATACAACAACCTCCACTTACCCTTGAACCTCACCTTATAATGCTGAATTTTTAGTACGAGGGGGGCATCAAGTATCGCCATTTTTTACTCTTTGGTGTGACTTGACCGAGGATTTAATCCAGGTCTCACGGCCCATTACCGAACACTGTAGTCATGAAAGAATAATTTTTTATTGCTCCTTTGGTTTTTAGTTAAGATCAAAGTTTAGTATATGTTCTATTAACATCGGCGCCGGAAGTTTTCATCCAATTATCTCCTTTGAAACAGAAAGTTTTTAAATGTTTTTAAAACGCTATCGTTTTTTTATGAAATCTATTTAATTAATTGTATTAATAATTATAATAATATTACTATCGAGAAAAATATTATAAATATATAATACAATTTAGCAATACCAATTATACATGTATATTACACAATATTAATTTATTAAAAACTTAAGCAAAACATAAATAGGCAAATGTGGAAAAACGGGTTTTGCTTGATGGAGTTTAAAGATTACTATAAATACTGTATACTTAGGCGTTACTTTAAAAATCTCCCCTTCCCCTAAATATAGCACTAACTAAGGGGGGGTTAAGTAGTAAGGGCTAGGTTAAAAAAACAGTTTCGAACGATGCTGTGAACGTTGACGCTGCTCTACGTCGTTGTTCGGACGTCAAAAATATGGTAAAACGTACCCTCATATCTTGACTTTTTTTCTAATAATTTCGCTCGGTATCATGAGCCTCGTCAAAGATTTTTTTAAATAAAGGGCATTAACCTTATCTTTTTTGCAAAGGTCTTTCTGGGTCTTGTTGAAGTGACGTCCGATGTTGTGTGGACTAATAGTATAATGTCTCTTTTAAACGAACTTAAAATTAAGTATGGTCGCAAATAGGTATAAATTTGTGCATGTTCATTTTTTAAGCTTCTTTAAAATTTAAAACTTAAAGAAAGAGGCAAGATGCCTTTAAAAACAAGTGTTAGATGCATATATTTTTTATTATAATCAAAATAAATTATTTTCTTCATCTCGATTTTTTTCTAATAATTTCGCTCGGTATCACGAGCCTCGTCAGAGATTTAAACAAATAAAAGGTATGTTAGAATCCTTCTTGGTCTTGTTGAAGTGACGCCCGATGTTGTGTGGACTAATAGTGTAGTGTCTCTTTTTAACGAACTGAAAATTGGGCATGGTCGCAAGTACGTATACATTTGGGCTAGTTCATTTGTGTAAGCATCTTTGAATTTAAAACTTCAAGAGAAAGGCAAAATACTATCAACAACCCACGTGTTAGATGCAGATATTTTTATTAAAATCAAAATAATTTTTTTTTCATCGTGATTTTATTTCTAATAATAATCATTTTTTACTTGCGACCGAGCGAAATTAATAAAAAAAACTATAAAAATATCTGCATCTAACACATGCTTTTTAAGGCATTTTGCCTATTTCTTTAAGTTATATATATATATATATATATATATATATATATATATATATATATATATATATATATATATATATATATATGTGTGTGTGTGTGTGTGTGTGTATAGCAATTCATTGGAAGTAATGAGTGGGGCAACTAAAACAAAGCAAAACAGTTTGTAAGACCCTACCAACCCTTTCATATAGAATATTGATTTACTCCTCTCCAGGAGTTAGGCACAAGGCCAGTTTCTAACTTACTCCCACAAGTAAGATGTGACCCAAGGTCGGGAAAGTGGGATTTAAACATTTCCTGGGCAGCCCCGTCGGCATTCCCCAGTAGGGGCGCCTCAGGCAGTAAGCAATAAACTTACTCCTCCCCAAAGAGAGGAGGCAAAGCCTGGGAAGGTGGACCTCCCAGAACTGCACAGGACAGACCCATTGCCCGGCGTAAATCAAGACCCGAAGGCCAAGACAACACCAGTATGCAGTGCAGTATCCATCGGAACAGATACTACACTTTGATCTTAGCCAAACGGCCAAGGCAGCCCACAGTAATTACACAAACAAAAAAATTAACAAAGGATAAATGATATAAAAGGTGCAAACGATAATTAATTAAAAACTGATTAAATAATAAATTTTGTAAGGGTCATAACAAATGCAGAACTATTTCGAAATATAGAAACAAAGTTATTTTATTGTCAATTTTACTTGTTAAAAATTGTATTTCTTGTCCTGAAATAAAATTATTTTGAAAGTGTTCAGAACTTTAATTCGATGTCTTAATCAATGTTTTCTAGCGCCAAACATATTTGAACTGGTTTAGATTTTCACACAAAAAAAAGGTTTATTTATACAAAAAGAAACAAGTTTTAACCGAATTTCTAGTGGATATTATTCTACTTTTCTATCAAGTCGGTTTTGCCAATCAAGGGAGGCGCGAGAGCACTCTATCCCTTAATAGACTACAAGAATGGCCTATGCTGGAAATCTCATTTATTTGATCAATCGTAACTCAAAAACCAATAAACCAAATTAGTTAAAACTTTACACAAAATGTTTATTTGATAGGTTCTATAAGTGTATAGAATTTCAGCATCATTAGTCAAGGCAACCCAGAGATCCAGAAAGTTCAATCATGAAATCATGTTATCTGTGTGTACGTACGTGCCACCGTGTATCTCATTAACTATTTGATGGATTCAGCTGATTTTTGGCAGAGATAGAGGTTTTAGGGTCTAGTTAAGGGCATTTTGATTTCAGTTTACCATATACCTTAGTTTTCGAGAAAATTCCAGAAAACCTTATGAGCAGGCATTGTATTGAGGCATAGCCTTTACAAAAGTAGTGACATTCCATGAAAAATGCCAGTATACTGAAATCATATGCCCTGAATAGGGTTAAGATGAACATTCAATGTGAGGTGCGCTAAAGAAACATTCCTACAAGTAAAATACATAGCCCTGTTGTGCTCGCATACCCTTAATGACAGTAAAAGTGTAAAAATTTGGGAAATTCCTTGCTTTTGTACACTTAGTGTCTATGAATGTTCATCTTAACCCTATTAAGGGCATATGATTTCAGTATACTGGCATTTATCATGGAATCAACTTAGATTCTAGTCTATGAGTGTTTAGATCGTTTCTACTTTCAAATCACTATGAGATTTCCAACTATGAAAACGACATGAAAAAAATCATCCGTATTCTTTTTTAAATACCAAACAATAAGTGGATTAAAGATTAGATAATTTAAGACAGAAATGACTACAGCGTCTTATTTATTTGCTTATCCATGATACTTAACGCCGTGACGTCAGCATATAAACCAACTAAGTAGCCAGGCCTTCTTAACGTAGGTCGTGATTGTGCTGGTAGCCGTTTTTTGGGGGCGTGGTAGAAAAGATGTATACTTATTTTCAATTAAGATAGTTCAAAAATAAAATTTTATGGCTGATATTAAGTTATTAGGTACAATTAAGGACGTCATTTCGTTTAAATATATGTCGTGAATATCAGTGTAATGTTTGGCTAATAATACAGTTTCATCCATATACAAAGGATATGGAATTATCTTGTTATCTCATAAAAAATACCTGTTAAGTTGTCTATGTAATAATTAAGTAAAGATTGAAATCAAAAATGTAACTTATTTTGTTATTAAAAATATGTGTTGTTCATCATGGATGTGTATATATATATATATATATATATATATATATATATATATATATATATATATATTAATTATTTTGTAAATACCAAGTCGGCGAGTATTTACAGCAAGCGGATCTCGCAATGAAGCTAGTAGTACTGCTTGTTATTAAATCCACTCATATATATATATATATATATATATATATATATATATATATATATATATATATATATATATATATATATATATATATATATGGTAAAACAGGTTGTGCTGCTGACCAAGACAGGATTTGGGGATGCAACCTTTTTTCCTGTCAGAAACCACCGGTCCATATGTCTGATTAAAATTTGTATTTATAAATAAAAAATATTACGCTCTTAATTTAATTTAATTGAGCACTTTGCTGGTATTTTCCATTTATTACTTTTGAGTATACCTTTATATATATATATATATATATATATATATATATATATATATATAATTATGTATAAATAATATTTTCGAATTATTTATAAATAATACATAGATGTGTGGAGCAGGTGTATAATATGAACATATTATACTATGGGGTAAGTTACAGTTTTGATTTCGACTTTTACATAATTATTACATAGACAATGTAACAGAGCTCCATTCACCAGCATCTAGTGAAACATAACATCCAAAAAAACAATTGTAGGAATATTTTATCAGTAAATAAAAAAGAGGATACTGTCAGGCAAATAAAAGTTCCGGAATAAGGTAATCTTAAATTTTCGAAAGAAAAACTTTTTTATTTACTGTTCCGGTATTTAATCTGTTTTACGTGAAATATTAATACATTGATTTGAGATTCCATTCTTGTTTCCTCTTCTCGTTTGTTTTTGTTCACCTTCTCCACCTTCCGGTACCTATATCACATTGCTCCAGCCTCGGATTACAAACCTACACTATATATATATATATATATATATATATATATATATATATATATATATATATATAGTCATCCGCATTCAGAGTGTTTCGCTGTTTCACAGCTCATCAGTGCGGCTAGACCAGTTATTGCCTCGAAACGCAACCGTCGAGCTGACAGTCGGCGCTGCTAACCCCTACGCCATCATACGACACTGACTGAATGTAAGTTGTATCTCAATGTAAACATTGCAATTGCCGGAGCTCGAATTAGGTTTTACCTAATGAGCATTGCCTTTTTTTAAGCTAATGGCAGTTGGCGATACCCTTACAAACATAAGCTCTATTCGGGGGGGGGGGCTTTATATAGTCATCCACATACAGACTGTTTCGCTGTTTCACAGCTCATCAGTGCGGCTAGACCAGTTAGTGCCTCAAGCCGGGATCGAAATGCAACCGTCGAGCTGATGTATATATATATATGGATATATATGTGTGTGTATATATGTATATATATATATATATATATATATATATATATATTGATGTATATATATATATATATATATATATATATATATTGATGTATATATATATATATGTGTATATATATATAATAAAAAATATATTCATTTAGAAGTATATCTTAATTTGAAAATATGGATGCATAGCAACTGTTAAAATGTAATTTTTAAAATTTATATTTTAATCAAAATTTTCGGTTGAAGAATCTTATCTTCAGGGATATTTTTTTCTACAATCTTTTTTTGTTAAGATGTTAACACTAAGGGCTGCGGAATATTGTCCGGTTGCTTGTTTGAATAAATCTATAAGTTTTTAACAGAACGTTCGACCCGCTGGAACAATAGCAAAGAGTTTGTTCATTTAGAAGCATCGGTTAATTTTAAAATATGGAAAGCGTAGAAGACGTTTGAATGCGAATTTTTTAAATTACATTGTAATTTAAATTTTTTTTAGTTATATTGTAATTTAAAATCTTTTTAATTACATTGTAATTTAAAATCTTTTTAATTACATTGTAATTTAATTTTTTTTAGTTACATTGTAAGTTAAATTTTTTTTAGTTACATTGTAATTTAATTTTTTTTAAATTACATTGTAATTAAAAAATTTTTTAGTTGACTTGTAATTTAATTTTTTTTAAATTACATTGTAATTTAATTTTTTTTAGTTACCGTTTAATATATAATATAGATTAATCGATATACAGTTTTACAATGTAAAATAAGTCTTTAAACGAAAAGAATCCATAATAAATATTACAGCTAAATACTATATACAATAAATATAAAATAATACAAAATAATAAAGTAAGGATGATAATAATCTTTTAATTCTTGAGATTCGTTAGCTGTGTTTCTCAATTCGAACTAAACTATTACTTCTATTAATGTATAATTGTACTAACTTTTAATGCTCAATTCAGTTTACTATACACTGTTCTAGACCTATGTACTATCTTTCAATTCTCAGTTACAGGGGGGCATTGTAGTGTATTGTATATCGTCATGAAATCATTATCCAAGACTTTAGTTTCTCTTTTGATGGGTAGTGTCGTATCTTTTCTGTTGTCATGCGACAATGCTCTCAGGAATTCCTCTTCCCTAAGGAGGTAGTGTAGTGTATGTTCGTTAGTCACGATACCATCCTTGCGGGCATTACATCCTCCTTTTATGGGGAAGGGGGTGATGTAGTATCTTCTTTGTGGTCATAATACGATATTCCCAAAGAATATCTCTTCCTTTTGGGGGGGGTTATAGAATCTATTCTATTGTCATGAGACTTTATCTTTTGGATGAGGGTTAGTGTAGTATCTGTTCATGAAAACAATAGCTCCTACTTTGATGGGCTAGTGTAGTATATATTCGTTAGTCATTATACTATTCTTGTTTGGGGGTAGTGTAGTATACGTTCATTCCTCATATATATTAGCAAAAATATGCCACCAGAGGGAGCTGATTTTTGCTGGCATATATAATATAGATTATTACATATGCAGTTTTATAATTTCAAATAAGCCTTTAAAATAAAAAATAGGAATAAAACGAAATAAATATTAATACTAAATACAATTTACTACTATTACTGCTACTACATTAATAATAATAATAATAATAATAATAATAATAATAATAATAATAATAATAATAATAATAATAATACATTTTCCAATAAAAAGGAAAATTATGTTTTCTTACTCTCCCGCCCTTCTCCCGCCATCTTGGCCGGCTTGATCGCGGTATCTGCAGCTGCCGATGGCAAGAGACCACATATATCGATCTGTCCGATCCATAATCGAACCGCGGCTCTCATCCGCAATCCACTTTATTCCATTCTTCTTCGGCGGCCTCTTCCAATAATCCCAGTTACTCGCTTCCCGTCTAACCCCCGCCCAGCGCATATCGCTCCCCTACCGCAAACACCATCACTAACCTCGACCCGACTTCAACTCTCGGCGACAGCAGACGGCCGAGCATCGACCCCGACATGACCAACCCTAATCCTAACCCCTTACCCAAACAACTCAACCTCTCACTCTTTCTTAAAGAATCGACTTTTCAGAAAATACTTTTAGTTAAATGTTAAGTCTGTTATTAGAAAGAAACCCGGGTAACTCTGATGGAAACTAATACTACTCACCTTTGAATCCTCCGACCAGCTTTGAAACTAAAAACAGCTGGGGGATGGTTTCAATGACGATTTCTTAATTTAATGTTTGACTCCTTACTTCAAATGTACTCTAAAAATGATCTAAATGAATATTTATTTACCTCCCCAGGAGGTTAGGCACAAGGCCAGTTTTATCTTACTCCCACAAGGTAAGATGTGACCCAAGGTCGGGTCGGGAAAGTGAGATTTGAAAAGCCAGCGCCCGAGAAGGTGAGCACTCTGGCCATTAAAAATTGCCTGGGCAGCCCCGTCGGCATTCCCCGGTAGGGGCGCCTCAGGCAGTAAGCAATAAACTTACTCCTCCCCAAAGAGAGGAGGCAAAGCCTGGGAGGGTGAACCTCCTAAAACTGCACAAGACCGTCGCATAGACCGACGTAGATCAAGGCCCGAAGGCCAAGACAATACCAGTCTATGGAGTGCAGTATCCATCGGAACAGATCTAAATGAATGAATGAAAAAGTTGGGCTCATTTCTCGCGCTAACGTCACCCCCCCCCCCCCCCCCCCCAGTCCATGTTAATTATACTGTAAACAATACTTACCTATCACAGGCTGAGCAGGGGTGTTCTTGCCAGTCGAAGATACGTCCTCGACACCAGCCCGTCAGTGACTCTGTTGTTGTCAGGCTGAAGCATGGTTCTGTTACGTCTCAGAAGGTCCACCCTCCCAGACTTCACCTTCTCCTTGAGAAGGAGTTAGTTTATTGTTAATCGCCTAAGGCGCTTCTACCGGGGAATGCCAACGGGACTGCCCAGGCATTTTTTATCGGCCAGAGCGCGTTAATCTTAGTGCGCTGGCTTTCCACCCCTGACCTCGTGTCTAACCTATTGCAGAGGAAATAAATAAAATACTTTAAAAAATAGACGCACCATCTTATTTTATATACTGCTTATGTTTATGCGATATTAGTTTAAATGTTAACTAATTTACATATTCGTTTTGAAATAGTCCATTTAATCCTTAACTATCATTTGTTATTGTATTTTTGATTTCATGAATATTTTGATTTTAATATAAGAAATAGTTCGGTTTCGCAATTTTATTTTATTTCCTGGACAAGTTATTTATCATTTGTGTTCAAGTGTTTTGTTTTTTTCCTTTAGATGGACCGACTTTATTTTCCACAAGTTGCGATATGTTTCTAAATTGTAAGTGAAAAATTAGATTTTTAGCAGCGACGTCGTAAGATCTCGACAATGAAAAAAAAATATTTTTTAAAGTGTCAGTATACCACTGAAGAAGGCTTTTTAAGGCGAACATTTTGGATACATATAAATGTTTCATTTATTGATTTAAAAAATCTCAGATCGTGTTATCTGGTTTTCTAATTGATTTTCATATTCTTCAGTTGCAGATACTTCTAATATATTATATTGATAAATAAATATTAATTATGCATTACCTACAGACATCGACGTTTCATGCGTACGTAATCTTCAGTGCAGAAAGTTACTTCTCGACGGTCGGCGGGCGCGAACTCCTATCACAAATTGACACTGATTCGCAGTCAAAGGTCTTACTCGTCGGCCACCGTAATTTAGCTTGGAAGTTAGGAGAGATTTAACTTTGTAAATGCCAAATCGGCGGATATATATATATATATATATATATATATATATATATATATATATATATATATATATATATATATATATATATATATATATATATATATATGCATATATACACAAATATATATATATATATATACATACATATATATACAAATATATATATATACATATACACACACATATACTAATATATATACATATATATATATATATATATATATATATATATAGTGTGTGTGTGTGTGTGTGTGCAGAGTTGAATGGTTTAGATGGGAATCCGAGTAAAAAGGCTCAATGTACTTATTAACAAAGCAGGAATAAAGTTCAAGGAAATAAACTAGCCTTAATGTGGATTTAGTTTATTTCCCGTAAATTTATATATATATATATATATATATATATATATCAGCGATACAGAACTACGTACATATATCTAAACATTTCTATACATATGCACAAGCACAAATGTCAATCTACGAAATGATCATTAGTTAGATTATCACAGACTTACAACTTTTCTTATATAGACACGTGCGTGTGTACGTGTTAACAAACACCTAGCAGCAATTAAATTGCATCCATTACTAAATGAAGAGGATGCTGCAGAAACAGTTTAATGAAAACGTTTTAACATTCTGGAAAACTGACAGTGTCAAAGCAATTCATGGCAACATAAAGGAAACCGATTCACTGAAAAAGGTGATATCAGCTTTAAATGATAAAAACCTTTTTTTTATATTAGAAAAATGACACAAAAATGGGAAGCAATCAAGGAAAAAGAATTAAATCATTAATAAGGGAAACTAGTTTAGCCATTGAACATACATACAAGGGTTTAATTGTTATGTGTATATATTTGTGAAGCATTAGAGTTTACTTTGTTATGCTGGGTCAATTTACCATAGACTATTGAAAAAATGAATTTGAGAAAATTAAAACAATACGTATCCTGAAGAAATAAGCATTTTTTCATCTTCTGTAAAAAAAACAAATTTTACATGTAACAAACATTTTTGTAACATTTTCAACATGATTTCTAATTCTATTATGTCATTATATTTTCTATAATCAATTAGTCAATATAAACAATTACATGTAACAAACATCACAAATTTTACATGTAACAAGCATCACAAATTTTACATGTAACGAACATCACAAATTTTACATGTTACAAGCATCACAAATTTTACATGTAACGAACATCACAAATTTTACATGTTACAAGCATCACAAATTTTACATGTTACAAGCATCACAAATTTTACATGTAACGAACATCGCAAATTTTACATGTTACAAGCATCACAAATTTTACATGTTACAAGCATCACAAATTTTACATGTAACGAACATCACAAATTTTACATGTTACAAGCATCACAAATTTTACATGTTACAAGCATAAAAATTTTTACATGTAACGAACATCACAAATTTTACATGTTACAAGCATCACAAATTTTACATGTTACAAACATCACAAATTTTACATACAAGCATCACAAATTTTACATGTAACGAACATCACAAATTTTACATGTTGCAAGCATCACAAATTTTACATGTTACAAGCATCACAAATTTTACATGTAACGAACATCGCAAATTTTACATGTTACAAGCATCACAAATTTTACATGTTACAAGCATCACAAATTTTACATGTAACGAACATCACAAATTTTACATGTTACAAGCATCACAAATTTTACATGTTACAAGCATCACAAATTTTACATGTTACAAGCATCAAAAATTTTACATGTAACGAACATCCAAAATTTTACATGTTACAAGCATCACAAATTTTACATGTTACAAGCATCACAAATTTTACATGTTACAAGCATCACAAATTTTACATGTAACGAACATCACAAATTTTACATGTTACAAGCATCACAAATTTTACATGTTACAAGCATAAAATTTTTTACATGTAACGAACATCACAAATTTTACATGTTACAAGCATCACAAATTTTACATGTTACAAACATCACAAATTTTACATACAAGCATCACAAATTTTACATGTAACAAACATCGCAAATTTTACATGTAACAAACATCACAAATTTTGTAAAAAATATCAAACTTGTTTCTGGAGCATTACTTTGTGCATAAAGTATTTGATTTTGTAACATTTTCACCATGCTTTCTAATTATATTATGTCATTATATTTTCTATAATCAACTAGTCAATATAAACAAAGTGACTCATCATTTTTATACATCTAAAATGTGCTTAATTCGTGGTAAATAAAGTGATCTTTGTGCATTCAGTTCTTTTATATGTTTGTTCTTTTTTTTACAATAATTATAAGCTGCTTCTTAATAATATATATAGTTTTAAACTAACTAATACTTAAACATTACAGATCAATTTCTTACTACAACGTTTCTCATTAATTATTATTTAATAGTAATTTTGTTCTATAACATGTTCATCTTCAGTTGTGGACCTCAGTCGCATGTTTGCCAGGCCTAGTATAGGTGTCTGCATGCTTTAAGCTAAAATATTCGGCAAACCAGTTTCTGTAGTAACTGGCCTTTTAGATATGCTACATTCTCTTGTAGCGCGACGACTACGCTCGACCCAGTTTCTATGTAAACTGACCAGATAGAACTTGTACTTACTCACGTGGTGAAGTGTCTAGAGGTCAATGCGGACAAAGCATGTAACTGCTATTGTGATTAATATGTACCCTTCTTCTTTTATTGGCAATTGAACATTAAAAACAATTGAGTATATTTTTCTACGGTTAGCTGTCGTAAATAAATGCACATCTTCCGCTAGTTTATTTCGCAATATGGAAACGATAAACGCGACATTAATCATACTAAAAACCGAAACACACATACGCTACACAAGGCTGTGAAATATACTGCATAATCAAGGGAGGCGCGAGAGCGCTCTATCCCTTAATAGACTTCAAAAACGGCTATGCTGGAAATCTCATTTCTTTGATCAATTATAACTCAAAAACCAATAATCGAAATTAGTTAAAACTTTGCACAAATTTTTTATTTGATAGGTTCTATAAGTGTGTAGAATTTCAGCATCATTAGTCAAGGCAACCCAGAGATCCAGAAAGTTCAATCATGAAAGCATGTTATCCGTGTGTACGTATGTACGTACGTATGTATGTGCCACCCTGTATCTCATCAACTATTTTATGGATTCAGCTGATTTTTGGCAGAGATAGAGGTTCTAGGGTCTAGTTGATGGCATTTTAATTTCAGTTTACCATATACCTTAGTTTTCCAGAAAATTAAAAAAAAACTTAAAAATGACCATTGTATTGAGGCATAGCCTTTACAAAAATAGTGACATTCCATGATAAATGCCAGTATACTGAAATCATATGCCCTTAATAGGGTTAAGATGAAAATTCATATACACTAAATGTACAAAAGCAAGGAAATTCCCAATTTTTTACACTTTTATTGTCATTAAGGGTATGCGAGCACAACAGGGCTATGTATTTTACTGGTAGGAATTTTTCTTCAGCCCACCTCACACACTTCATCCACTCATGCATAGATATTTATACTGTACTGATGTGATAATGAAATAGTTTGGTTGATATGTAGTCATACCCTTAATTAATGACAATAAATGTGTAAAAAATTGGGAATTTCCTTGCTTTTGTACATTTAGTGTATATGAATTTTCATCTTCACCCTATTAAGGGCATATGATTTCAGTATACTGGCATTTATCATGGAATATTTATTATATTTTGAGTTTAAAACAAAGAAGTGTAGGGGAAGTTTTGCTAGATATATTCTGGATATTTTAGTATTATTGTAATCTGAAAACGTAACTTTAAAAACTTTTTTTTTAGTAGTGTCCTTAGACGAAATGTTTTATATGAAGTTTGTATACAGACGGTGTAATACGCAAAAATAATCCTACAGTATTTTTACGTTGTTATGGCTGAACGGATGAGGACTTATTACTGTGAGAGAATGGGTTAGCCACTGATCCTCTGAGCTGAAATTAGTAATCAAATAGAACACATCTGAGCGGATAAAATATAAAAATCGATGAATTCGAACGAAACTATTTTTGTTCATCTTGAAAACACGTACTAATAATTGACCTAGATCGCATAAGAAGCAGCTGCTTATATGTGGCGTTTGTTCATGAAGTTATACCGGTCAATACAATAGGAAAAATCTCATTTTACTCTATTTATAAATGAATATTTCATTCATAAATTTAAAGTATTTCTCTTTGAAAACATAGTAGAAGAAATAACCGTTCCACTTGTCGTAAAGCATTACGCTTCTCTATCGAATAGAATAATCTAGGTAATCGTTAGCTTCAATCTAAACAAAATACATAAGCGTTATAATCTTTCTTACTGTCGAGGTAAGTTTCGTAGCGTCGATGTAAAGATTCATGATTGCTGAGAACAGTTGCAAGTGATCTGACAGTCGGGTTGCGAATCTCAGTATGAAAACACTTGCCACGTCTAACTGTACTTAAGAGTGGTGATACGGCGAAACAGTTGTTTTTTGAATGACTATTGCAGTAATAACACTTTATAAACACCTTATTATACGACGCAGAATTACGTAAACAGACGAGATAAGCAGAAAGAAAACGAACCTGCGTCAAAATCTAAACGAAGCGACATTCCAACAGTAAAAAAAATAATGAAACAACATTTAAAGCAAGAAAAACACTTACCGTATGTTTATTTTTTCACTAGAAATTTAATGGAACAATTTTTGAAAACTTTTTTCACGAGAAAGTTAAATTTAAAAATTTATTTTTCGGTACTGATCCAGATTTTGAACCATGCAAAAATCGAACCATTTTTTAATCTAACCCTAAACTAACTCTAACCTACCTTTATTAACTAACCCTAAACTAACCACTAAACTAACTCTAACCTACTTTTATTACCTTTGGTAACAGTTTATGTTTTACCCTTTTTTCTCTGTTGGAAATGCTTGACAATCACCAAATGACGATTTAATTAATTTATATTTTAACTTGTCGTCTGCTATTCTTGTCTTCTGATTGGATAAGCGCTTCGGTATCTTCCGGCTGTTTACGTAAACAGTCGGAAAAAAACGAACGAAAAGTCGGTTTTGTCTGGTTCAAAAGCTGTATTAGTATCAACTGTAATCTCTGGTGCTACCAGATTAGGCTGTCTGGAGATAACCGCTTCCTGCTATAAAATGCACCAAACATTGATGCTATTGTTTTTTTCCTTTTCCTTTGCAAAACTCAATCATGTTCTGCAAAGCCAAAACCAAAAACTACAATATTCTACAAAACAACCCAACAAAACACCATGAATAAATATTTGAAGATATTTTGAAGCATACAAACTTTTACCAAAATAACGGTACTTGGCATTAAATAACCCGAAAAGGGTTGATATGCCGTAAAACAAAACAACCAAACCAAATGAAATCTTTTACTAGCTGTTCCTATTCGGAATTTCCCAGGAGTGTTTTTATCTTCACTTAGTTTTACTTTCATTCTTGCAAAATATTATTGTTTCTATTTAAATATAATTTTGAAAGTTAAATGTAATAATTACAGTATCGTTTAGCTATTAAATTATTAATCGATCCAAATTTTCATAAAACAATAACTAATTTTGAGATGGCAATCTTGTTATATAAAATTGTTGTATGTAAATAACTTTCAAAACTTTCAATCTTTTAATAAATGAGGATCTGCTAAGAATTTCAAAGTTAGTTCAAATTAATTTTATTCGCAGTTTAAATGTTTTCAAATTGCTGCAAATTTACGAAGAGTCACAAACAAATTATTATTTTTACAACTAATGACAGAATATTATAAATGGCTGACTTGTTTACTTACCTCAAAGCATTTTTATGTAAATAAAACTGTATTAAAAGTAAATAATAGATTTCCTACTGTTGTGGTTGCAAGGTTGAACAATAATTAGTGAGGAATACAATGAAGACGCAAACAACCAGGAGAATGCAATAATAAGTGTATTAAAGAAAAGGTATAGTTACAGTATGTACAAATGAAGGTGTCGAGTCAGAGAGTCTTGGTGGGAGGACATGTACGCTCTTCGGCGTCACTTCCGGTGGCATTTAGGTAACACACACTAAGGCCAACCTAGGCGTGCCATTTATAGTGTAACGTTATTCGTATATGCAAATGAGTGGTTGCCACCACAACACCTACAACAATATAAAAGCGGATGATAAATGCCGGGTGGTTTATACCTTTAACTTGACGTTCTGAATAATTAGCTGTTTCATCTGGTCACATCTTTTGTGATAGACTATACAAGTTTTGAAAATAAATTGCTCGTTGGGAAGTTGTGTTTTTCTTATAAAATAAATAAACGGACGAGCAAAGCAGAAGAAGCATCGACGCCAGATTCGATGAATGCCTTCAACGCTGTTAATATAGGGCCACTTCGGACAATGCTTGGCAAACTTAGATTCCTACGAAGATGAATCACATATGGTGTTGGGAGGATTAATCGGAATCAGGAATCGGAAAATATCGGCACTTTTGAAGGTATCGGAATTTCTGATTCCAAAAACGATTCTTTTAATGTTTCTTTTGTTTGAAAGTTTATTTTCCATTGCTGGTTCTAATCATAAAATGATAAATATGTATCGATTTTAAACTACCAGTAAAACTAAAATTTATAGATCATAAGTACGAATTTAAGTAAAAATGGCACCAGAAAAATTGCCCGGTAAAAATGGAACGAGTGGATGAATAGGAAAAATTGCACAAGTGAAAAATATAGGTGAAAATCTCACAAAATTTTGGATACAATAAAGGGAAAACATTAAAAACTTTGCCAAAATAAAATAACAAAAGATTATACAGGGTGGGCAAAAATAAGGGTCCTATTTTTTAAAATTCATAACTTTTTTATTTATTGATTTTTTTTTTTTAGAATAAGTAAAGGACCCCTTCCGAAGCAAGCATGAGCCGTATTAGCCCTAAGGAACGTACCCTTATTTAGAAAACATTATTTTTGCTTAAAAAACTCAAAACAGTGTAAAAAACAATACTTTAGTTTTTGTAAGTTTTAAGAAGTGTTTTTCGGCTAAAATTTGTTTTGTTTATTTCAAAAAATCTCGGAAGGGTCAGTCTACACACACATAAAGTTTGGTGAGTTTAACTTTTATTTTGTGGAAGTTATTCAAATTCAAGTTATTCAAATTTAAAGATAGGACCCTTATTTTGGCCCACCCTGTACCTACATTTAAAAGTAGATGAGGACTCCCCGCTGAATATATCCTTCACCCAAAATGAAATTCGACTTTTTTAGGCGATTAGACGATTTTAGAATCGGAATCGGTAATTGTATTGGAATCGAGAATTTATAACAAAATCAGTAATTGCATCGGAATCGGCAAAAATATTGGAATCGTCCCATCACCAATATCTTGTAAGCAGTCATATTTATCCATTTGAAAATTATCCGATGTGAATGAATTATTCTTTGAAAGAAATTGAATTGAGATACATTTTTTGTTGTTAAAAACATGCACCAACGTTTCTAAAAAAATTGACAAACCAAAATCAAGCATTGATTTTCTAGTACGAAAGCTATTAACCAACAAGGTTCGAGAAGCAAACTTACTTTTCTTTATATATAGGATTAGATTTAATATACAATGTATTGAATAAGTACTGGACATTTCATGAACAGTCTCTATTATTTTTTTAGATAGTTTATACTTATTTCCTTACGAAGGGTAATCTCCTAATCATAGATTTGGGAGACGTAAGCGTCTAGGGCTGGTAATGTTGCTTATATTGGCCCTCGCATTAACTTCATATCTGGTCAAGCATCTCGAAATCGCCTGACGGTACACCGACTATCTGTGACTCGTACATATCGATCTGGCACTCTGATTATTGATTGTTTTCATCTATCGAAGATGATATCGATCTGTTCAGCTGCAGCTAGGTACTGAGCTCGGACAATGTTTCCAGGAGAAGGTATTATGATTCCGTACTACAATAATCCTTCAAATTCCTTTGAGTGGGAAGGGGGTGGTGGATAATGCAACATAATTATAATTCTTTTAAAGGTTAGCAATGTTAGACTGCAATCGTAAAAGGTTATAATTCCTTATTAAAAACTGGCGATATGATGAAATAAATAAACGAAAACGTAGAACGTCGATTTATCAAATTAAACAATTTAATATTGCTGAGTAATTATAAATGGTTACTTTATGCTTTTTGAATTTGTTATTAACTAGAAGGGCCACCCGGCGTTGCTCGGGGTCATCAAAAACACAAAACAGCATTCGTTATTAAAGACAGAAAAAAGACTTAATGAAGATTAGAAAAACTAAGAATCTTTTATTTGTGTGTAATTAAGAAAGATAAGAGACGAGAGAATTGTTTTTCTTCTTCATAGCAAATGTCATCATCATCATCATCATCATCATCATCATCATCATCATCATCATCATCATCAAAATAAGGAATAACAACAACAAATTTAGTTGACGCTCACGATCGGTCACCAATCTTTTTAAAATGTATGATTTAATATAACTCAAAATTATATGTAAAGCAATTTTTTCTATTAAATTTTTTGATATCTAACTTCAAAAAATAATGTTCCAATATTGCCGTGTTATTGGGAATATCTATTTTTTAAAATTCATAATGATCATTTCAGTAGTTTACGAGTTTATCTTGTACAACGATATATATATATATATATATATATATATGTGTGTGTATATATGATTATTTTTATTTACACAGACATGTACAAAATCTGCGACACTGGCATGTCGATGTTATCGATCAACAGCTATTATAAACTGAGATCTAATCAGGCAGAGATAGAATCCGATCTTAACCTTAGATCATATTTGGAAAGTGTCGAAGATCTTGTACATGTCTGTGTAAATAAAAATAATCATATATAAAAGCTCTATTTGATATTGAGCACTTTTTTATAAACCCGGTTGAAATTCTTTGGATTACTACCTTGTGGATGTTTTACCTAGATTATATATATATATATATATATATATATATATATATATAAACAATCAAATAATATTAGACGCACTGCCATTATTATCTATATATTTTTTTATATAATTTATATAATAAGAGAGGAATAAAGAACCACGAGAAGGGGAAAAAATGAATCACTTCGTAACTTTCTTTTATTTCTCTATGAGGATGTTTTTTTTATTAACGAGTATTGAGAAAAAAAAGAGGTAAAAATAAATTTAAATTACCAATACGTCTTTCAATCGACACTTTTCAAGGTAATCGTCGACTACGAGAGGAAATCACGATTAAAAACCATAAATAATTCTCGAGGGTATATATATAAAACATTTAATTATAAAAAAGCAAAATGGGAAGAGACAATCTTAACGTACACCCATTCGTTCTAAGTCATGGGTGTACTCTTTTTGTTTACATGGAGACGGTTGTCGTAAATTGATACTAACCGCTTCGAGAATCTTTAAATACGATTTCGAACGAGCTCTGTGCAAAATAGAGAATGCCTCATCCGAGTACCTTCCCGTGCAAACTTGGCACTGTAATAAATGTTAACCAATAACCGACTCGTGAACTTGTGAACACCCGAATGTCGGCAACTGCCTGTGCCTGCGTATCGAAGGGGGATATGCTGGGAAATTCTTATCTTTAAGCAGTGGATGGTACGCCCCACGTAGTCAGCCTCGCACTTACCGTGAAAGCGTAAACGACCATGTTATATTGAATGGTGGGGATACGATCCTTTTAAAAAGATGGGAAGGCGCTTTTAGTCCTAAATACCGTTCGAACTATAGTTGCAAAAAAAGCGTGACACGGCTGAAGAAATTTTATGTGATAACTCATGGCTTTTAATACCAATATATATATATATATATATATATATATATATATATATATATATATATATATATATATATATATATAGGAGATTTAGTGAATTATAAGATTCCAATTGCTCAAAGAATTAGAACAACAAGTCTATTATGGCGTATATATATATATATATATATAATATATATATATATATATAAACTAAACGTTAAAATTTACAAAAACAATAATTTTTTGGGTAGTCTTTGCACGTTTTTTTTCGTAAACTGTACAAGTACCAACTTTTTTTCTAAGAGCTAAGTTTCGTATTTTTCCTTATGGTTTTCGATTTTGTAATCGTTATTCCTATATTCTTGCAAAAATTATTTTCCATTAGTTTATGGAGTATTTATTTCATATCATTCATAACGATTTATATAATCACACAGAAAATGAATGTGTACTTTGCGAAGCATCTACTTTCGTTCTTGCTTTTTCTATACCCATTAGATATGATATATGTTTAAATATGTCTTAAAATTGTGTGTAAATTGTATTATTTTTCTTTAGAAACTTCGATTGATTCTTTCTTTTATATCAGACATTTCCATAGCCTTTCGTTTGGATATCTAGTTACCTGATTCATTTCTTTATTTGTACTTTTATTCTTATTTTTATCATTATTATTAACTCTACTATAATTATTGTTTTCTCCTACATAATACGCTTCAATAGGGCTTCAAAGGGCTATCTATGCATTATACCTTCCTATATTTTACATACTAGATATGTCTCCTTACTATTATCAACTGATTTTCTTTATAGGTTATTATTTAAAAGAAGGTCTCAACCTATACAGTGAAAATATGTATCATGTGTGAGAGTAAATTGTTAAGGGTATGTTTATCGATGTTTAACGCTAAACTATAATTTCGCCGGATGAAGCCTAAACGCACATGGCACGAACATATCACAGTTTGGATATGCTGATGTAAAATTTTACACAGATACTTTCACTTGAACAATATGAGAAGAAATTGAAAAATATATAAAAAATAGGAAAATAATATAATACACAAATATAATATTAAAACAAAAGAAATAAGATAATAAATGAATACTGAAGGCATTTGAGTTTTTTCAGCCTGGTAGCTAAACGGGTTATAGGCACTGAGAATACCTCCTAAAAGAAATTGATATTTTTTACATTTTGAATATTCTGTATATTAAGAAGATGGATGTGCTTGAGGCAGGCCGAAACAATTGTATGCAAATAAAAACTATTTTGCTGATGAATTTATATAAATGTGTTCCCTGCATTTGCTGAGATCATATAACATTAAATTGAATGAGGTCTTGTTGTACACTATCGAGCTATTGCAAAAAAATTAGTGTTATAAAAAATATATTTAAGAATTTTTTTAATAATATATATATATATACAATAATATTTTTATGAATAAATATTAATTATTTAAATACCTACAGACATCGATGTTTCATGCTAACGCAATCTTCAGTGTAAGAACTAATTCTCAACGGTCGGTAGGCGCGAACCTCGATCACAAATCACCACTGATTCGTAGTCGGGGATCTTACCCATCGGCCATAGCCAATTAGTTAGTAAGTATAGAGGAACTTTTAAAATGTAAATAGCGAAATTGGCGGCTATGTACCAGGCAGTATAGAGTGATCTACGAAACGGCGTTCGGATCGTGCATATATATATATATATATATATATATATATATATATATATATATATATATATATATATATATATATATATATATATGAAGCAATCCAACAAAAGATATAAGCGTCAACTAATATCTTATAATTAGTGAAACATCCGGATAAAAACTGAAGCTCAATATACTGGATAGAGCATTAATATTATAATATAAAATGAAGTAATAAAATAAGGTGTCAATCACATTTTATTAGAATTCAAAGTTCAAGCAAAGTATCCTTAGAAAATTCCAAAATCCTGATTGATTTGGGTTGCCCATATCAGGATTTTGGAATTTTAAGTGAGTTTATTGAATTTTCTATTTTATTTGATTTATTTATCATTAACATTGAATACTTTTCACTTCATCGATTATTGACACATTTCGCGACTGGATAACTTTGTCAGCTCCTTCAATTTCACGTATATGGACTGCTGTTTATAACTTGGAGTAATCCTCGGTTAACCCTCTGAATGTCTTTCCTGATTATGTTTTTCAATTTGTATGACCTGGATGGATTGTATAGATTCAACAAAAAGTATGTTTTTGGGTTGATATATTTGATGTTATGTATTTTTATGTATTTGTGTATATAATTGTATATATTTTCAAAGCTTAATTTTATTACCTGTAGTAGTATAACTGCGGTAATGGTCCTCTGAAGAGAAGAATTATCTTTGAAAACTCATGAACTAAGGACTTAAGGATACTTTGCTTGAACTTTGAATTCTAATAAAATTTGATTGACACCTTATTTTATTACTTCATTTTATATTATAATATATATATATATATATATAAATATATATATATATATATATATATAGTACTAGTATTTTTGTTGTTTCCTAGATCTTAATCTAATGAAACTCCAGTGCTCAATAACAGGTAGAGTTTTATCATAATATAAATTCCTTTATTTACACAAACATTGTTGTCTACATAGTTGCATACATGTTTCAGCTATGATTTCATTCGAACTAAGATGAATAGAGAAAATATCTGCATCCCTTTCTTTTCTTAAACATTGTACGCATTTCACCCTCTATCAGCTATGGTTTATTTTGAAATAATGGACAAAACCACATTTTTAATATACTAACGAATATTTCTTGCAAGTCAGACCTCGAGCACGTCATGACATAAATAATATTATTCCCCTTTTTATATTTGATAAATATGATGTGGTTTTATGTGTGCATATATATATATATATATATATATATATATATATATATATATATATATATATATATATATATATTAATTGTGTATATGTGTGTATGCTTATATATGTAGATATCAAATATTAATACATCACCTTTCCCTCGCTACATCTTATTCTCGTCTTTTCTACATCCCTCTCCCCCTCCCGCCTACACCGGCCCATTATGCGACCTTGATGTGTAATCCTCCCATTCTCCTGCCTCAATACAAACTTTAAAATTTTCAACAAACATGCTTCATGTCCCATCCTCCTCCTTCATAGTTTAAATAGCTCCGACCGCTTCCAATGCTTTCCCCCATTAATTCCACAGTTATTGTAGTGTATCCCACCATTCTGATGAGCCCATAACTTACCTTGTCCTAAGCGACCTTTCTCGGCTTAGATCACACAAACTCACTTTCCCTCCTTAATGATCTTATAACTCCAACCGCTAACATTTCCCCAGACTTTCTACTATTAACTCAATTTCCCACTGCCACCATCTATTTGTAGCTCCTAATTTATTATTTTCATAAGCAGACTTTAAAGATCTGCTCCTCTTACAACTATTGTTTCAAATAGTTTGTACTTGTGTGTTATTTTCTTCAGACAATCATCCTAAGAAAGTCTTGAAATAAAGACTAAACGTTTATGAATAATTAAATAATATTTTGGGTTTTTCCTTATTTCATTACGTCGGACACTATTCTCATTTTTTATCATATATATATATATATATATATATATATATATATATATAAATGGTGATATCTGAGAATAAACAAATATAATATGCCTTATACTTTGGGAGCACGTTCAATGTTGGGCTTATACTAGTCAATGTGTGAATCAGGTTCCCTCTCTAGGCGTCGTCTTATTTTTATTTTTGTTGTTGTTTAACGGGAAATCAAACTGTGTTCATTTATTTAACGCCGAAACTCATGTCATATTGTAAATATATGATTGTTTAATAAAAGACAACTTCTTATTTATCACATAGCCCAGAAAACACTTTCCTGCCTTGATAGAGTACAAAACCGACTTCGAAATCTAGTGGACGATGCATTTTTCTCCTTCCTACTACCTCTGTATCGCAGGAGAGACGTAGCTAGTCTTTCTCTTCTCTATCCTTATTTTTATGACAGGTGCTCGAATGAGCTTCAATTTATGTCGCCCTTCCTGTAAAACAATCACAACAAAAACTCGTCTACCTACAACAACTGTAAATAGTTTCTTTTTCGCTCTCTCTTTTTCCCTAAAATTAAACGAAACTTCTACGAGCAAAGTTTATTTCCTAGAGTTTTCGTCTGTGGAACACAATACCGCAGCGCTGCTTCCCAGCTGAGTACAAAATGGTCGTTTCAAGTCCAATGTAAACAAATTCTTGTCGAGGCGGCCTCTTAAATAATCAAATCCTGCCCAATTACCACCATCATTATCAATCATCACGGTGTTGTCTCACTTATCCTCGAGTGGGCTTTGGGCCTTGATAAGTAGTGACACATTAGTAATAAAAAAGTTTCATGGAAATGTACGGTTCATGCCTTTATAATAATAATAGTGCGTCAACCATTTTCATAAGTAATCAAATTCTGTTCATTCCATTCATCATTCTCAACCCTCTCATAATATTCTTCATCATTCAATTGACAATGCATCTATCCAATAAACCCTTATTCTAGAGTGGCTTCTAGCTTTGATAAGTTGTAACTCAGTAATACATCCAATGCTGAAAGACTTGCTCGAATTGATTAACTGTTTTTCTGACAAATATAGATTTAAAAAGTAAACGAAGAAAATGCGCCCAAATTATCCCCATTCCCAGAAAGATGGCGGTAACCCTTTCCTGTTAGCGCGAGAAGAAAAGGAATTAGTCTGTCAACAATCATTAATGACGGGGAATAACGATCCTTGCACGTACGAACGTTTTGCCACGACGAAAAGACCTGTGATTTGCTGGAAACTTAATGACGTCATATTAAGTGGAATTACGTTATCGTAAGGTGGTAATATATGAAGGAAATACGCGTAATATATACGTATACACCCTCCGCACCTACAAACACACACACACACACACACATATATATATATATATATATATATATATATATATATATATATATATACAAAGTGTGTGTGTGTATGTGTGCGGATCTATGTAATATAATATATGTATGTATGTATATATATATATATATATATATATATATATATATATATATATACAAATGTGTGTATATATATATATATATATATATATATATATATATATATATATATATATATATATATATATATATATATATATATCTTTGTGCCTGTGTAGGTGTATGGTTAAAGCGTATCATATGAATCTGTATACATATATGGGTGTGGGTTTTGAAAATGATATGAATAGAAAATATCTATACACTAGAGAATAAGTAACCCGTTAGATCGCTGATTTACTTCGGGCTAGATTTTTGAAACAGGAAAAAGTGAGTTTACAAAGCCAGTTAAATATAACAAAATACAAATCCGAAATTAGTTTATTTCTGATCGCTATATAGCCCCCTTTATCTCTCTCTCTCTCTCTTTCTCTCTCTCTCTTTCTCTTGCTCTGTCTCTTTCCCTCTCTCTATCTCTCTTTCTGTATCTTTCTCTTTCTCTCTCTATCACTCTATCTGTCTCTCTCTCTGTCTCTTTCTCTCTCTCTCTCTTTCTCTTACTCTCTCTCTTAATTTCTCTCTTTGTCTATTTCATAATCCCTTTTCGCTGAAGCTACGGGTTAAATAATATTACTATCTCTAGTGGTATTCTCTTTTGTTTATAACGGACTATTCCAATATTTTTATAATTTTCATTTCTGTATTAGATGTGACGTTTAATAAACAGAGAGAGAGGGAGAGAGGGAGAGAACGATAGAAAGAGAGAGGCAATGAGAGAGAAACAGAGATATGGGGAGGGGGAGTGAGAAACTAAAGAAGAAACGGGTTACTAGGTGAGTCAATTGTTAAACCTAACTCAATTCTAAAAACTGAGGAATATTTTAGCATGTATTTTGTGCGATTAAAATATATAGGGGAAATACCTTAGGGAAACAAACGTTGATTAACTCAGCTTTATCGTAATAATAGATAGATGGATATTAAAATATGGTAACACATTATTTATTTTATAATTATTATTATTATGATCATGATTATTATTATTATCAGGAGTAGTAGTAGTAGTAGTAGTAGTAGTAGTAGTAGTAGTAGTAGTAGTAGTAACTCTCTACTAATGTATTAGACACGTTTTTTTAATAAATACCGAAAAATTCCCAAACCGATATAAATATGTTATTTTTTAATTTTCTGATGGTGTCAACATCTATATCTAACATATAAGCATTGCTCGTCTTAATTAGAAAAGAGTTCCCCGGAACCGTAACATACTAAAAGTAATTTCTCCCGCTTTCGTTGAGGGCGGAAATTGTAACAACGCTGACTACTACACTAGCGTTCGGGTTCCGAATCCCAGCTTGTCTAGCAACACTGAAGAGCCGTGATACGATGAAACGCTGTTCGTGATTGACTATACATTTTATAATGCTCTAAAACTACAGGATATATATATATATATATATATATATATATATATATATATATATATATATATATATATGTGTGTGTGTGTGTGTGTGTGTGTGTGTGTGTGTGTGTGTGTGTGTGTGATTTTTTGAAGGCTTACCAAACCATTACGTTCAGGAGATCATTCATCACCACAAAAGACTTTTTCTTTCAAAGTTTATTTATTTATCATATATATCCAAATTAAAGAGTTTTTTCCTTCACGTGTTTCACTACCAAGCAGGTCTTTGTTTGGCAGATCATCAGGGGAATTAAGTACCTAGAGTAAGCGTTTCAACAACTGACCATACACAATGTGGTGTTGCCTTAATTGAGGTTACTTAAGAAGAGGACAGAAGAACAAAATAAAAATAAAAAATAAAAATGTCCTAAAAAAGTAGCTCGTAAGATTTTCGCAGTATCTCGAATGGGAGCAAGTCAGCCCTAGAAAAAAAGGTTCGCACGACCACATGCATTTCAAACGGACACTTGTGTTTTGTTTTCCTTTGATGGAATAGATGTGGAATGCCCACACTGTGTTTTGTTTTTGTTTTTTTTTTGGGGGGGTGCTTTGCATCGTTGTGCCGCCCGACGAGAAGGTGTATTCTCGCACATTGATCATGTTTCTTTTGAATGCATTTGGGACTAATTCTTTGCTGTTTTTGCTTAGTAGCAACAATACTGTGAAAATCTTACGAGCTACTTTTTTAGGACATTTTTTTCTTCTGCCCTCTTAGATGGAAAACTAACTTCTTACACATACATTTCGACATATATTAAATGTTTACAGGCACATATTATAGGGAAACAATGTGCACACATTTACTTATTTACTTATTACACATGGAAACATACCTCTGAAGTAATAAAATTATGTTCAAATTGAAGGACAAATCTATCTCGAATTGCGCAGTCATTTAAAACAATTGGAATTTTTTACTACATTTTGCTGGGTTTAATAGATAACTTCATACGCAGACCTGTTAATGAAAAGATGTCATTCGTGTTTACTAAACTTATTGATTTTATATTAAAAAATAAACAAAACCAAAAAAAGCTGCATGATATGATTAAACGGCATTTGTAAGGATAAATTAATGATTAGTAGAATTCAAATAAAAAATTCGTTCGTTTTCAAATTACTTTAAATATTACTACGAAAATAATGTTTTCTCATATGTGATCAACTCTAATAAAAAAAAATCGGCAACCACGTTAAATACAGATCGACCCCGGACTTTACTTTTAAAACGTTCGTCATCAAGATTAGACGTATATTTTGCTGTCCCCACGACAGAGCCGGCCCTTCTGGGATTAATACTAGTAAATTGAAGAGGAATGAAAAGGAAGTATTGCATTGAAAATGATATTTTACTTGTCGAAAGTTTCAGCTTTTAAAATACATGATTTTATTCATAAAACAAGAACAAATTATTTGGTTTTAAAATTTCTTTTGAATATTTCTACGAAAATAAAATAATCTTTTCTAAAACGAGACCAACTCTTATATATACATATGTATTGAAATCCTAAACTTTAAAGACCTCCGAAATCTATTAAACTGTAGAAGTGAGATAGCAAACAGCTGCTTACACAGAAATTTAAATTTACCTTAAGCTAACGATAAATAAATAAATTAATTAACAAATACGTAAAAAAACTAAACTAAACAAAAACCTAATAATTTAAAAATTAAAACCTAAAATAGAAATACAGGAACCACGTGTTAAAATAAATTCACCCATTATATTGACACAACAACGTAAACAGGATATAGGCCAATCTATAGAAAACAGAACAATAGAAGAGGATATATGAAGTAACACAAACAAGACCTTTGTTCGTGGGAAGCCCAACGATTCACTGATAGAACAACAAAGAATCTGATTGGTTAACTAGCTAGCCGTGTATATAAAACACCCAGCAAAAATAACTCCATGCATTTTAGCCTGAAGATTCCCCCCGGGATGAAAGGCGGGAGCCTCTGTGTAGCTTAATTGCTATAAATATATTTTCATAGCTTACTACCTAGCTCTACTTACGTATCGAGCACTGTTGAAGTAAATACTGAAATGTGATACATACAAAAAGTATATCTCCTTATAAAATGTTATGTGGATAATAATAACATATATATATATATATATATATATAATATATATATATATATATATATATATATATATATATATATATATACATGTATATACATATATATGTATATGAGGGTAAGAGAGCCCGAAACGACGTCGTATATAGGTTAAAAACACTTTAATATTAAAATAAATATTTATAGTATACATATATATATATATATATATATATATATATATTTATTTACTAATTGGTTTCCAGTGGCCTCTGGGTAAGATCTTCGACTACGAATCAGTGGCGATTTGTGTTCGGAGTTCGCGCCCGGTGACCGGTGAGAACTAGTTCCTAGACTGAAGATTGCGTTAGCATGAAACATCGATGTCTCTAGGTATATTTTAAATATTTAATATTTATTAAAAAAAAAATATTATTGTTTATCAGCCCCCTCCCACAGAGGCTGGGCACTTTTCGTGGAGCTTCAATAACAAGTAGTACAAATAGCTATATGCAATGATCCGACTCGTTGATCACTCTCAATTACTTGGTGGATAGTAGTAATTCTACTATTTACAGTTGAAATTCCCCTTTATTTACTAATTGGTTTCCAGTGGCCTCTGGGTAAGATCTTCGACTACGAATCAGTGGCGATTTGTGTTCGGAGTTCGCGCCCGGTGACCGGTGAGAACTAGTTCCTAGACTGAAGATTGCGTTAGCATGAAACATCGATGTCTCTAGGTATATTTTAAATATTTAATATTTATAAAAAAAAAATATTATTGTATATATATATATATATATATATATATATATATATATATATATATATATATATATATATGCCCCCCTCTCAACTTTGAAGCATTATTGTAGACAACACAATTATATAGAAATACGAGATTAACAAATTAAGACTGAAGATATTAGAAGCTTTGCACATAAAAAGTAAAAACTCATCTATTAATAAAATTCATTTCGATAACGGTGAAAACATCCTAAAATGACTTTAATACAAATACTGATACTTTATTTATACTACAACTGATCACACAGTTACCGCTATAATCATCATTTAATATTTATTTCTCACCCCCTGCCCCATCCCTGATGATAGCGTCAGAAGGATCCGAATGTATTAGGGTACACAACAAGTACGACAAATACATCTGCCAATTCCAGCCCGGAAGTCAAAATTAATCAGGAATTTAGAATCAATCAAATTATATATATATATATATATATATATATATATATATATATATATATATATATATATATATATAGTCTATAGTTGCATTTCAATGAACATAGGAAAAACAATCCAAACATTTAATAATTTCTTTATTTTGACATTTCGGTGAATACCTGCATTTCTTATTCGTCTCCTAACAAATTGTATCAAATTTATTTATTTCAAAATGTAATATCTTTCTTATACCTTACGCGCGTTTCATAGTCAAAGTCAAAAAAAATGATATAGTATTTAGATAACATTGCTGATCATCAGAGCAGTAGTTCATTTAATAGTAATAGGAAAACATATTATTCCCAAAACAGAAGAAATAAAGATTGGAAGAGTTTAAGAAGTCTTGACAAAAAATAACTGCATGCCGAAATACACGAATAGAACTCACATGAAAAATGGTGACAAAAATCCAGGACGCTCCCACAAAATAACCTGCACACGAAATCTGAAACAACTCCTCTAGCGGTCACTTATAACTTTATCCCAACTGAACTAGCCTAACCAACTTCAAGAGCAAAGCAAAACACTGATAGAAATATTTCCCACAAGTAAATTGAAAAAAAAAACAATTGATAAATTAGTATTAATCCTGAAGATTAATAATAAACAATTGATAAATTATTATTAATCCTGAAGATAAATAATACCTGTTATAAATATTTCAAATTAATACAAAAATGTATTACCAAAATGCGGTTAGTGTAAAATGCAAACAATAATCTCTCAGAGTTATCTTTAGGTGCGAACTTACATGAGCAAAACTCCAGAAAAATAAATGGTCCTGTCCCCGATATTATTATTATTTTATTTTTTAACGAAAATAAAAAAATTAAAGTTGATCAGAAAAAGAATTCAATTTTAGGTTTTCAGATAATACATAAATAATAGATGATAATTAGATGTTATACAAGGTTACGCATTTATAATGAATATAATAGAACTTTATTAGAATTGTCTATGAATCATAGCAACATTAATTTGTTATTTTTTTACAACAGATAGATGAAATTGAATCAATATTAGAGGTTTACCTTCCCTCATAAATTTTGATAAATTATATAAATAAATTTCACTGTTTTAAACTAATTTTAATTGATTAGCCTGAGAAGAATCAATGGCTTAATTAGCATTTTTTTCTTTCGAAGTTACATGAAAAAAAACGTAAATTCTAAGAGGATATTTAGAATTTTGGGTACATATCAAATTATAGTTGAGCTTCTTACATAAGGTAAATTGTTATATAATCTAGAATACTTATATAACATTTTCTGGGACTTGAATGCTTAATGGTTATGGATGGGTTATGGATGGGTTGGGGGTTCGGTAAACTAGATAATTGTGGGTATTAACGCACTTTTGTGTTTTTACGAAGGCGGGGGATTTATATTTTGTGAGAAGGGGGCTATAGTATTTTGTCTCCCCATTTAATTAATTAGTTATCATGGATAGGGCACATCAAGATTTAACTTTAAAATATTAACATACCTCCAAACTTAAATAAAACACGCATTGAATTTTGATTAATCATTTACTATTTCGTAACCAGTAAATTAAAAGTGTGCATATATACAATTTATTTTTGATGAGGGGAGTAATATGGCACCTTCATGATGGATCTAGTAAATTTATTAGGTTATATTTATATTAAATTACAGGGAGGGGGTTACGAATGAAATAGTTTTTTTTTTAGTACAGATAAATATAAATGTAGTAAGTAAGTCACCGCTTGTGCTGTCAGTTGAAATAGGCTTGATCGGAGGTAATTTTAGTCGTACTCGCTATAGGTATGTAATTATCCAGTAAATTAATAAAAACAAATTTTTAATTACATGGGAGGGTTTGGTTTGGTTTGTTTTACGGCATAGAAACCATCTATGGGTTATGTAATGCCGGATAAAGTAGTCAAATGAAATCCCAAGTTTGGTAATTATTTCATATTGTCTTGAAATACAATGAAAAGTGAAATAAAGCTTTTGAAATTCAATTTTTTGAACAGTCCAACTTCTTTGATGAAGTCGAAGATTTTCGTCGGATTTGTGTCTTTAAATAGATCCTTTAGGTTTTCCGTGTTGTAGTATTTCTTTCAGCTTTGTTGCAGATCTGGGCAGTCTATTAATATATGTTTGACTGTAAAAGATTATTGACATGATATGCCCATTGGAGACTGCTCCCATTCCAATAAATGCTTGTGAGTAATATATGTGTGTCCTATACGGAGTCTGGTTCTTATAACTTCTTCTGTATTTACTATTCCATAGCACATGGGCCACATGGGAGGAAATTTAGAATTAACTGATACATCATTGTTAGAACCGATCTGAGTAAGACATTATATAATGAAGCTAAGTCCGATGGGAATATATATCAACGTGTTCAACTTATGTAAATTATAGAATTAAAACTAAGAACCTATTCTCGACTATGTATAAGCATATAAGAGGGAATTAATGGGTGTTAGTATTCATGGTGAATTTTAATTAACGGGTGCAAAGCATTATCTTATACAGATGTGGTAATACGTACGAGATGAATGGGAACATACATACCTTTCTAATATTATAATTTGTGATTTCAGTCAGAAATTTCACTACTAGGAATTTTGATATAGATAGGTCTTTCAATGAGGTGGTGGGTGAAGTCGAATACAACTACATACACTTATAGCAACACGGGTGTCATATTTTAAAATATAAAACAATCAAAGTGTTCAGGTTTTTTTGGGGGGGGGGGTTTAATTGACAATTAAATAATGGTCTAGGGGAGAATAACTCGTGAATCTTTCAAATGAATTGTGTTCTTTGTATTTTGGTCCTGGAATACGTTTTATGAAACTAATACATTTGTTATTGATTTTTCGGGGGTTTAATTGGGCAAAAATAGATTTAAATAAATAGTTAACTATTAAATCTGATCACCTATAAATTTTATTTTATTTTTGTTAAAAACTACAATAATGATATCTGGAATGAAACCATTTATATTTATGGAATTTAAGTCAGGTATGTTTGCACCTACAAGATTATTGTTTACATAAGTTAGCATTTTGAACTAACCGCATTTTCGTATTAAATATTTGTATGAATTTGATTTTTTTCTTGCAGATAATATTTATCTTCTGGATTAATATTAATTTATCAATTGTTTTTTCCAAGATATTTTGGGGAAATTGCTCCATCGGTGTAGCATATAAGAAATTTTAAACCCAAAATCTTGTAGTAAAAATAACTTCTCTCCTAACCTACAACCCACTAGAAAGAACCAATGTATAAGTTTAAATGCTCTTTGGAGAATGTAACTCTCATAATAATTATAATAAAGCTAATAGCTACATAGGTGTTACAAGCACTACCCTATCCCGCCGGCTCATAATGCATCTTGTAAACTCTAGCTCAATTTACCAACATCTACAAAAACATAACTGCCCTCCCTCTGATTTGAGACAACTTCTAGTAAATAACACTAAAATTATACATTCCGAAATCAATTTGAAAATGTACAAACACTGGAAACTATCTACATGAAAACACAACCTAAAAGTAATAACATCACATATGAAAGCAGTAGTAACATTTTGAAATGCTTAACATAATGCGATTTTGTTCTGTGATGCCATCCAGCGTTGCTGAATTTAAATCGTCAACAACTTCCTGGAACAATGCGAAAAACGTTTTCTGCGCGTTTCTCCGGCGTCTTTAAAAAATCTCTTCTTTCTCCAGCTTTTTTGTTCCTTTGCTTTGACACCTGAGGATGATTTAACTAAGAATCGAAAACGTTCGTGAAACCTATGGAATATTTTTTTTGATTATTGATTTTTATATAAAAAAGACCATCAGAAAAATTGAAAAAATAAAAAATGGTATAATTAAACGGGCGAATTCTGTTATTTCTAACACTGTTTTCATAAATAAGAAAATGCTGCCTAAATGCACACACACAATATGTATTATAGATAGATAGATAGATAGATAGATAGATAGATAGATAGATAGATAGATAGATAGATAGATAGATAGATAGATAGATAGATAGATATGAGGGAGTAAATGAAATTTTTCGGAATCATTCCATCGAAATATCGTTTGTGTCTTAATTACACTGACTGTTACTTAGTTATTTTCACACACACATACCCCCATATATATATATATATATATATATATATATATATATATATATATATATATATATATATATATATATCTTATATCTATTATATAAAGGCCAGTTGTCTGTATGTCTGTCTGTTTGTCTGTTTGTTTGTATGGCCAGCTACTCCTCAAAAACTACTCGGCAAACTGTCGACAAGTCGACATCTTTAGGACCGGACAACACCTGGGAGCATAATATCTCAAAATTACAAAAAAAAAAAATGTCCCCGGGGGTCAACGGGGCCAGTTTTCGGAGGCGGGTCTGGTTTTTTGAAACTTTTTCAATGTTATTTACTGGTGATTTTGAAATCAGCCAATGTATTCATGTAACAACTTGATAAAAATGCACTGTCCGGTTGTATGAAGTCATCCCATAACTTCTGTCCGGATGTATCAATAACAGTGAAACAAGGGTTGCTCAATCACATCCGCACCTAGAAACCTAAACTTATATTTTTTTTAAATAAAAATATTTATTTGGGGGGAGGGGGGGGAGAATGTTTGGGACGCGGGTGGGGGTGGGGGAGAATGGGGGGGGGGGGAATTATCAACATCTTCATCCTGCGGGCGTGCTTATACAATATAGGACCTGGAGGCTTCTGAAGTATATGGACCTGGGCGGGGGGTTCTTCTGCAGTATAGGAACCAGGGGTGCTTCTACAATATAAGACCCGGATGTTTCTGCAGAATAGAGACCATGGGTGCTTATGCAGTATAGGGGCCAGGGCTGCTTCTACAGTATAGGGACTAGGGGTGCGTCTACAGTATAGGACCCAGCACCGGGGGTGCTTCTGCAGAATAGGGGCCATGGGTTCTTATGCAGTATAGGGACCAGGGGTACTTCTACAGTATAGGGACCAGGGGTGCTTCTACAGCATAGGACCCAGCACCGGGCGTGCTTCTACAATATAGGACCCGAATGCTTCTACAGAATAGGGACCATGGGTGCTTATGCAGTATAGGCACCGGGGGTGCTTCTACAGTATAGGATCCAGAGGCTTCTGCAGTATAGCCACTGGGGCGCTTCTACAGTATAGGACCCAGCACCGGGGGTTCTTCTACAGTACAGGACCCAGCACTGGGGAGGGGGGGCTTCTTCAATTTAGGACCCAGAGGCTTCGGCGTTGTCCGGGAGAAAAGTGCTAAATGTCCTAGATAGAGCTACTGTAGTGTTTCTCTTCGGACTATTGTGCAGATGAAAAGGAGGGGGGATCGGTAAGAGTGATTTTAGTAGTGTTCTGGAGGCCGTCTTGATTTTCTAAATACTCGGCGTTGTCCGGGAGAAAAGTGCTCAATACCCTATTTTGCTTGCAGAAAGCAGGAGGGAGAGCCCCGGGCAACGCCGGATACCCCTGCTAGTATATATATAAAACTAAAAATATACTTTTGGTAAATAGAACCTATACTGAAATGGTTTAAACTACATATACGAGATAGAGCAATTATATGTGTATTATTCTTTCCTTAAGTAAAGGTTTTCAAAGATTAAAATCTGCCAACTTATCTATCTATGTAATTACTCTGATGATAAGATTTTAATTTTT
This sequence comes from Sepiola atlantica, assembly GCA_963556195.1. Classification (NCBI taxonomy): domain Eukaryota; kingdom Metazoa; phylum Mollusca; class Cephalopoda; order Sepiida; family Sepiolidae; genus Sepiola; species Sepiola atlantica. Next base: position 50,500,376 of record OY744534.1, on the reverse strand, counting down.
AAAAAGCCTTGGCTTAAGGAAAGAATAATAGACATGTTTTTACCAAGTACACCTTGCATTGAACAATCGAAGTTTAAATAAATTTGTCATTCGTACATGTTAATCCCTCTTCTTTCATCTATCTTTATATATATATATATATATATATATATATATATATATATATATATATATATATATATATATATATACACATATATATATATATATATGTATGTATAGTAAGCTATGAAAATATATTTATGGCAATTAAGCTACACAGAGGATCTCGCGTTTCATCCCCGGGAGGAATCTTCAGGCTAAAATGCATGGAGTTATTTTTGCCAGGTGTTTTTCTATACAAGGCTTAATTGTCATAAATATATTTTCATAGCTGACTACCTAGCTCTACTTACGTATCGAGCACTGTTGAAGTAAATACTGAAAATTGATACATAAAAAATGATATCTCCTTATAAAATTGTACGTGGATACATGAAATAGTAATATATATATATATATATATATATATATATATATATATATATACATACAAGTCTCTCCTTGAGTGAGGATGTAATCAATGTCAGATGTTTGTTTTTTGGGATATTTGTTTACTGCACCACTCTCCATTTTTCTGAAGGGAAAATCTTTTTTGGTTTCCAAAGTGTCTATAGAAGAAAAGATTTGGAATTTACATACACATGGCGGGTGTAAATCTACGGAAGTGTTTTCTGTGAAAAGATGATCATTAAGATAAATAAAATCTTGGTCACTGTAATGTAGGATAAATTGTTTATATATATATATATATATACATATATATATATGGTTTATACATATATATATACATATATATATATACATACATATATACATACGTGTATATATATATATATATATATATAATATATATAGTTTATACATATATATACATATATATATACATACATATATATATATATACATACGTATATATATACATACATATATATATACGTGTATATATATATATATATATATATATATATATATATATATATATATATATATATATATATATATATATATATATATAAATTCAATATCTGATAATGTTGTTATAAGGGCAAAAGTCTTTAATCTATCCAATAAAAGTGGGCGTACCTTTGTTCTGCTCGCATCAATAATCACGTAGGCAAATATTATGTTATGAACAAAAAAGGCGAGGATTAATCTTAATAATAACTGATTATGATAAAAAGAAAGGAAAGAATAGCTACATATGCAAAGAATGAGAGTCTTAGTTTGAATAATATCTGACTATAATTAAAAAGAGAAGAAAGAATGTATTTAACTTTTAATATATACAAAAATATTCCAATATTATTATACTTTTCATTTCTGTATTACCTTTGACTGTTAATAAACAGAGGGAGAGAGAGAGACAGAGACAGAGACAGAGACAGAGACAGAGACAGAGAGAGAGAACAATAGAAAGAGATAGAACGAGAGAGAAACAGAGATATGGGGAGGGGGAGTGAGAAACTAAAGAAGAAACGGGTTACTAGGTGAGTCAATTGTTAAACCTAACTCAATTCTAAAATCTGAGGAATATTTTAGCATGTATTTTGTGGGATTAAAATATATGGCAAAAATACCTTAGGAAAACAAACGTTGATTAACTCAGCTTCATCGTAATAATAGAAAGATGGATATTAAAATATGGTAAACATTATTTATTTTATAATAATTATTATTATGATTATTATTATAATTATGTTTAGTAGTAGTAGTAGTAGTAGTAGTAGTAGTAGTAGTAGTAGTAAAACAGCCGAAGGGAAGCAGAGAGAGAGAGCGAGAAAGAGAGATGGGTGATTTGTCTTCTTTTTCTCATCGATCAATTTTGTTTTCTTTTTGATTAGTTTTGTCTTCTTTTTCTTATCGATAGAGAGAGGGAGAGAGAGAGAATGTTGTCTTGTTTTTTCTCATCGGTTAGTTTCGTTTCAATTATTTAAAGTAATGAATAGGAATTAAATTGCGAAGGGATAGCGAATTCGCGACGCCTGCTTGTATAAAATACTCTTCCGCAAATTCGTATTGTTTTTGTTTTTTTTATCCAGATAGTAGTGAGAAGGTTTTTTTCCGTTGACTGAATATACCAACACCTCTGAGACTGGTTTGTTTGTACCCTTGCAGAAGACTCGCTTAGAGTAAGTTAAATTTCAAAGACCCTGGGCGAAGATTTCGTTAATTCCAAACACCAGATTCATATCTCGCTTGCAGATGGTGTATTTATATATACAGTTTAGACATAAATGGAATTTTAGTGGCCACTGGAAGAAACACAAACACACATGTTTATCAACAAACCGGTTTTACGACCAAAATCCCTTTCAGAAATCAATGCAGACTGGTTGATATACATATCCTTTTCCCCACTAATTAGTCACCACTTATCAAGGCCAAAAGCCACTCGAGGATAATGGTCAATGAGACGGATAGATTGTCAGTTGAATGATGAATAATATTATGAGAGGATTCAAACTGATGAATAGAATGAACAAAATTTAATTACGTATCAGCAGAGTTTATGATAATTATTTGTTGACGTTGGATTTGAAAACGACCATGTTGTAGTTTGCAGGGAAGAACTCCCGTGATAATGTGTTCTAAATCTTGGAAGCTCTTGGAAAAAACTAGGCACAGAGTGGAAGAAAGAAAGCATTTTGCAGTTGTGGTAGAAAACGAGGTCTCGCTGTGAATGCCTTACAAAAAGGAAATGGTGATTTAAGCTCAGTCAAGCACTTTCGATTGAAATGAGGCAGAGTAGAGAAAGACTAGTGACGTCTCTTCTATGAGAAAAGGGGTTTAAAGAACGGAAGAAATCTCCCCAGCCTTACCACCACCACTAGATTGTGAAGTTGATTTTGCCTGCACGGTTTAATATATTACTACGAGACCTGTGGATATTGTTTAATTAATTAATTAAAACATACTTTGATTTTATTACTTTTTATGATCTATTCCGTTCCATACAGCTCCTTTCTCATAGAAGAGACGTTGATCCTCTCTCTCTCTCTCTCTCTATCTATATCTCTCTCGCTCTCTCTCTCTCTCTATATATATATATATACCCCCCTCTCTCTCACTCTATATATATATATCACTCTCTCTCTCTCTATCTATCTATCTATCTATCTATCTATCTATCTATCTATATCTCTCTCGCTCTCTCTCTCTATCTATCTATCTATATCTCTCTCGCTCTCTCTCTCTCTCTATCTATCTATCTCTCTATCTCTCTCTCTCTCTCTCTCTCTCTGTCTTTCTGTCTCTCTCTCAATCTCTCTCTCTCTATCTGTCTATATATCTATCTCTATCTCTCTGTCTCTTCTGTCTGTCTCTCTCTCCCTCTCTCTCTCTCTCTCTATATATATATATATATATATATATATATATATATATATATATATCCCTCTATATTTCTGCTTCTCTCTCTATATATCTCTCTCTATATATATATCTATATCTATCTCTATCTCGTTGTCTCTCTTCTGTCTCTCTCTCCCTCTCTCTCTCTCTCTCTCTATCTCTATCTCTCTGTCTCTCTGTCTGTCTGTTTCTCTCTATATATATCCATCTATCTCTATCTATCTATCTCTCTATCTCTATCTCTCTGTCTCTCTGTCTTTCTCTCTCCCCCCTCTCTCTCTCTCTCTCTCTCTCTCTATATATATATATATATATATATATATATATATATATATATATATATATATATATATGTCTCTCTATCTCATTCTCATTCTCATTCTCTCTCTCTCTAGTTTATCTGTATTTTCATTGAAGGTGTTCGACTGAGCTCCAATCTCTGATCCCTCCCCGTAAGACATTCACAGCAAGAAAACGTCTTCTACTACAACGGAATTTTTTTCCTCGTTCCTCTATGTGCTTAGCGTCAAGCAAAGCTTCATTGTAAAGGCCTCTATCTCTGTAACACATATCTACGGTACTGCTTCTCTGCAGACTACAATATAGTCGGCTTCTAAATCAAATGTCAACAAGTACTTTTCATTAACCATCCCATACATATCAAACATAGTCTTTTTTCTCATAATTTTATTCACGCCATTGCAATCAGCATAAATTGAACTAATGGATAGGATAAAATAGAATAAATAAATAAATATGAAATATAAAAAAATCTAGGGATGATTAGTTTTTGTTATGAAAGATAGATGTTACTTAGTTATCGGGGGTGTCCATTGGGGAAGATTCGTGCATCGTGATTCAACATTCTGATTTAATCCTATTTCCTTTCTCATATAAATTAATATCCTGGCCCATCGCTACGAACAAATAGTTACCTGTCATCAACCTTTTCCTTGGATGAATATAAATAAACTAGAGAGAGGTGAAAGGGTTCTGAAGGCAGATCGATCCGTGTCAATCCATGGGAGATAATCCACCCGCGCGTAATGCTGAGTTATTTCCGCCCTTTTTTTACGAAAAATGTTCATTTTTTGTTGTTGTTGTTGGAGCTGAATTTATTTAACTATGTCAATCTTTAATCTTATATAAATGTATCATTCAAAATATGTTCTAAATAATTTAAGCCTTTAATATTTTTTGAAAAGGACACTAGATTTGGGAAAATATTACTTTCTGTTAGTTTTTTGTATTTTAATTATTTTATCATATCTTTCAAACTGTTTTCTGCGGGATTGTTATTATTTAGCCCGATCTGTTTTTGCATCCGCGAGTGAATCAGTTTAATCTTTTGTTGTTTATTCTCGGCCTATCTTTATTGCTTCATGTCTATTGACAAAAATTGATGCTGGACTTTTCATCGGAATAATAGCAGGTTCCATGTGCCAATTCTGAGGCTCTGGAAGTTATTCAAACGTTGCGCTGCAGACGGTTTGATTTGGTTTGATTTGATTTTTCGGGGGTGGGCCTATATTGAGGTTGACCTAAGGATATGTATACCGCCGGATGTATGGGATCCCCCCTTTCTTTTCCCTTTTTTTCTTTTTCCCCTTTTTTGATTGCACCGGACTTGATTGTTGTGGAGGCAAATTATAGCTACCACATATTACCGAGTTGTTTGAGCTGCCTTTTGAACTTGTTTCCTTTTTTCCCTTCTTAAGTGATTTCAACTGGGTCAATCCCCTGTGGAGTATTGTCAGTTGTTGAGGTCAATATGTTAGTTTTTTTCATCCCCCCTGATGAACTGCCTAGCAAGCACCTTTCTAGTTCGCGAAACACGTGTAGGGAACGATAACTTTACAAAATAAATAAATAATAAAATAAAAGATTTTTTTGTTGTGGTGAATCTTTTCTGAAAAAAATATCTTGGTAAACTCTTCAAATATACGTAGAAATACTCTGTGCTCTATAATCGGGGCTTATGAGCTTGTTTTTATTGGCCTTGTTCCAGACTTTACTGAATATTCTCAGTGAAACATCAAAACTTTTATATATATATATATATATATATATATATATATATAGTGAGAGAGAGAGAGAGAGAGAGAGAGACGTGTGTGTTCGTATATATTTATCATTACTAGTTAGACTTTCAGGATTTAAGCTCAATAGGTGTTATATTTTAAACTCAAGAGCTTGTATAAATAAACAAAAAAGTTAGATTCCAGTAACCATGTCTTTATTCATTTTTAAAATATCCAGTTCTTGACGGACAATTTCGTCATCACCTACACAACCAAAGAAAATCACTTAGGCAACCATGATAAATCCAAGATATACAACTATGTATTTTAGTTGTCTAATTGATGACGAAACGGTCCATCAAGAACTGAGACTTATTAAAAGTGAATAAAGATATGGTTATTGGAATATAATTTCCTATTGTTTATGTATATATATATATATATATATATATATATATATATATATATATATATATATTTCTCTTTCTGCCACTCCTACAACGTGTTAAATAGTATTACTGATTGTGCTGGTATCCCCTTTTGTTTATAATGAACTATTCTCGTCTCTTTTCTTTCCTTTCTTTATTACCTTCGGCTGTTAAACACACAAACAGAGAAGGGAAAACTTAGGGAAAGGAGAGAAATACACAATGTATAGAATAGGAACAGAAGATCTCAGACAATATATCGGGAGAGGGTGAGGGTGATAGATAGAAAGTTATCTAACTCAATGCCAAAAACTGAGGAATATTTTAGTCTATATTTTGTGTGATTAAAATGTATAGATCAAAGCTTTAATGAAACACACGCTGATTAACTGATATTTAATAGAATTATTACATCATGAATAACTAGTTCAAGCAGACACACTGAATAAATATAAATATATGAAAATATTAAGAACTCAGCATAAATTGTTTTTTAAGATTTTTTTTTACCAAAATGACTGGATTCGACATTAAATAACCCGAAAGTGATATTCACTTTTGCTGATAAAAGTAAAACAGTTATGTTTTGGAATAATTAAAACGTTGAAGTTAAAGTTTGAAAGGTCATCTCAATCCCACGGAAGCGATCGTCTCTAAAGGTCAGCGTACCTAGTCAAACGACACCTGTAATATTTCTGGGTTATTGAGTTAAAATTATTAAAACGGCATAGGTTTTGGAAAAAAAAGCATGTTTATTTTTTAGTGTTCCATGGAAATCTGATTCGCTCAAAAGGTCAGAGGAGAATCATACGAATACCGTCAAGTCGTTAACCCATAAATGCTTTGTATTTTTTATATTGGTTTGAAAACGATGTTATCAACTGAAAAACGTTTCATATGGGTAATATAAAGTAGTATAAATGATTTTTTGGAAAAAAAAATTATTGAACAAAAGTAAATGATGTTGCAAATGTGCAACAAATGGCATAAAACTTTACATGTATAACAAAACACTGCAATATATGCATCTAAATAATCATAATACATTCGAGAATCATAAAATAATGTTTACTTACCATATAATGATCAGATTTAAAAATTTAGGCTCTTGAATTAGGTAGATGACACACCGATGACACTCGCCTGTAACATCGAAGATACTTATTACCTATTTAGCGGGTGTAATGCTGCAACATCATACTAATACCTACTCACACTTGCCAACAGGCTCGTTGCAGATGAAAAACACGTTGCAGTTCGATACATTTTCGTTGAATATCATATAAAATAGGCATGTTGTTGGAATGTGTCATATTTGAAACAAAAAGCTTTTAACATCCTGACAATTATTAAAACTTTAAGACTTTGCCATCTAAAAGCGCGATACGGGTAATTGATTCGTCTTGTTTGTTTCACACCGACCACAGTAGGATTTAGAGGAGCTTTTCTCCACTTATCTTCTCCATCGATGAGTACATTCGTTCACCATTATTATTGATGACCAATGGGAGCTGTCTAAATTTTAGTTTACACCACTATAAAAGCAATATCATCGCTAGAAGGTCAAAACTCTCATCGCTGATCAACCGTAGTAACTTGCTAACCAAAGTTAAATCTGATCATTATATGGTAAGTAAAAACTATTTCATGAGTCTCTAGTGTATTATGATTATTTAGATGCATATATTGTACTTTTTTGTTATACAGGGTAGGCAAAAATAAGGGTCCTATTTTAAAAAATTCATAACTTTTTTATTTATTGATTTTTTTTTTCTAGAATAAGTAAAGGACCCCTTCCGAAGCAAGCATGAGCCGTATTAGCCCTAAGGAACGTACCCTCATTTAGAAAACATTATTTTTGCTTAAAAAACTCAAAACAGTGTAAAAAACAATACTTTAGTTTTTGTAAGTTTTAAGAAGTGTTTTTCGGCTAAAATTTGTTTTGTTTATTTCAAAAAATCTCGAAAGGGTCAGTCTACACACACATAAAGTTTGGTGAGTTTAACTTTTATTTTGTGGAAGTTATTCAAATTCAAGTTATTCAAATTTAAAGATAGGACACTTATTTTGGCCCACCCTGTACAAATCAAACTGTATGTCATTTGATGCATATTTGCTGATTTACGGAGTTGGTGACAACGGCCGCGCAGGCAAAGACGTTGAAATTTGAGTCTGAAATATAACTCGTGTTCCGGGGTTCTAGTCCGGCGACCAGAGTAAATAATTATTCTCTACACTGACGATTACCGTAAGGATGAAACGTATACGTATGTAGATAAAAAAAACAAATAGTTATATATATATATATATATATATATATATATATATATATATATATATATATATATATATATATATATATATATATATATATAACGGCTCCTCAGTGTGGTAACAAACAATCGGATGTTGTTCAGAAAATAGTGACCGCTTTTAGAAAGAATCATTTTTCAGGTAGCACATGCAGCACGTATTATCTACATTTTTAAAATGATTAATTTGTTTCAGATCAGACAGCGTTGACATACTAACATCAAGTGCGTTAGACATTTTTCAGAAACCTTGATTTGGATTTTTCTCAACAATGGCTTTCAAATTTTCATAATACACGTCTGTCTCTACCTTCTTAATTATAAGTTTTCATCATCACTCTGAAATTTCTGAGACTACCTTTCCTTCTCTCCGATCATTTGTGGACCTTTCCCCCCTATGCACTGTTGATATTGGTGGCTGTTTTGGAAACACTATGGCCGAGTTTTAATGCGTATTACCCCCCCCCAAAAAAAAAGAATACATTTTTCTTCCTTTTTTATCCTTGTTTTTAAGCATTATATGCCTCAAAACTGTATTCTGAAAAAGATTATTAAAGATATATTAAAATATGCACATGGATTATTAAGCATGAAAAATGTGTATAAAACACAGCAAAAGTAGTTATATAAATAATTACAATTCGACCAGTATTTTCCAAGTTTCCTTATAGCTTTTCTGCTTGCGTCTGGTGCTAACAGATAAGGCTGTCTGTAGATACCGGGTTCCCGATTTAAAATGCACCAAACATGTATGGTATTGCTTTTTCCTTTCTCTTTGCAAAACTCAATCATGTTCTGCCAAGCTAAAAACAAAAACATTTTTCCTCTAAAAATCAACCAAACCAAACTGCACGAATAAATACTTGAAGATATGAAGAACTTGAAGCTTAAAGTCTTTTTATCATAATTATCGAATTCGGCATGGTTGATATGCCGTAAATAAAAACAACCAACCCAAACACCACGAATAAATATTTGTAGATATAAAGAACTTGATGTATATAAACGTTTACCAAAATGACTGGATTTGGCATCAAATAAACCAGAAAAGAGTTGATATGCCGTAAAACAAAACAACAAACCATCTTTTTTGTGACAATAGCCATATAACTGTGTTATTACCCTCATAACATGTTGTTTACATTGCTCTAATTAAGTGTAACGATTTTAATTTTGTGGGATTTGTTTTGCTGGTGTTGATACTAACTGTGACGAAAATTACGCTCGGACGAGTTCGGAATTTATTGATGAATGCGTTGACGGAATTTGTATACAAAATTGTGAGCAAAACTCATGTGTGGGTTAGTTAAGGTTTTCACAAAAAACAAACAATTGGATAGATATTAGATGTGGAATAAAAAAAAACGTCAGAGCGGGTTGTGTGACTGGATAGCGAGGACGCCTTCCACATTTGCTTTCAAATGAAATAGAAGAGTATAATAAACAATTGTAACATCAAATAATGTACCCGATGAATATTCCTTTTGTTTTTGTTTTTTCCGAGTCTTCATTTGTAAACCCGCCTTACAAAATTTCGCATATGACCTTCAGTAAAGAATCGATGGGTTAAACACAGAGGAAATGTAGGGGTATTCATTATAGATTAAATATGAAAATTTGAGACGTAAATTCATTAAAATAACATTTGAAGTTTAACAGATGTTATGCAAGCATTTTTGCGCGTACGTACTTAATCACCTGCCTAGCCGTTTAAAATATCCGATTGCCGTATCACCAAAAATACAATGTAATAAACAATAAGTTGTAGTGGTTAGAAGGAGGACAAGAACGAAGTTTTTTAAAAGTAAATCTTACTTATTTAGTCAAAGGTTCTACACAGTAATCTAATGTGTGTGGTCGTGTTCCATAATATATTTCGAAGAAAGACCTCTTTATCAAATGGTAGGTGTGTTAAATCTCCTGAAATCCGTGTGAACTTGTGGCCGTGTTCCATAATATATTTCGAAGAAAGACCTCTTTATAAAATTGTAGGTGTTTCAAATCTCCTAGAAACCCGTGTAAACGTATAGCCGTCTTCCATAATATATTTCGAAGAAATGCCTCTTTATTAAATTGTAGTTGTGTCAATCTTCTTAAGTGTTCCATAATATATTTCGAGGAAATGCCTTTTTATCAAATAGTATGGGTTTTTAAATCTGCTAAAATCTTTGTGAACCTGTCCACACAGATTTCACGGAATTGTAAATTAACTATTTGCTTTGATAATCCGTAAAAGTAAACTATAGTCTATGTAATTTCTCTTGACCTTGCTGCAAAATGCGCGCGAAAAACGTTTTGTTACGGAAAAAAAGGAAATTGAAATGAATATGAAACTTATGATTTTGGATGTATTTTGTCTGCGGTCATTGGAATAGAACTATAAAGTATATATTCTCTGAAGCTTTTAATACAACTTCATTTAGCTTGCAATTAGAAATATTTCGGAAATTAGAAGGAGTATATGCTTAAAATATATATGTGTATATAAGCTTACATATGTATATATATATATATATATATATATATATATATATATATATATATATATATATATATATATATATATATTTTATTTTATTCCATTAGTTGCGACAAAACAAGTTTTGTTTCATTGGTGCGAATAGCGACCAACTCATCGGGCCGGCGAAAGGAATTCAAAACCTTTTGAATTCCTTTCGCCGGCCCGATGAGTTGGTCGCTATTCGCACCAATGAAACAAAACTTGTTTTGTCGCCACTAATGGAATAAAATCAAAAAATATATATATTGCTCTGAATTTTCATTGAGCACTCTCATAAACCCGGTTTCAACTTCCTTCGGATTCATACCCCCTGGATATTTGTAACAAGTTAATTATATATATATATATATATATATATATATATATATATATATATATATATATATATATTTATATATATATATATATATATATATATTTATATATATATATATATTTATAGAATCAAATATGAAACTAAAAGTAAACGTTTAGTAGATAGAACCTATAGTGAAGTGGTTTAAGCTCAATATCTATCTTTATATATATTTTATATATATATATATATATATATATATATATATATATAGATAGATAGATAGATAGATAGATAGATAGATAAAATATGAAACTAAAAATATACTTTTGGAGGATAGAAACTATAGTGAAATTGTTTAAGCTCAATATACGAGATAAAGCAATTATAAAGATAAATGAAAGAAGAGAGATAAAGATGTACGAATGACAAATCTATTTCAACTTCTATTGTTCAATGCAATGTGTAATTGATAAAAACATGTTTATTTTTCTTTCCTTAAGCCAAGGCTTTTCAAAGATTAACATCTTATCATCAGAGGAATTACATAGATGGATAAGTTGGCAGTGGAAAAGCCAAAATTAAAAAAATTAAAAATATATAAATAATGGAGAGTAAGAGTATGCGTATAAAAAAATGGGGTCGGTCCAGTTGGTGAATGTCTGTTGATAAAGTGTCCGGTGAATAGAGATTTAAAGATGGAAAAAAGGGGTGTCGTGAAGGCAACGATTGAACTAAACATATTTCTATTGGATTTACTTCATTTTGAACATTTTCAACGCTGCATTCACGAAACTCCTTTTTTCTATCTTTAAATCTCCATTCACCGGACACCTTTTCTTTGCACTGAGACGGTTGCGTAGATTAATTGCAGCCAAACGAGCTTTGTGTAAAATAGAGAATTCCTTATCCGAGTACTCTCCAATGCAATCTTTGCACTGCAATAAATGATCAACAATAGCCAACTTGTGGGTTTGTGAACGTCCGGATGTCAGCCACGGTGTGTGCCTACGTATCGAAAGGGGAACATGTTTAGAAATTCTAACCTCTAAACGTTGTAGTGTACGCTCTACGAAGTAAGCCTTGCACTGACCAAGAAAACGATAAACAGACATGTTATACTGAGTGGTGGGGACACAATTTTTATGAAAAGAGGGGAAAGCACTTTTATTCCTGAACACCGTCCGAACTTTAGTTGCAAAAAACAACGTGAAACACGGAAGAAATGTGACAACTCCTGACTTTTAGTACCAATCCATGGGAGCTTCACATGAACAGAATATTTTTGAGGAACCGAAAAACATTACCTTTAAAGGCAGCAATTTTGTCTTTTAGTCATCTTTCAATTGTTCGTAACGAATAACGGACGAGAGAATTTCTGTTATACTATGAAGTTTTTCATTTCGTATATCACTAGTTAAAATCACCAAAGCCGATGTACTAACGTTTAAATCGGATTTTCTTCTGATTTTAGCTTAGAATGAATCCTAACTAATATACTGACCTGTGTAATTTGATTTTTCTCTAAATGCTGATGACGAAACAAACATATGATCTTTCGACAAGAACGTTTAAGAAAGGCAATGTGTTTTTTTTTACCATCGATATTTATTTGTTTTTACGACGCATGTAATCGTGATTCGCCCTGGTTGTCACGGCTGCCTTGAAAAGGGTCGACTTTAAGACGTCTACGTAGTTTTTTATCGGTTCCCTTTTCTTTTTTACTAATAATTTTTTTTTAAATCTTAGTAGTAAAAGAAATTCTGAAGTAATTCATTTTTGCCCCCTCCATTTTTGTGATTCTCCACTCCTCTTTAAGAATGATATAAATTATAAAAAGACTAACTTCACCATCGATAAGAATAACAGTGCGTCTAATATTGTTCGATTATATATATATATATATATATATATATATATATATATATATATGTGTGTGTGTGTGTGTGTGTGTGTGTGTGTTTATGGTCCGCTATTCAATTATAGTTTGGAACATATCCAGAACGCCACCCATGTTACTGACCTCTTTAGGTTTGAAGTAGGTCAGAGATATGGTGATGGACACATACGAGTCACGTGTAAAAATTCCCAAATCTCATTACTATACTCTCTTTGTCCTGCTACCACCACCACTATCCACCACCAGCGTATATCGGGAAGACCAAACTGTAGGGAAGTACAGATAGCAGCCCTAAAAGAAACAACATCTATCCTTAGAGGAACTCTCGGATATAAATTTTACTCAGAGGAAAATCAAGTGTTAGCCTCAAGAGGGGGCCCCTTCATCTCTTTAGATAAACTAAATTAAAATAATAAAAAATGAAGGCTTAAGGAAACGGCCATAAATTCTGTTTTTTTTAAAGATTTTTACATAAAAAGAAATGTTGTATTTCTATGTGTCAACAAATATGAAATTAAAAAAAAAACATTTATATATTTCTCACAATAATTTTTACAGGGAAGCGGGTGCAATTCGCTCGGTTGTGAAGTCAGATCCCTTCTCTGCTTTGTCCTTGTCTTCTTCTTTTACATAGCCCACTGCGTGTACGCTGGTAGTGACTGGTTGCTCCGACCAGCGACAGCTCACTATTCGGCTAACAGGAGTTCACTGGACGATTCGCCAATTCCCTATATATATCGTCTCTGCCGATACGCGTGTGCGAGGGGTTGGATGTGTTAAAAGTTTCTTTGAGCTACCAAGCGACGATAATTTGCGCTAATTTATGGGTCAAGGCATTCGTGAATGTAAAGAGACGACGTTTGACTTCCATTCGGCTAAGTTGTTAGGATGGAGAGAGGGTGTTGCTAATCGGAAATGAGAGTTAAAAGGTGACAATACTTTGCCCTTTGATGTGAGGTTAAGACGTTGGTAAATGTTTTAATACGTGGCAGTCGACTGAATGTATCGTTTGACTTCCTCTCTGCAAAGTGCAGGACGGGGGCAGGGTGTCGCTAATAGGATGCTAGATTCGCTCCTCTTGAATGCAATGTGAGAGGTGGATTGACGGCGTCCGGCCAAGAGGAATAACATTTCTTCCTTTATGACTCGTTTTAGGTTCAAAATAGAAACGGCACAGGATAAGATAAATTAGGCTCGCCTCAGTTTAATATTTATGAAATACATTTTATTTCTCTAGTAATTTCTATTCAGCTACCCTTTATTTGTAATAATACATATATATATATATATATATATATATATATATATATATATATATATATACAAACACACACACATGTAGTGAAGCTTACTTGCCATAAGTATATTTTCCTACTACTACTAAGCTCTACACGCGTTTTGCGCATTGTTGGAGTAAGTACTGGCAATATATATATATATATATATATATATATATATATATATATATATATATATATATATATATATATAATTAATATAAACACCAAAACAGCCTACACAAATAACCTCGCGTTTCTATGTTAAGCACACATCACCAGGGCTGAAACAATAATAATTACATTGTCTGAAAGAAAGTCAGAGGTATAAATATCGGGGTCAGCAAGTCGACGACGGCGTTCCTCTCAAGGTTATAACTGTAAGATAGGTGGTGAATACTTTTAAGCATGTTAAAATTAATTATCACCGAGTAGCGTGATTCAAGTATCTCTACTACTTACATATTAGAGAACTACGTGCCAATCGCATACATATGAAGACAAAATATATGTACATGCATACAAGTCATAATACACTCGCAAATAAGCACAAACATTTGTTACGACTTCGAAATGTCCCATACATATACGCGCACAACCAGAATGTATAATCATACACACAAGTCTTGACACAATTGAAAGCAAGCACATCTTAGATTAACATACACACGTTCGTCGGCTAAACGTGGTTAACCCCAGTTAATATATATATATATATATATATATATATGCAATGTCTCTTTCAAAGGTTGAACTCCCTACGACAGCTGCCTTTAAATAGGATTAATATCTCACTTATTTACCGAGTGGGGAAAATACGTTGGACATTGAGTTTTTAATATAACTAGTGTTCCTGGGGTCGAGTCCGGCAACCGGTATGAAAAATTCGTATCGCCACTGACGATTCCCGTAATAATGAAACGTATACGTATGTAGATGAAAAACAAATATATATATATATATATATATATATATATTGGTAACATCAGTGGGAAGAATTCCAGCAGAGTGATCGATTATTAAAAGAGAAATTTAAAATAAAAGTATAATATTTTTATATACTGTATTACAGAAGTTAAGAACAACATCGTACCGTCGGTTTCGAATCAACAAGTTATCAACAAGTGATTAACACATGAACGCGTCTCGTTCGGACGAGATGTCGCAGCGCGTTACTCTCCATTTTCCAACCAGAACTCACAACAATGGCTGATGAATGTTAATGAGACGAGTACATGTATTTATAACTGATGGATTACTTTTTTATACTAAACCGACGGTACAATGTTATTCTAAACTACCGCAATACAATATATGAATAAGTTTAAAACATGACTCGAGTCTCGGGGTTTCGAATCCTGCGACCGGTTTGAATAATTATCTCTACACTGAGGATTCTAGAAGAGGGAAACGTATACTTATGTAAATAAACATATATTTTATAATTATTTGTCGCCCCCAAACCAGGCTGGGCACTCGAATGAGAAGTATTGATACAACCGTCAAGATCATAGCTTTAATTCATGTCTATACATAAGTTGAACACTTGAAATCATTTACTTTTTAAGATGATGGTTTCTTTGCTGTTCGAATTGTGATGTCGGTTTTTTAGCTTCTTCAAGCATTCAATTATCATAAATCGTTCGTCTGTGATGAGAAACGTTCAATTGAAGTTATGCATGAGTTTAGAGAGTTATACTAGAAACGAAATGTATTTTTTACCTGCCGATGATTCTGACATTTGTATGGTCAATCAGAAGGATCGGTTTAAAGTGTGGTTCTGTAGTTAAAATTAAGACAAGCGAGCTCGAGTTCAAGTGAGATAAGCTAATTTTGGATCTTAATAACACGTCACTGACTAATTCCCGAGCGTGAGATATAGATAGCGCAACTAATAATCAATTCATCTGATTTTCATAAAGTAGGAACCTTTAAACGACACGTTGCAATATTTAAGCCTAATTGGATCATTAATTAACTGATAATAGTTATTTAAGTGAAGCTACTGTTTTAAATTTTCAAAACAATGAAAAATTCTGAATTTTGTGTGTTGATAAAGCATTGCTTTCTGACAGCAAAAATACGGTTTAAGCAAAGCAATAGATTTATAAGTGTTACTCCGTCGGAAACAATGGTTAAGAAGTGGTATGTAACCGTTAAACAATGGTTACGATGTGGTATGTAAACGTTAAACAATGGTTAAGAGGTGGTATGTAAACGTTAAACAATGGTTAAGTAGTGGTATGTAAACGTTAAACAATGGTTAAGAAGTGGTATGTAAACGTTAAACAATGGTTAAGAGATAGTATGTAAACGTTAAACAATGGTTAAGAAGTGGTATGTAAACGTTAAACAATGGTTAAGAAGTATGTATGTAAACGTTAAACAATGGTTAAGAAGTGGTATGTAAACGTTAAACAATGGTTAGGAAGTGGTATGTAAATGTTAAACAATGGTTAAGAGGTGGTATGTAAACGTTAAACAATGGTTAGGAAGTGGTATGTAAATGTTAAACAATGGTTAAGAGATAGTATGTAAACGTTAAACAATGGTTAAGAAGTATGTATGTAAACGTTAAACAATGGTTAAGAAGTGGTATGTAAACGCTAAACAATGGTTAAGAAGTGGTATGTAAACGTTAAACAATGGTTAAGAGATAGTATGTAAACGTTAAACAATTGGTAAGAAGTGGTATGTAAACGTTAAACAATGGTTAGGAAGTGGTATGTAAATGTTAAACAATGGTTAAGAGGTGGTATGTAAACGTTAAACAATGGTTAAGAAGTGGTATGTAAACGTTAAACAATGGTTAAGAAGTGGTATGTAAACGTTAAACAATGGTTAGGAAGTGGTATGTAAACGTTAAACAATGGTTAAGAGGTGGTATGTAAACGTTACACAATGGTTAAGAAGTGGTATGTAAACGTTTCACAATGGTTAAGAAGTGGTATGTAAACGTAAAACAATGGTTAAGAAGTGGTATGTAAACGTTAAACAATGGTTAGGAAGTGGTATGTAAATGTGAAACAATGGCTAAGAGGTGGTATGTAAACGTTACACAATGGTTAAGAAGTGGTATGTAAACGTTACACAATGGTTCAGAAGTGGTATGTAAACGTTAAACAATGGTTAGGAAGTGGTATGTAAATGTTAAACAATGGTTAAGAGGTGGTATGTAAACGTTATACAATGGTTAAGAGGTGGTATGTAAACGTTACACAATGGTTAAGAAGTGGTATGTAAACGTTAAACAATGGTTAAGAGGTGGTATGTAAACATTAAACAATGGTTAAGAAGTGGTATGTAAATGTTAAACAATGGTTAAGAGGTGGTATGTAAACGTTACACAATGGTTAAGAAGTTGTATGTAAACGTTACACAATGGTTAAGAAGTGGTATGTAAACGTTAAACAATGGTTAGGAAGTGGTATGTAAACGTTAAACAATGGTTAAGAGGTGGTATGTAAACGTTACACAATGGTTAAGAAGTGGTATGTAAACGTTACACAATGGTTAAGAAGTGGTATGTAAACGTTAAACAATGGTTAAGAAGTGGTATGTAGACGTTAAACAATGGTTAGGAAGTGGTATGTAAATGTTAAACAATGGTTAAGAGGTGGTATGTAAACGTTAAACAATGGTTAAGAGATAGTATGTAAACGTTACACAATGGTTAAGAAGTGGTATGTAAACGTTAAACAATGGTTAAGAGGTGGTATGTAAACGTTAAACAATGGTTAGGAAGTGGTATGTAAATGTTAAACAATGGTTAAGAGGTGGTATGTAAACGTTAAACAATGGTTAAGAGGTGGTATGTAAACGTTACACAATGGTTAAGAAGTGGTATGTAAACGTTACACAATGGTTAAGAAGTGGTATGTAAACGTTACACAATGGTTAAGAAGTGGTATGTAAACGTTAAACAATGGTTAGGAAGTGGTATGTAAATGTTAATCAATGGTTAAGAGGTGGTATGTAAACGTTAAACAATGGTTAAGAAGTGGTATGTAAACGTTAAACAATGGTTAAGAAGTTGTATGTAAACTTTAAACAATGGTTAAGAAATAGTATGTAAACGTTAAACAATGGTTAAGAGGTGGTATGTAAACGTTAACCAATGGTTAAGAAGTGGTATGTAAACGTTAAACGCGATCGTATCGAAACAAAAGTGCTGAACGCTTAGGTCGCTCAAATTTGACAGTTTCCCAAACGATTTAAAAACTCTACAAACTCGTTTTGGCTGATCGTAAATTATTTTTTTGGGTGAGATAGCAAAAGAGTTGAATATATCATTGAATATATAACACTAGTTTATTACTGACAACCTTGCATTGAACAATTGAAATTTGAAATAAATTTGGACAATCGTCGCATATTTATCACTCTTTTTTCTTCTATCTCTCTCTCTCTCTCTCTCTCTATATATATATATATATATATATATATATGAGAGCGAGAGAGACTTTGTGTCCATTTATCAAGTGATTTTTTTCATGTAATTTTCTTTCCTGTGTTTGTGCATGCCGTTGCCTTTGTTGGGAACTTTTTAAACACTTTTTCTATCATCGTTTTTGATATGTTTGACTTAGAGGGTTTCCTTGCTGGATTGCTGCTGAATTAACTTTTCCCCTGATGAGCTGCTTAACTGAGATGAAAGACTGTATTTCTCTCGATTCTGCTGCGAAACGTTCGTAGGATGTATGGACAAAATAAAAATTAGAAATACGATATAAACATATTAAAATAGTTTTGTTTGCCTGTAAGACAAGGAGAAATTATTAGTATTCGCTGATATATGCGAATATAAAAGTAAATGTTTATTTCAGAGCTTGAAGGGTAAAGTATTTCTAAAATTATGTATTTTCGAACCGCATGGTTCGTTAGCCAAGCGATCAAAGACAGCACCTGAGTGAGCTGATCCCTCTTTCGGAAGCACAGTATCGTATCTTGTACGCGTCTCATTGATCCTTTGTTTATCTCCTTGTTTATTCCCAGCCCCGTGGACGAAACTAAACGTTTATATAATGGCATTACTTCCACAAACAAGAATGGCATTAAGAAATTAACGTGAAGCATAATATCTTGTAGGATATGAATTTTAACACAAACTAACAAACTATATATATATATATATATATATATATATATATATATATATATATATATATATATATATATATATATATATGACAAAAATACGATATATAATAAACTAAGTTTCCAGCGTGTTTGTGAAACCGGTGCGATCGATGGACGATCAAAATAATGTATAATTTTATTTTAAATGATATATAACTATAACAATAAGTGATATTAAAATGTAGCGTACCTTAACATCAAACGCCAAAGTTTGAAGCCACATTTATTATTTTTATGGTTATTAGGCTCTATACTACAATATATTGAGCCCTATCTCTGCTGTCTTTATTCAGCCCGGTACCGATCTTGAGAAATGTATTTTCACCTAATATATATATATATATATATATATATATATATATATATATATATATATATATATATATATATATATATACATACATATATATATATATATATATATATATATATATATATATATATACATATATATATATATATATACATATATATATATATATATATATATATATATATATATATATATATATAAAATATTGAAATGATGAAAAAAATAAAATTGGATAATTACACATTTATTAAATTATAAGTGTTCAAGGAAGATGAAAAAAAACTACCTTTAATCCATGGATTTTGAAAGAATTGTTCTCCTCAGAAGATGGAAAAATAATAGAATCAATAATTATTCCTAATGCCTGTCTGTAAAAAAAAATTGTTGCAAATTTTCAATTTAATGCTTACGAATAATTTGTAATTCTATTGCTTTTCCCCTTCTGGGAGGAGGAGCAATTCTTTGAAAATACATGGATTAAACTGCGTTTTATTATATTCTTTGCTTTAATACTTGATGATTTAATAAATATGTAAATTATCCAATTTTATCTTTTTTATCATTTCAATATTTCCTCTAACAATGCTCTATCTATAATATCGAGCATCTCCTTATCACGATCGGATCTAATATAAAATATGTATCATTTTATATATATATATATATATATATATATATATATATATATATATAAATGAATAAATGCGAAAGTTTTTTTTTTATTCATCACACCTATATTACATGCAAAAAGATCTATGGAATCCTGTAAATGATACAAGGCTCTACATGGAAATACTTCATATATAATAGAGATTAAAGATCAAAACAGAATATTCTGTACGTCTAATTTGCATAATTATTGTTTAAACTGTTCATAATAAATTAGTGCTTTGTGTTATATACTTCTAATTTTAGTTTGTTATTTTTCCTATATACATGCAATAATTTTGTTAATATAAACAGTAATTAATTGAAGTGATTTGATAATAAAAAGATAAATGACCAAAACGTTTCTTAAACTATTTTTAATTATTTTCAAGGGAGGTAATTGGAATGGCAACTGTTTTCAGCGTCCTAAATTATCTTCAAATGACCGTCATTCTATACGATTATTCGATATTAATTTAAATATTTATTAATATTAATAATTTTAATAAAATTTAATAAAATTTAATAAAATATTAATAAAATTGATACATCTTAAATTACAATGTAAGTTTGAAACTACAAATCAAATACTCACATACAATATTGGCTTTTCAAAAAGAGAATTTCGGACGCTTAAAACGTACACAATGTAAAAAAACCTCACTAAACAGATATTCCTGTTTACTGGCCTCCCCATGAATGGAAAAGTTAGACACAAGGTAGAGTTATAATGTGGGGTAGTCCAGCTCCGCCAAAATGAGCACTCTAGGTTAGAACAAAAATTTAAATTGCCTCAGTCTAGAAGGACTACTCCTTCACTGACAGAGGACAAAATAGACAAAGTGTTACATCAGAACATATACTACACTTTGTTCTAAATATGTTTATATTTTTATTGAACTATCACAATACAGTTTTCAAGTGGAAGTTAAAATTGATTTAATTCTAAACGTTTTCCTATGTTTTAGCTTAGTTTTATTTTTTAAATCACTCTATTCCCTTACAAAATATTTTTTTAAACGCGCACACACAATCTGTATTTGAAATGGGGTTAGCTTTTTTCCCCTCCTGGATGGAATTGAATTGGAAGTTTTCTTCTTATTTTTTTTCTATTAAAAATGGTATATTTCTTCATTTGTTTTTAAATATCGCTTCAAACATTATATTTCTGTACCCTTAAATTAAATACCCTACATTTTTTTATAAACATGGCTATATATTTTAACTATACGCCTCCCCGAATATCCACGATTAATTACTGCCCGGAGAGCGGGTACGTTTTGCTTATATATATATATATATATATATATATATATATATATATATATATATATATATATATATATATATATATATATATGCGTATAGTGTCCACAGACAGCTGTTTCGTAGTTTACGACTCATCGGTGCTGCCGTTCACATCCATATGAACGCTAAATGTTATGAACTACATTTATTAACTTTATATATATATATATATATATATATATATATATATATATATATATATATATATATATATATATATATATATATATATAATATTTATGAATAAATATTTAATTATTTATCACCTACAGACGATAGCGTTTCAAGCTTATTGCTCTCATCAGTGCAGGGAAGTAACAATTTAAGACGGTTGGGAGTCAGCCCAGGATCTGCAAGCTGTCGCCCTATCCTCGCGTCCACCGTAAACTGTCACATGATTAAGGGAAATTAAGATCTATATGTACCTAGAAGCGGGCACAGACAGAAAACTAATCGAGAGGGTTCGACGAAAGTATTAGGAACTTAGCATTAGAGCTTTTTGACAGTCTTTTTTTAACATCCCCGAGAGTGCTCGACTTTGGGTTATTACAAAAAATATATATTTAAGTATATGCTCTTTATAATATCCGAAAAGGTTCCGAATTGCAAGCCCAATGAAGTTGTATTACAAGCTTAAGTGCATATATATATATATATATATATATATATATATATATATATATATATATATATATATATATATATATATATAATAGGTGCATTCCAATGGCCAAAAGAACAATCAATCCATGATCATATTTTTCATCTATTTTTTTTTAATTTCCTAATCTTCATATATCGTCGAACAACCAAAACTATACTTTTTTTCTGTTCTTTTCTCTCATATATCAGCGAATACCTTAATTTCTTTTTGTCTCACAGGCAAAACAATTTTTTTACATGTTTATATTGTATTTTTTTAATCTATTTATGTTAATTTTTTCCAAATTCAATGCTTTTTCTATATCTTACGTGCATTTCTCAACTTTGTTGCTCATCAGAGAAATTGTTCATTAAGTTTCAATAGGAAAAACACCTGGATCCCAAAACATGGAAAAGAGGATATATATATATATATATGTGTGTGTGTGTGTGTGTGTGTGTGTGTGTGTGTATATATTTGTATACTTAAGCAGCATTTGTTCGTTGATGCATGTTTGATTAAACAACTGTGACGATTCCTGCTTGTTTCTTTTTTGATCAATCCTTTCAAGTTGGCGAACCAACGATCTAATGAAAATAAGATTTCAGAAACATATTAGTAAAAAAACACTGCCATCTTCGCGATCTTAAATTGTAACCTGCGCCTCCCCATAAACGAAGCCTAAATCATTCGAGAAAACAAACCTATCACCAATCAATCTCGATATAAGGGAGAGAGGGTATACTAAAACGCTTTCAATAAAAAATAAAAAATACAGTAAAAAATTGTTTTAATCGACTTTCGCAATAAATTCACCAATTTTCATTTGTGTTACTCCTCAAGTGGCTGATGAAAACTGATAGAAGTCGAAAACGTTTGCAGTTTTGGTAGGTTCCTGTTCACACTTGATCAGAACATTAGATCGTTGGTTTTCCAACTTGAAAAGATGGATCAAAAAAGAAACAGACAGTAATTGTCACTGTTGTTCAATACAACATGTATATATAAATAAATATATATATATCAAGGGAGGCGCGATAGCGCTCTATCCCTTAATAGACTTCAAAAACGCTAGAAATCTCATTTCTGTGATCAGTCATAACTCAAAAACCAATAAACCAAATTAGTTAAAACTTTGCACAAAATTTTCATTTGATAGGTTCTATAAGTGTGAAGAATTTCAGCATCATTAGTCAAGGCAACTCAGAGATCCCGAAAGGTCAGGAGTGATTTTGTGTTATCCGTGTGTACGTACGTACGTGTGTGCCACCCTGTATCTCATCAACTATTTGATGGATTCAGCTGATTTTTTGCAGAGATAGAGGTTCATGGGTCTAGTTGATGGCATTTTAATTTCAGTTTACCATATACCTTAGTTTTCCAGAAATTTTTTTAAAAACCTTAAAAATTACCATTGTCTTGAGGCATAGCCTTTACAAAAGTAGTGACATTCCATAATAAATGCCAGTATACTAAAATCATATGCCCTTAATAGGGTTAAGATGAAAATTACTATACACTAAATGTACAAAAGCAAAAGAATTTCCCAAATTTTTACACTTTTATTGTTATAAAGGGTATGACTACATATCAACCAAACCATTTCATTATCACATCACTACAGTATAAATATCTATGCATGAGTGGATTAAGTGTGTGTGAGGTGCGCTGAAGAAAAATTCCTACCAGTAAAATATATAGCCCTGTTGTGCTCGCATACCCTTAATGACAATAAAAGTGTAAAAATTTGGGAATTTCCTTGCTTTTGCACATTTAGTGTATATGAATTTTCATCTTAACCCTATTAAGGGCATATGATTTCAGTATACTGGCATTTAACATGGAATATATATATATATATATATATATATATATATATATATATATATATATGTTTGTGTGTGTGCGTGTGTATGT
>OY744534.1:50431261-50471261 GCA_963556195.1 Sepiola atlantica | reverse complement strand
ACGGAATTTCAAACGGAAACCGTTATTTAATCCACGGGGGTAGATTATTCTTGATCCGTCAACAATGACCAGATAGAAGTCTTAAGTAATAAATAATAATACAAATTATCAATCCTGATCTAAAAAATCCTGCAATATAAGGCATTTGTATTAATTGGTTTATTCGGCCTATTCTTCTCATCTTGGGTGTTATTCGCACAACGTTTCGGCCGATGTAACTTCCGACCTTCATCAGGTGCGTTTTGTCGAACTCGCGAATCTTTATGTCCAACTCGGGATACTGTACGGTAGGGACCTCCAATTGCATGTGAAGAACGGTGACGTCACTATTTCATGTGTACGTTAAGAAGTCATACATTCGTTTTGCTTTACCGATTGCAAAAAAAACTCTCTCAAATAAAGTTATACTTGTTTTAAAGTAAAATAGTTTAGTTAAAGGTTACATTATCAAATTCTGAAAGAAACCCTTCTTCATTGTCCGATGAAACTACGAAATTTTCTTGTTTTACGACACACGGGGTAGTGTTTACTAAACATCGCGTGAGACATGGCAAGATATTATCTATGTACGGATGAACAGAAGTGAAACAAATTACTTTACTACTATGGTGTAAACAAAATTAACGGTTTGTTTTAACCATTTTTTTCTTCCTTGAGACAGATTATTACTTTTTTTTTACTGAAAAAAAAACAGAATTGCCTGAATAACTTACATATTCACTTTGGCGCTGTTTTACTGAATGTGGAAGTGCCGCGATTCCGAAACTTAATATATTAATATATATATATATATATATATATATATATATATATATATATATATATAATGATAAAAAGTATTATAAATATATAATAATAATAATAATAATTACTTTTGTCAACGTTTTTTCTTATTAGTGTTACTGTTTACAAATTAGCGTGCGGCGTGCACCAATTTTACTCTAAAAATGTATGCGCGTGGGACAATTTCACTTTAAAAATTGACGTGTTAATTATGGCTAGTATTGCGTTCCATAGTTGCGGCAAAATCAGTTAGTGCAAAAAAATTTTCTTACTTCTAGCAAATGAAGTAGTTTTTTCCAAGTACATAATATGACATCCGCCACAACTTTTGTCTTTTACGATTCATAATACTTCGGGCTATATTATATTAAAATATTTTGAAAAATTTCGAACACGAATATGTTCAAAAATGATGTTTAAAACCGATAAACTCGATCAATACGATCAAATGAATAAATGTCTCTGAAAATAAAAATTATTTCGTAAAACTTTTTTTTTTTTTGCATTTCAATAAATCACAGTATATTTTATTGAGAAAAGGTAAAAAAAAATTCAAAACATAATAATATTGCTTTTATTTCCACTTTTTATTTGTGCATTCACGGACCAGTTTACTAAAACAGTTTACGTAAAATTTAATAAAATTAATCCAATGTGTTTTTTAAAAGAGTTTAGTTTTATATAAGAAAAAAAAATCGCCGGATGACAATATATTTCGTTCAATATTTCATAAAATGAAACAGGGGGGGGGGGAATCACGTAAAAAAAATATTTTCCCTAATATATTTTAGGAAAACAGCATTTTAAAGATAAATTAGTCCTATAATGAATAAGTATTGAAAATTTCGTGAAGATCTGGCCATAACTTGATTTATGCGAGATTTATTAAAAATGTGCCTATCACAGCGCACATAAATGCTTATACATAAGAACGTTAGTTTATCACGTAAAAAAAAGTACACAACATTTTAACTTCACATTTTCATGAGTTTCGTATGCTGGAAAAAATTCTAAAAAATCATCAGCAGTTTATTTAATGTATCCTCTTTTGAATGGTAAAAAAGTTTTGTTGATAATCTTAATCTAAATTAAAGTTACATCGTGTTATATATAGGGGGGGATAAATAGTTCACAACCAATTGGAGGTCCCTACTGTACGGAACTACGAATGGAACATTTTTATCGAAATTCCGTACAGTTCAACATAAAGATTCCCGAGTTCGACGAAACGCACATGAAGAAGGTCGGAAGTTACATCGGCCGAAACGCTGTGCAAATAACATCCACATCGACAGTAATCCGAATAATACAAATAATACAAATTATCAATTTTAAACTGAAAAATTCTGAAACAAAGAATTTTATATACATTGTTTACATTTTTCGGACTGTTGTACACATCTTTATTTTTGTTACGCTCACGGCGTAGATTCCGCGTGCCATGGCTTTTTACTATATATCTCGTAATCAGTTGGTTACCTACTACGGTGAAGGTCATCTCAATAAGGCAGGAGGGTGCAACGGCCGAAACGTTATGAAATTGGCAACAACGAAGATAACAATACGAACTATGTAAATAACCCGCAGAGTTTGGTTGGATCTTTGTGTCGCGGATTTCGAATATGAAACGGAATGTTGTGCATATGTAGCGTTTCTTTTCAATTCCGAAGGGTTACGGATCTTTAGTCGTACTTCTGTTAGAAAACTTCGTCTTCTTCTCCTTCATCGTTGTCGTCGTCTTCTTCTTCTTCTTCTTCTTCTTCTTCTTCTTCTTCTTCTTATTATTATTATTATTATTATTATTATTATTATTATTATTATTATTATTATTATTCGTCTTATTATTATTATTATTATTATTATTATTATTATTATTATTATTATTATTATTATTATTATTATTATTATTATTATTGTGTCTAGCATGGAACATAAAAACACACTGTAATACATGAGCTACTATTATTAGTATTATAGTATTTTTTAAGTTATTATTATTATTAGTTTTATTATTATTGTTATTAATAATAATAATAATAATAATAATAATAATAATAATAATAATAATAATAATAATAATAATAATAATAATTTACTTTATAGGAATGTTAACAGGTGTCATCTGTGGTGTTCCCTGGAGTCTGGGTTACAACAAGTCTTCCCAGAACTCCACAACTATTTTGTGTGAGTCCAGTCGAGGCTGGTATACACGACATAGGTGTATGTTAGTTTTTGTTTTGTTTTGGGTGGGGAGGGGGCAGTTTATGGCATTTCTGACAGTTTCAGTTCCATTGGGATCGGGATCGTGTAATGTACTTTTGTCTTATTAATTATTATTATTATTATTATTATTATTATTATTATTATTATTATTATTATTATTATTATTATTATTATTATTATTATTATTATTATTATGTAATTTATATATATATTTTTGTTCTTCTATTATTACTTACTCGCTATGAGTTCCATACAAGTCATTATCAGTGATTGCTCATTGACAATAGCAAGTAGTGTTCCCTGGAACCTGAGTGACAATAAGTCACTCCGGATTTTCAATACTCTCCACCTCTTTCAATAACCATTGCAAATGATTTTTTTGTAATCGCAACAACTGATCACCATTTATTGTTCGCTTGCAACAGCCATTGGTCGTCTCTGGGAGTTGAGTGACAATAAGCCACCCCAATGTCCCAGTACCGTCCACATCCTTCCAGATGAGGTATGGTTAGTGTTGTCTCTCCTCGGTCTGTGATATCAGCCTAGACTGGTGCCATCACTTCATGGGTGGGTGTGTGGGTGCTTTGAAGAGGGGGGGGCAGTCTATGAGATTTCTTGAACTTTCAATCTCCTTTATTTCACGTGGTATTATTATTATTTGTACTCACTAGGAGTTCTCACAGGTCATAATCAGAGATTACTAACTGATGATAACCGGTGGTGTTACCTGGGGTATGGATGACAAATTATTATTATTATTATTATTATTATTATTATTATTATTATTATTATTATTATTATTATTATTATTATTATTTTTTATTTTTTATTTATTTATTTTTTTTTTTTAATTTTTAACGTAGTTCAAACAAGGCAGACCGTCACTGTAGACGTAAGGAGCTACTGAGAAGAAAGAAAAGGGGAGAAGGTTGGGGGGGGGTCAACCTAAACTGGGATCTACGCAGCGAGATGTCTGTTTACATTAATTTTAAATTTCTGCATGTCAGTATTGTCGAGGAAACAGGGAGCAGGGAGGGAGTTCCAGAGGCCAGCAGCACGAGGAAAGAAGCTATTTGAGTAGAAAGCTCTCCGGCATCTGGGGATCTCCACAGTGAATGGATGGGATTTAGTTGATTGTCGAGTTGGTCTAGTGAATTTACGTCGAGGGGGTACCAGAGTAGCCAATTCATCGGAGCATAATCCATTGAAGTATTATTCATGGTTTGTCTTTATCAATGATTGCTCACTGGCAATAGAAAGTGGTGCTCTCCGGAGTCTGAGTGACAACAAGTCTTCCAACAATTTCACGTCCAGCCGAGGTGGGTGTCACCGCGTGTGAAGTGCGTGTGTGTTGGAGTGGGGCAGTGTATAAGCTTTCATGCAGTTTCAGTTGCCTTTGGATCGTGTAATGTATTTTCTATATTTTTGTCCATCATTACTACTACTACTACTACTACTACTACTACTACTACTATTATTATTATTATTATTATTATTATTATTATTATTATTATTATTATTGTTATTATTATTATTATTATTATTATTTACTCCCAATAAATGTTCACACAAGTCATTATCAGTAATTGCTCACTAACAATAACAAGTGTCTGATTGACAACGAGTATTCCAAGAATATCAGTACTATCCGCCTCGTTTGAAAACCGTTTCAAATCATTTTGCATTATCGCAACAGCCGTCTACCATTGATTTCTCGTTGGAACAGACTTTTTGGTCTTTTATTGGAATTTGAATCGCAATAAGCCTCCCAAAAGTCCTAGTAGTCTTCACACCCTTCCAGTAAATGTTTAGTTGGTGCTCTCCTTTCTAGGTCTTTCCATACTCCGTAACCCTTCATGACTATGTTGTGTTGTGCCAGCCGAAGCTAGTGTCACCACAAGTGTGTGTGTGTGTGTATGTGTGTGTGTGTGTGTGTGTGTGTGTGTGTGAGATAGATTTGAGGGTGAGGATGTTAGTTTATGAGATTTTGGGGCAGTTTCATTTCTCTTGGGATCGTTTAATGTACTTTCTATAGTTTTGTTGTTTTTCTATTATTATTATTATTATTATTATTATTATTATTATTATTATTATTATTATTATTATTATTATTATTTACACTCTAGTGGGTCTCACACGAGTCATTACTAAGCGCTCACTGGTACCAACAGATGGTGTTCCCAAGAGTCTGAGTGACAACAAGTCTCTCAAGATTTATAGTACTCGCTTTTCTTTTGGTAACCGTTTAAAATCATTTTGCGTTCTTGCGACAACTGTTTACAATTTATTACTCGCTAGTAAACGGTCATTGGTTTTCTCTGGAGTTTGAGTGAAAATAAGTCACCCACTCCAAAATTCCAGTACTCCCCATGTCCTTCTAGTTGAAGTCTGGGTGGTGCTTCCTAAGTCTTTCCACACTCCCTGAACTTTCATGCCCATTTTCTGTGGTATTAACGGCTTTTGTTAGAGGAGGGTCATATTATGTTTTTGTTTTTTTTTACATATCAACACTTTCAGTTTCAGTTACCTTTGTGTCGGGAAATGTGTTTTTCTATGTTTCTATTCGCGTTTATTAAGTGTTATTTTATTTCAGTTTTTTTTTTGTCGATGTCATCTTGTTATGCTAGTTTAATTACGCACATTTAGTGCTACTAAGACAAAGCTCGTTTCTATTAAAATTATAAGAAACCTTTTTAACCACCGATTGTCATGGCTAATAGCGTACCTTGGAGTCTATGATTCAAACTCCTCTGCCTAATATTCACAGGTAACATGAATTGGAATCAATATATAGAAGACATTACCAAGGCTGCTGCAAGGAAAGTGGGACTCCTCTACCGTGCTAGAAAACTTCTCTCACCTGACAGTATCATATATCTCTACAAAGCCACCATTTGTCCATGCATGGAGTACTGTTGTCACATCTCGGCTGGTGAACCAACCACTAGCCTCTCCCTCTTAGACAGAGTATAAAAAAAGAACCTATAATCTAATAGGTCCGCCACAATCTACCAAGGTCCAGCCCCTATCCCATCGCCGCAATGTTGCATCCCTGTGCTTGTTTTACAAATACTTCTATGGAATGTGCTCCGACGAACTTGCTGCACTGGTCCCCCCTTGAGTTAAATACTCCAGACCGACCCGACAATCAGCAAAATTCCACCTCTTAACTGTAGAGGTGCCCTGATACCTGAAGGCTTTCTACTCTAATAGCTTCATTCTGCAATCTGCCAGCCTTTGGTATTCCCTCCCTGCCCCCTGTTCTACTGACTGCACCAACATTCAGAAATTTAAATGTAATGTAAACAAACATCTCGCTGCCCAACTTCCCACGTAGGATGCACCTGCATGTATGACCTAAATTCACAGTAGCCCCTTACGTCTCAATGGCAACGTGCCTTGTTTGGGGTGAATTAAAGTTTTTAAAAAGAAAGAAATTTGAGATTTTTCTTAATATTTCCAATGTTTTCAGCAGTGCCGTGCTTTATATGTTGCTAATCCTTCTTTGATTTCAACATTTGTAGTCTTTTTTACATGTTTTTAGAAAAATGTTCCTAGTGCTCCTACTATTATTGGTATTACAGTCTGCTTTTTTCATGTTTCATATTCCGTTCACCTTTCTGACAAGTTTCTGCAAAGCTCCAGCCATTATTATTTATTCCCTAGGAGTTCTCACACAAGTCAATATCAGTGATTGCTCACTGATTATAACCGGTGGTGTTCCCTGGAGTCTGGGTGACAACAAGTTTCCCCGGATGTCCATCTCTGTCTATCTCTTTCAATAAATGTTGTTAATCATTTTGCAATATGGCAACAGTTGTTTACTATTCATTTCTCGCCATCAACGACCGTCAGTCTTCTCTGGAATCTGAATGCCAATATGCCTCCCTAATATTCCAATACTCTCACATCCTTTCCAATGAAGATCTGGTCAGTGCTACCCTTCTTCGGTCTTTTAATCCACCTTGACCCTTCACGACAGTTGTGTGGTACCAGCCGAGGCTGTGTTACAACAGACATATATGTATGACTTATTGTTTGGGTAGGGTGGGGCAGTTTATTGGGTCTCTGGCAGTTTTTACTTCCCTTGGGATCGTATGATGTTCGATCGATACATTTTGTTCTTTTTCTATTTAAAATTACCTGTGACAGGTTAGCCTTCGTTGATTATGTTGGTCAGTTTACTCATTCAGAGATTTCCTAAAAGATTCTGCTTATTTTCCTCATTGGTCTCAATTGTTACTTTTTATTCTAATTTCTCTTTATTTTTAGGGCTTATTAGTTGGGGGGAGACTCTTCCTATTGTTACTACAATTATTGGCATTATAGTAATATTCTTCATGATCCATATTTCTTTCAGTTCTCTGAAAACTTCTTTGTATTTGCTTCGTTTGTTCTGCCTCCTTTATATTCAACCTGTGAACTGCTGGGACAGCAAAACCTACAATTTAGCAGTTTTTGTCTTATTGTTGCTTGTTATCACGTTTAGTTTCCTTGCTTGGATGAGTTTGTTTGTTTTCATTATTATTATTATTATTATAGACCAAGAATGTGTGTGTTTGTGATTATTTTAGAGGGAGATTGGGCAATTAATTGGATATGCGGCAGTTTCAGTTCCTTTGGGCTCGTGTGAGGTTCTTTCTATATTTTTTTTCTATTTCAATTTTAACTTATCCATGACTTCTTAGCGTTCGTTTTTTTATTGCTGACTTTCTGTCTTAGAGAAAAATAATTGAAAATATATTAAATATCACATCCTAATTCTGGATTAAGAAATCGAAATGCATTCTGGTTTAATTAAATTTCATAATGATAAATGTTGGTTTCAACCGGTGTCTTCGCATCGTGAAGAATACGACACATCATGTATTTTATTTACCTCCTCATCAGAAGGTTAGACACAAGGTCAGGTGTGGTTTTGAAAAGATTAGCGCGCTTCGGCCTACAAAAAAATGCCTGAGCAGCCCCGTCGGAATTTACAGGCTATTAGCAATAAATTAACTTTTTCTCAAAGAGAAGGTAAAGCCTGGGAGGGTGGACCTATTGAAACTGAACAGAACCATACCTCAGCCCGACAGCAACAAAGTCACTTTCCGACTGGTAAGAACACACCTACTCGAGCTGTGCCAGGCACATGTTATGGTATTCAGACTCTGCCCATCAGCAACTACTTTTATAGATTCATCAGAGAGATATTATTTAATCGTATCGAAGTTACTAGCCAGATATCCATAGCTAGCAAGTTTGTGAAGCAACCCTTTCGGTCAGATTCTATCAAAAGCCTTTGATATGTCGAGAGGAAACAAAACTCTCGTCAATAGATTCTCTGATCATATGGGATATTATAGTTCGCATATCAGCAGTTGATCTTGCAGGACGAAATCCATATTGATTGTCACTAAGTAGATTCCTGCTGAATACGCTTCATCACGTATTAACTGTTTCAGACGTTGCTAGACTTTCCCGACTTTTTTTGCTGACTGATTGATCTGGAAGTCAAGGAAAATACGTTATCACGCTATCTGCTTGGTGGTGTATTAAAACACTTCCACCATTCTTTCAAGACATATTAAATCAGCAATCAGTTGATTTATGTTTTTGCATGTTTTCTGGTTTAATTACAGATTTGTAATTAGGCGTGTTTCGAAAAGGTGAATCTATTATGTAAAGGGAAGTTGTATGTGTGCATGTGTATGTATGTGTGTGTATGTCCAGCTAAATGTAAACAGCTACAAATCAAAGACGCACACAGTTTGCATATTCTTGATTAGCGTTGTCTGGAATGAATAATATTTAAAATTTAGAAAGAAATATTCATTCTTTGGCCGTAAACTGGCGCAAATTTCGTCAAGGAGTCTGTTTTCAAGCCATTTACTAACTAAAGGGAAATAACTCAATGAATTACTCTCCTTATGCCGACTCATTCCGTGAAGAATCTATATTAGGGGAGGTTGTTAGTGTGTATGTATGTCCGGAGACAGGAATGGACTGGGCGGAGAAGAAAGAGGGGTGAAAAGAGAGAGGGGGAAACCGGGCGAGGGGGGAAGAGAAAAAGATAGAGAATAGATAGAAAGTTTAATAGAAATATGTTACACTTTTGCCCCGGGCAACGCCGGGTAGCACTGCTAGTTAGAAATAAATAAAAGCAATAATGTTTAAAAATGGAAGTTACGTTGTTTCGAGAAAATAAATCACACACACATACGTGTAGTTGTCTCATAATTCGGTTATTTTGTGGTTACAATCAATGCTAAGGTACGATCTCTGATTTTCAAAAACAGATGTTTTCCTCGTACGACTCTTTGTTAACTTTCGTAAGACCTTCCGCAACTTATGACATTTATCAGAATAGAAAAATAGCAATATTCTATGACATTAGTCTAGGGGTCATGTTTACAGCAGAGAATGTCATAACGGCACTCGGCTTATCGGCACAGGTGCACTATTACACTAGGCGACAGAATATAAACAGGAATTTCCTAGTTTAGAGGCGTAATCACATCGAGGCAGTCGATATTCCAAGCCCCCACTGAAAGTTTAGTAAAATACATTTATAAACATAAATCTAAATGAATAAATAAGAAAAGTTTTTTGTTCTTTATTTATCACTCCTATATTACCATTAAAACGGGTTACTGTTATTTGAATCAATAATAAAACATAATATTTTCAAATACTGTTTATATAGTACATACGAAGGAGCTGAAACATGTATTTGAATGCTTCAGTAGCAAAACTATTTTTAAACAGTCTGCAATAAATTAGCGTTTCTTGTTATTTATTTCTAATTTCATTGCCCTTTTCTATGCATATGCAATAGTTTCGTCGACACAACCAGTTATTAATTAAATTGATTCGAGAAAAGAAATTACGAAAACCTTTTTAACAGTCTTATTTAACAGATAAATATTTTTTATCTAAAAGGCTTAATAATTTATAGAAAGAGGGAAGGGGAAACTGCTCTCACACTTTCCTCCCCATTTCTCCCACTCCCTCTCCTTTCTCCACTCTCTTACCGCCTCTCCTTCCATCCTCTTTCTCCAGCGACGCCACATTTTCTTTTTTATTGTCTTTAAAAGAGACTCTCCCGTACAGGCGAATTGATTTCTTCTTTCTTTCCATTAATGTTCGGTGTTATTTTAAAGATAAATAAAATTGTATTAAAATTAGCAAAATGTTAATATTTATCTATTTATAGAAATAAAAGGGTAATATTTATCTCTTTCTATAAATAAATGGTAATATTTATCTATATATAAAAATAATGGTTAATATTTATCTATTTCTATAAAAAAATGTTAATATTTATCAATTTCTATAAAAAAATGTTAATATTTATCTATTTCTATAAATAAATGGTAATAGTTATCTATTTCTATACATAAATGTTAATATTTATCTATTTCTATAAATAAATGGTAATAGTTATCTATTTCTATACATAAATGTTAATATTTATCTATTTCTATAAATAAATGTTAATATTTATCTATTTCTATAAATTAATGTTAATATTTATCTATTTCTATAAATAAATGGTAATAGTTATCTATTTCTATACATAAATGTTAATATTTATCTATTTCTATAAATAAATGTTAATATTTATCTATTTCTATAAATAAATGTTAATATTTATCTATTTTTATTAATAAATGTTAATATTTATCTATTTCTATACATAAATGTTAATATTTATCTATTTCTATAAATAAATGTCAATATTTATCTATTTCTATAAATAAATGGTAATAGTTATCTATTTCTATAAATTAATGTTAATATTTATCTATTTCTATAAATAAATGTTAATATTTATCTATTTATGAAAATAAATGGTAATATTTATCTATTTCTATAAATAAATGGTAATATTTATCTATTTATAAAAATAATGGTTAATATTTATCAATTTCTATAAATAAATGTTAATATTTATCAATTTCTATAAAAAATTTTTAATATTTATCTATTTCTATAAATAAATGTTAATATTTATCTATTTTTATAAATAAATGTTAATATTTATCTATTTCTATACATAAATGTTAATATTTATCTATTTCTATAAATAAATGTCAATATTTATCTATTTCTATAAATAAATGGTAATAGTTATCTATTTCTATAAATTAATGTGAATATTTATCTATTTCTATAAATAAATGTTAATATTTATCTATTTATGAAAATAAATGGTAATATTTATCTATTTATAAAAATAATGGTTAATATTTATCTATTTCTATAAAAAAATGTTAATATTTATCAATTTCTATAAAAAAATGTTAATATTTATCTATTTCTATAAATAAATGGTAATAGTTATCTATTTCTATACATAAATGTTAATATTTATCTATTTCTATAAATAAATGGTAATAGTTATCTATTTCTATACATAAATGTTAATATTTATCTATTTCTATAAATAAATGTTAATATTTATCTATTTCTATAAATAAATGTTAATATTTATCTATTTCTATAAATAAATGGTAATAGGTATCTATGACTATACATAAATGTTAATATTTATCTATTTCTATAAATAAATGTTAATATTTATCTATTTCTATAAATAAATGTTAATATTTATCTATTTCTATAAATAAATGGTAATAGTTATCTATTTCTATAAATTAATGTGAATATTTATCTATTTCTATAAATAAATGTTAATATTTATCTATTTATAAAGTTTAATGTTAATATTCATATATTTATATACGTAAATGTTAATATTTATCTATTTCTATGAATAAATGTGAATAGTTATCTATTTCTATAAATAAATGTTAATATATATATATATTTCTATACATAAATGTTAATATTTATGTATTTCCACAAATAAATGTTAATATTTATCTATTTCTATAAATAAATGTCAATATTTATCTATTTCTATGAATAAATGTTAACATTTTTCTTTTTCTATAAGTAAATGTTTATATTTATTTATTTATTAAAATAAACGTTAACATTTATTATTTCTATAAGTAAATGATTATATTTCTTTATTTGTAAAAATAAATGTTAATATTAATCCATTTCTATAATTAAATGTTAATGTTTATGTATTTATAAAAATAAATGTTAATATTAATCTATTTCTATGAATAAATGTTAATATTTAGCTATTTCTATACATAAATGTTAATATTTATATATTTCCATAAATAAATGTTAATATTAATCTTTTGTATAAGTAAATGTAAATATTTATTTATTTATAAAAATAAATGTTAATATGTATCTATTTCTATAAATAAATGTGAATATTTATCTATTTCTATAAATAAATGTAAATATTTATCTATTTCTATAAATAAATGTTAATATTTATCTATTTGTATGAATAAATGTTGATATTTATGTATTTGTATAAATAAATGTTAATATTTATCTATTTGTATAAATAAATGTTTATATTTATGTATTTGTATAAATAAATGTTAATATGTATCTATTTGTATAAATAAATGTTTATATTAATCTATTTCTATAAATAGATGTTAATATTTATCTATTTCTATAAATAGATGTTAATATTTATCTATTTCTATAATAAATGTTCATATTTATTTAATTGATAAAAATAAATGTTAATATGTATCTATTTCTATAAGTAAATGTTAATATTTATCTATGTCTATAAATAAATGTTAATATTTATATATTTCTATAAATAAATGATGATATTTATCTGTCTATACATAAATGTTTATATCATCTATTTGTATAATTAAATGTTAATATTAATTTATTCATGAAAATTAATGTGAATATTTATCTATTTCTATAAATAAATATTAATATTTATATTTTGCTGTAAATAAATCTAAATATTTATTTATTTCAATACATAAATGTTTATATTTATCTATTTCCATACATAAATATCAATATTTGTCTATTTCTATACATAAATGTCAATATTTATCTATTTCTATAAATAGATATTAATATTTATCTTTTTGTATCAGTAAATGTTTATATGTATTTATTTTAAAATAAATATTAATATTTATCTATTTTTATTAATAAATGTTAATCTTTATTTATTTCTATAAATAAATGTTAATATTTATCTATTTGTATAAGTAAATGTTTATATTTATCTATTTCTATACATAAATGTTAATATTTATCTATTTCTATAAATAAATGTAAATATTTATCTATTTCTATAAATAAATGTTAATATTTATCTATTTGTATACATAAATGTTAATATTCATTTATTTATAAAAATAAATGTTAATATTATGTATTTCTATACATAAATGTTAATATTTATCTATTTCTATAAATAAATGGGTATATTCTTCCATTCATAAAAAAATGCGAACGTTTTTGTCTCATGTTTACAAGAAACTTATGAATGAAAGATTCATTATTTAAAATAATGATTTCGAGTAGTGAATTTTTAAAGCGATAGCAAATTGACATAATCAGCTAGTTAGTAGATAAATCTTGAAATTTGGGATTCAATCGATAGTAATCGGAAATGTTTAACAAAAAATGTTTACCGTGTTGCACAGTTGCTTTGCTGTTTAACATAATTCCAGATTCTGCTAAAAAAACACGTTCTCTCAATGTGTTTTTTTTGCATTAATAGAATAAGATTATAAAAAAGAAATAAAGAGAGAGAGAGAGAATAACCTAAATTCGATAATTTAATTCATGTAATTTTATTTATTTATAAAATATGGCGACAGATGGTGCAACTCATCGGTTAGAGTGTAAGTGTTTCGATCAAATAAATATTGATGGAAAAATCCAGTGAGCATACAGCATTATTGGGGTAAACGCAAGGCAATAGGAAGATTTATTTTGAAAATAAGTTTCAACCAAGATTCGAAACGGGGGACAACCATGGCCATCCTTGTAAAAGGCCAAGCGATCGTGTAACTGGGTCTTTTACAAGAGACGATGTGAATTTTCTAAGATAATTAATAGAGCAGTTATAAACAGAGTGAACATTCAACTGTGACATTAGTTTGATGCTTTCATGTGGTTTACATACCCAATAATAAGAACAAAAATGAACTAATGATAATTTTGACAATTATTGACAAATTCCTATCAATAGGTAACTTTGAATAAAAAAAGGGCAGATTCATATTTCAATAAGTGATTTTTATTTCAATGTGAGATTTTTTACAGAATTTTAACTGAATCGTCGCCATTGTTAGAATGAAATGTTCTAGGGGCGATGACAATGAAGTGTTAGTAGCTAAACATATCTTTAAAAACTGTCTTGAAATCAGAGGTTCCAAATAGGAGATCCATCAGCCTGTCACAGACATGGGCATGAGGTGACCTCATTTTTATGCTAGTAAACTAACAAATTACCAAAGAACAAACTAAAAACAAAATAAA
Organism: Sepiola atlantica; assembly: GCA_963556195.1. NCBI lineage: Eukaryota > Metazoa > Mollusca > Cephalopoda > Sepiida > Sepiolidae > Sepiola > Sepiola atlantica. The sequence continues at coordinate 50,456,867 of OY744534.1, read as the reverse complement.
ATCGTAAATAAAAACAACAAATAACTTATACCAAATGCAGTAGAATCTAATTATCTACCGGCGCATATATTTTTAACATGCTGAAACTGTTTGTAAGTATTTTTTTATTTCAGAATTTATTTTTAATGTTGGTTTGGCACTAAAACCAAAAGTGCTGACCACGCGAGGCCTTACTCCAGTTAAATTCATGCTGAAAAGATAGTAAAGAAATTACTTACCTTAACACTAAGCTTTAGTCCGAGTGGCAAGAACTACCCTCAAAATAAAACCCCTTGTAAAACCCACTTAATCGCCTAAGTTTAGCGATCGTCATGTTGTTTTTCGTGTGCGTTTATCGACACACGGTCATAGAAATAAAATTCTGAAAAAAAATACTTACCAACCGTTTCTGCAGATGAAATATATACAGGTCGATAGAAAATTTGATTTTACTTCGTTTTCTATAAATTATTTGTTATTTTTCTTTTTTATTTACGATTTCTCGACTGTTAACCGTGGTCGTATGTGTTGTAGAAGTCACTCAAGGTCTTATTCATGCGTTCCGACTGGTTTCTCTGTCAATCATTCTACGGCCACGGTGTGTTTAAAAAAACCCGCAGAACTTTGGTATCGACACAATTCAGTCGGGAACTTGTGTAAGTAGTAGGTTCTGTCGGCAACGCCAAAACAAGAAAAAGTCGCCGTGAACAATAATATTGGGACACAGGTTTGTAACAATGATAAAAAAAATAAATGATGCCTATATCTTGTCGAGGAGAGAAGACATGTTGAGGCATTTGACTGGTGCTAAGTCTTCGTTAAGGGACTTTAAAATTTACTTAGTGTTTCTGCCACTTAGATGAGATCGAATTTGGAAAAGAATTGTTCTTAGCCTTTTGAATTTCTGCCTTTGGTCGGTCGCCGACGCCGGTCCTTCTTTTAACTTCTCTGTCTGTCTCTCGTACTCACCGACTGTCTTCTACTGAGCTGACCGACGGAGATCTGGTGAATTTTCCAAGCTTTAGATTTTTTCATTAGAAACTTTTAAAATTGATATCTAATTTTCTGGCTTCTTGTGATTGGTCGGGCAATGAAAGCCTTTGTTTTGCTTAAAAATGGTTGCGTTCTATTATGAACCACAATTATGGGAGCTGGGTTATTGGTAATTATATTTATCTGATATGATAAGTGTACTCTCGTGATCTTTCTAATTTGCCTATGAAGGTTGAGGGATGTTACTGTTTTTTTCCACCCATCCAAGACTCCTATACTATTTTCCGTGGTACTAACACATGTTGGTAGAACTATTTTGTTTTCCACAAATGGTGAGTGTCAGGTTATAGTTTTTTTCTTACCTTTACCTTAGTTCCCTCGTTGCTTTGTTTCATAGAAACTTTTATTAAAAGTTACCTGAGGTAGGTCAGTATCAACTGGTTATGTAGGTTTATTACTTCACTCTTAATATACCAGTTGTTTACCATAGAGCTGTGGTGTGTCTGATGTTAATCCTTCCTCTGACAGTAATTTCTTTTCAATTTGTTTTTACTCCAATTATTGGTATGCCCATAGTTTTAATTTTTTATGGCTTTTTCAGTTTTTTGTTTCAGGTATGTAATTAGTTTGTATGCCTCTTTCAAATTCATCTTGTGAGCAATTGGAACAGTGAAATCTACTATTTAGCAGGTTTTGTCGTTCTCATTGACTATTATCATGTCCGATCTTTTAGCTTGGATATCTATTTATATTTAAAAGTCACACAAATATCTATGACGCTTAGTTTCCAATACTACGTTCCGTTTATATTTGAACGATGTATCCGTGTGTTCAACGTATCATAGTTCACACAGCTATCTGTAGATTATCTTTACAACAGAGTCATGTCTATTTTTATTTCTTTTTTTGGGCAGTCTATTGCATCCACTTACGGTGTGGTTTACTGTTTTGTCTCTTTGTCCACAGAGTCTACATTTGATGTTTTCCTGTGTCATATCCATGTTAGCTTTGATCTAATTTATTTTAATCGCGTTGTTTTGGGCGATTCTCAATAGTAATTCCGTTTCCCTTTTCTAAGGTTTTTATACGCAGCAATGTCTTATTCTGCGCAAATTATTTGGTAGATCTTATAAATAGTCCGTGTAGTTGCTTCTCTTCCAAACTTTTCTCGACTTTTTGTTTCCCGTTTCGCTGTTATCTGTATTGTTCAGATTGATGCGGTTTATTGGAGGCAGCCTCTCTGTATTCTGTTGAATGTATTTGTCTAGTTCTTCAATTACGTTGTCTACGTAATTTTCAATACTTGCGAGTCTTCTACCGACTTATTTCCTTTTAACATAAAGTCTGCCAACATCATTTTTCAGGCGTAGTGTTTTGTTCATAGTTATAAATATTGCGCGGTTCTTTTGATCCACGTCCCTGAATATTTTGTTTAGTTTCTGAGGGGTCATGACTATCATACAAGAGCTACTGCTCTTTACTTAGGTTTGTGTTATATAATTTTGTTTCAAAAGGTCTTCTCCTTTTTGTGTGGGGTGGGGGCATTCTCTTTTTATTATCTGCTTTTTTATGATGTCCGCTTCGAAATTGTCCAGGTATTTGTAGTTATCGCGTTTGTTAAGTGGTCTAATTAGGTAGCTATGCATTCAGTTATTTAGAAGTTCCCTTCTTTCATCACGCGTAGTGTACATTTTTCTATTCCAAGTTCTATTCCTATATCCAGAATTAATATGTTACTTGCGCTCGTAGGGTTTCTAGAATCTTTATTATCATTTCTTTCTTACGATGTCGTTACCAGTGATCTCTTGGGTGGTAAAATCAGGTCCTTTTTTTTTCCTCAAGCAAAAGAGCGGAAGAGGAAGTGCGTATGCATGTTTCTATTTTTTTCCATTTTACTTCAGTGTAAAATCTCTGAAATCAAGGGGCCCCTTCATGGGGCTTACACTTGATCTCTATATGAGATAAATAGATATCCTTGTGTTCAACTAAAGTTCTCCTTTATCTCTCAAACGTGGAGTTAGTAATAAAGTGAAGAACATTAATTTTCCTTTCCTCAAATTGACAAGTTAACTATGTTATAGTATATCCTTTTTGTTGTCTCTTGGTCTTACCGGATTTCAGCACAAGAATTCATCTAGTCTGGTGAAGTATCCAGCTAACTGCTCTTACTTGAGACAACATCACTAGAAAAACGTGCACGATTCCTCGTGTAAGCCAATGTATAGCTGTGCCAAGGGGATCTTATTTGGGCTGCGAATACTATGTTATTTTGAATATTTTGTCAAGGTTTATTTGTAGGGTGAAGTACCATCATATCAGGTTGTCCTGACAAACCCTCGTACAGAGAGACCGAAGACACTCGAGAATGGTGCCTAGTAGGTAATCGGTGAATGTACGTGCGTGTGAACATGGATGACTGTATATGTAGTTATATCTAGTCCATTCTTACGCATCCATTATTCCTAGTATTACCACACTTATTTTTTTAGACTGTATGTATGGGTCAGTATGAGTGCGTGCGTGTATGTGTATTAAAGAGAAAGACAGAGTAGGAGAGTGAATGAAAGAGAGAGAGAGAGAGAAAGTAATATATAGAAAGACGTCAGGGAAGAATATTGCGTGGTTTTATTCTTTAAATCATTATTGCTATTAAAGTGTTTTGACATCAGCCGAAAGCGGCTGTCGTTATTTAACCAGAACGCGTGTGACGAGATTCCTTAACACATAAGCATTCTCCATTCCAGTCGTGCGTGTGTGTGAGAGGGAGAGACCGAGAGAGAGAAGGAGAGAGAGAGAGAAAGAGAGAGAAGGAGGGGCAGACAGATATATAGAGAGAAATGGGGAAGAGAAATACAGATGGAAAAAGAAAGAGTGGCATTACAACTATTATTTTCCTCTCCTTATTTTCTGTTTCTTTTTTATTTCTTACTCACTATAAGTTTTCCATAAGTTTTCGCTCACTAGTAAAAACAGATGGTGGTCTCTGAAATCGGAGTTACAAGTTTTACAAGGAGTAATATGTAGTATTTGTTCTGATACTATACTTCAACTGTTCTGTCCTCGATCAGTGTGAAAGAGGTCCTTCTAGACTGAGTCATTTTTTTTTATATTATCCCAAATCAGAATGCCTCTTTTCTGGGGAGCCGGATTTTCACCCTTATTTAAAGGCGACCTGATGTCTAACCCTACCCTCGTTGGGAGGAAAGTAAATAGGGACAAGTCTCCCAATACGTTCTGCTTCTCTCGATCATTATCGCTACTCAGTTTGACTTCTCACATCCGCCGTTTACCATTGAGTTCTTGTTTGCTTTCTCTGAAATTCGAGTGACAATAAACCGTTACAGTACTGCTCGTGCCCTTGCAGCCAAGGTTTGGGTGGTTCTTACCCTTTTGGGGCTTTTCACTCTCTTAGAACTTTCAAGACCATTTTTTTGTGGTGCCAACGTATGTTGGTGTCACTGTTTCTTAGGGGGGGGGTAGAGAGGTGTCATATTAAAAAATTTACAGGAAATTTAAGATCCCAAAGATCCGTCTAAGCATATCTCAATTATATTTAAAGTAGTGTTTACGAAATGTTATTGATTACAACTTACCTGTTGTTGCTCATCGTCACCTGGCTATATTATTTGGCTTCCGCACTCAAGGAATTTGCTTTACATTTTACTTGTTTTTATTAGTGTTTTGTTTTGTCTGGTGTCAATCTCATCTTTGATTCCAATTATTCCAAGATTTTCGTAGTCCTGCAATTATTAGTATTACAATAGTTCTTCTTCCTGATCTTTTTCAGATCAATGGCGAATTACATAATTTTACCATTTCTGCGTTTTTAGGGGTCACCCTGTAATTTGCTGTGACGGTGAAATCTGCTATTTGGCAGTGTTTTTTCTTTCTTGTTGATTATTATAATATCTTATCTTTTTGGATTTTTTTCGTTTGTACAGGGTGGCCAAGAAGTTACTGAGGAATCACTGAGTGATTTTTAACTTGAATAGATTCTTTATTTTTTATGGTACCTTAATGGAATTTTGACATAATATGACGAAGACAATGGAGATTTATTTGCAAAAAGGAACAAAAATGGAAAAATTGGTAATGTCAACTGGCCTTCACGCTCTCCAGGCTTGACCAACCCTGACTTTTTCAAAAGGTATTCTCCTTTTTTTTGGTGGAGCTCATTCTCTTGTTATTATCTGCTTTCTTATGATGTCCGCTTCGAAATTGTCCAGCTATTTGTAGTTATCGCGTTTGTTAAGTGGTCTTATTAGGTAACTATCCATTCAGTTATTGTGTGTATCTCAAAGTAAAAGTTTACATTAACAAACCTGAAACTCTACACCAATTGAAGGAGAACATGAGGAATGTAGTCGGGGAATCAAATTGTAATCGAGTGATTCTGCAATCCGCCATGGGTAATATTTTAGAAAAGGACACGAATTTGTGAAACTGAAAATGGAAAACGATTTGAAAGATGTTATTTTTCATGAAAAATCTTTTTTTCACTTTTGTACATTTTTGCAAACAAATCTGCATTGTCTTTGTCATATTATGTTAAAATCCTATTAAGTTATCCCCGGTTACTTCTGGGTCATCTTGTATTTCCATATAGATGCTATACATTTCACTTCCCAATATTAGATCCGGTTTGTTTCCGTACCATTTATCTTCACGTTCAAAATTGTATCCTTTGCATAGTTCCCAGTAGATTATCTTCCCGACCCAGTCATGTTAGCTACCGCATTCCATTTGAGCCAACTTATGATATGGTTTACCGTTTCGTATCTTTGTTCACAGAGTCTACATTTGCTGTTTTCCTTGATCTTGCCCATCTTCAACTTTACGTAATCTATTCTAGTTGCGTCGTTCTATCCGACTATCTGTTAAACTGTGAACGGTAATTCTAACCGCGAAGAATAGAAATCTTAATGTTTATATAAACACTACCAACCTCCAAGACTGCTACTGAGAAGCTTTGCATTATCGCTAATGGGAGATGTTTATAATCAACCCACGAATAGAGGGAGCCATATATAGTCATCCACAGTCTGACTGTGTTGCTGTATCACAGCTCTTAAGTGAAGCTAGACAAGCGAATGCCTCAATCAGATCGAAACCCGACTGTGTTTATCCACAGTCGGATATTCTAACCGCCACGCTATCAATATAAGCAACAAGTAAATCGCTCTCTCTATATGTATTCCTCAGACTAATAGTTAGCCTGAACAATTTCTTTATTGAAATGAAACACAACTTTTCTGTGTGGCTAACTTACAATAAGTATATTTTTATTATACTGATAAGCTCTACTTTGAGCAGTAGATACTAAAACAAACATATATATTATCAGTTAATATATAATCTGATAATATATATATATATATACAGGGGGTCTCAAAAAAATATTCCTAATGACATGTTTCGCGACGTTTGCGAATCCCTTGGTGCGCGTTATCAGCTTTGTTTGAACAATAATCGTCATCAGTTTGAACATTTGCGAACATGATTCTTCAATTACATCTGTCTCATGTATTCGATGCTATTTCATTTCACTCTATGTTCATAAATAAAAGTTTTCTCGTCATTCTACGAGTGAGTACATTTTTTGAGACACCCTGTATATATATATATATATATATATATATATATATATATATATATATATATATATATATAGTATACACGTATAAAACACTAATATATACATGTGTGTGTGCGTGTGTGTATATGCTGTAAATATATATGAAAGTAACGTGCTCTACTGGTTACAATTGCAAATGGATTAAATAGTTAAATAGGGTGGACAAGACTTTCAGGTCTTAGTAGTGCAACTAATCTAGGAGAAGGAAAACTTAGAAATAACACTAGTCTTTCTGTGCTTATTCAGGCATTGCATCCAGTCTTTCTGAACTTTTCTTTGACAATGGGTTCGAACAATGTCTCTTCAGGAGATGTGCGGTTAGTGATTGCGCAACACTTATTTCACTATAGACTCCCAGCGTAGGCAACCTTAAAGACGATAACCATTGTCTCGCAAGTCTTTAAAGGGTGCCTTAATATATGTATACACACACACACATATATATATATGTGTGTGTGTGTGTGTGTGTGTGTGTGTGTGTGCGTGTGCGTAAACATATACAATATCTGATTTTGTCTTTGTTTCAATGTATATGTGCGCATGCCTTTAGGAAAGAGGTCATGCTACAACTTCCGGTTCATTCAGCAATGTTTACTTTATCTCCAATGTAGTTACAGCACCATGTTCATCTGAACACGCGCCTGTGGTGCGCTCTCTGTTTCACTTACTCCATCTATATCCCTTCCCGTATGTATATATATATATATATATATATATATATATATATATATATATATATATATATATATAGAGAGAGAGAGAGAGAGAGAGAGAGAGAGAGAGAGAGAGAGAGAGAGATGCTATCCTGAAGCAAGAGAGACTAATTGTGTGTTGTTGTGAATGGAAATAACAGACTAATATTCGTGTTTTCTATTTCTATTTATGGTCGCGTCTGTTGCTCTAAATATAAACAGACAGAAATATTCAGCGGAAGTGCAAGGTGGCAGAAATATATAAGCACATTTGATTTGATATAGATATAGATGTATATGTTTCTCTATGATCCCGAGTTGGTTATGGCAATTTGGTCACGGGAGACCAAATTAATACATACAGTCGAAGGTGATAAATTAAATATAAAACAGAAGATTGGAATATGGTCCATAGTAAACAATAGGGATTATTTCTACAATTTGTAATACTATTTCACCAATAGCTGAAGGAAAAAGAGGGATAAAGAGACTGAGATGGAAGTGGTGGGGAAGAAAGTGTCAGAGAGAGAGAGTGAAAGAGAGAGGGAATGAAAGAGAGAGAGAGTGAAAGGGAGCGAACAAAAAGAGACAAATTTTTAAATTTGTTTCTTTATTTTGTAAAATTTAACGGGTTTGGCTAACTCATATTTTCCGTACAACCTACGCAAATCCTTCTCTGACGGAATAAGGTATGAACCGATTTGTTCCTAGAGTGCCATCATAGCAGGCATTACCTCTTCTTTCAGAAGAGAAGCCGTTCATTGCATGTCGCCTGAGGGGCTCCTACCGAATAATTCCGATGAATCCATTCACCGCTACTTTTTATACTCTTCCATAATGCGCCCTTGAGCGAAACTTGTTTTCATTCACAGTAAACTGACACATATTTCTGTTGTGGGAGGCACGTAAATAAAGTGCTTTCTTCGGCTCTTCTTTTAATACCAGCCAGGGAATCCTTCGCGCATTTGGATTTTCTATAGTGTTGTTCTCAAATTCTAATATTTATTAAGAGTCAAAGGTAATAAAGAAAGAATGAAATAAAGATATTGGAACAGTCTAGTATAAACAAAAGGGCATACCAACACAGTGTTAATACTATTTAACCCATAACTGAATAGAAAAAGAGGGATAAAGAGAAGGAGAGAAAGAGAGGTAGATATAGCAAACTGAAATATCAATTTTAGATTTTGTCATTTTATTTGTATATTAAACTGGCTTTTTAAACTAACTTTTCCGTGATCCAAACAATCTTACCTGAAATCAATGAGTGACTCAATGGGTCACATGTTTTCGAGTATATATATATATATATATATATATATATATATATATATATATATATATATATATATATATATCACAGCATTCCCCATTCATTACCGATTTCCAAATATACTGTTTTAAGCTCTATTCAAGGGCCGCTTTCCTTATGCACAGAAGTTATACATTAGACACGCTGTAAGGAAGTCCACCGCAACAATATGTTTGAACTTACAAAAAGCCGGCTTCGGTTTATTATTATCGCTTACCAGTCATTCCGTTATTCTGTCATTCCTTAATGAATCAATTTTAAACCATTTACTCATGACAAACACTTTGCTAATGTACGTTCTTATCATTTTCTTTTTCCATGCCAACAATTGAAACAGAAAAAGATTTATATAGCATATAACATTTTAAGCGTATTATTTGCTAAAAAAATTCACAATATATAGTGAAGTATCCGTGCTTACCACTCAGCCCAATATAAGACAACATAAAAATTAAAAAATGTAAACTTACATACTTTACATGTTTAATAGTTTCAAGTAGCACAACAAGTAATATTATAAAATATAGAAAATATTCTTTGTTGTACTGCTTGAAACTATTAAACTTGTAAAGTATGTAACTTTAGATTTGTTCATTTTCATTTTTTATTTTCATATAATAATGATCTATCTCCAATATTGAGCATAATTTTTATCGTATTAGGAATTAATATAAAATAATTATTTTATAACACTGGCGACTGGTAAGTCTCTTGACTGTGAATCAGTGGCGATTTGTGATCGGAGTTCGCGCCCGTCGACAGTCGGGAATTAGCTTCCTGAAGATTGCGTAAGCATGAAGCATCGATGTTTGTAGGTAATAAATAATTAATATTTATATATATATATATATATATATATATATATATATATATATATATATAGTATTGTTTCCTTTTACTTCAGTCGAAGTTCTCAGATTTCAAGAGGCCCCTGCTTGGGGCTAACACTTGATATCTATATGAGATACATAGATATGTCAAACGTTAAGAACATTAATGTTCCTCTCCCCAATTAACCAGTTAATTATATTATCGTATATATTTCTTGTGGTCTCTTGGTCTTACCGGATTCCAGGACAAGAATCTATCTAGTCTTCTGGGGTATCCAGCTAAGTGGGATATTATTTGGGCTTTGAATACTATGTTATTTTGAATATTTGGTCAGGGTTTACTTGTAATACTGACAAACCCTTGTACAGAGAGACCGAAGACACTCAAGGATAGTTTCTAGTAGGTAATTCAAACACCCCAGTAGATAATTCAAACTCCTAAGTAGGTAATTCAGTCCTTGCTTCCTCCACCCTTCCCCTTTTCTCCCACTCATTTTCGTCACTCATTTTCATTCTCTAACAAGTACGGACGTCCACCAAGACGCTGCCATTATTTTTCATTTTATTTTATTTTTCTTCCCAACATGTCTACCCTACATGTATCTGTACTTGCATGATATCTTTTCCCTATATCATCATCCTGATGAAGTCTTATAAATAAAGACGAAACGTTGATGTACACATAAAAAACATCCAGTTTCTGGTTTTCCTTTTTCATTTTACCATCACGTCGGATTACCTTCATCCTTCTCTTCCCATATATATATACATATATATATATATATATATATATTGTGTATATGCATGTGTGTATATATATATCTAAATGAATAAATGTGAAAGTTTTTTTTCCATTCATTCTAATTATATTAACATCAAAATTATTTTCAAATATCGTATATATAGGAATCTAAATATATCTCAAACAAATCTCGATATTGCTCACTTGAATTTTAAATTTTTTTTTAGTTTCTAATTAATTAATATGTTCTAATATACATTTCTAATTTGTATTGCAAAATGTTCTTCTATATACGCAATCGTTTTAACCATAGTATTATTATTTTAATTATTAATAAAATTATTTAAAGAGATTTTATTAAAATAACCGATAGAGTTTAATTATTTCATTATTTTCATTCGTCATTATACATTCCTCCCAGGCATCACATCCTCATTTTTGGGGGAGAGGGGCAGTATAATATACTTTCATTCCTCACGATACCATTTTCTCAGGATTACTTTCTAACTCGCTGGAGATGTGGCATCCTACCGGATGCCAGACATTCACGGGCTATTTCAGACCCTCCAGCCTAGAGATCTTTTTAAGTACAATTGTCTGTATTTCTCTTGCACTCGGTTCACCGGGTAAACTCGCCAGATAGCTTTTAAAATTTGTTTTCATTAGTCCTGTTGCTCCTATAATTACTGGAATAATGGAGATTTTCCTAAGATTCCAGTTTCTTTTCATGTCGTATATACTACCTTGGTATTTCGTAGCCTTTTCCCTTTCAGCTCTGTTTAATCCTGCATTATTAGGGACACTGACCTTAACTAGGGTTGCTACTTTCTCCCTTTTGTCTCATATTACGATGTCAGGTTTAACAGCTCCGTTTTCTAGATATGTAACTGTAGGGATTGCATAGTCATAGTGGATGGTGTATAAATTATTTCCAACTGTTCTTTCTGGTATATGCTCCCAGGACTTGCTGCTACACTGGATATTCATTTTTTTACAAATAGTCCAGTGAAGATATTTACACACTCCGTTGTGTCGCATTGTATAATAGCCATCTCCCAGGATAACCTTACAGCTGGATGACAGGTGGCTCACACTCTCTACTTCTGTGTGGCAGAACCTGCACTTGTTATTGTTGCTGAGACCACTCATCTTTTTAAAGGCATTGCTCATCAAGCCTTGATCTTGAGCAGCCATTATCATTCTCTCCTGATCATAGTGGAGAGATCCTCTTTTCAACCAGCCTACACAGCCTTCCTTTATATATATTCCTGGAATAATTCACCTAGGAAATACTTAGCACGTTGTTGATTGACGCATTCTTCTATTTTTCTGGAATGGAAGGTCTTGGTGTATTTCTGGTGGCTTTTGCGGGCTATTTTTGTGGCAGGATTGTTGTCTGTTTCTGCCTCATTTGTAAGACACTCCTGTCCAAAGTGTTTGGCCAGTTTTGTGATAGAGGTTGTTCTACTTGCTCTGGTGTCTTGATGTTGGCATACCATCATAAGGTTTGGGTTTGGGGAGCTCATCAGATATTGGCCGGTGCTCACAATAGTGGTTCGATGTTGATGGTCAATCTCGGAGAGACCCATACCCCTTGTTCCTCTGGGCAGATACAGCCTTGGTAGCCACTGGTTCCTGTACACTACTCTGTACATTGTCAACATTTTTCTCGTTTTAGTGTCTAATCTATTAATGTCCTTTTGTGGACAATCAATAATTTCAAAGCTGTATGTTATCACTGGCATAGCTAATTGGTTAATGGCAGTTACTTTGTTTTTGTTTGTTAGCTGTGTTTTGCAAATTCTTCTAACACGGCGTATATATTCTCTGCCAATTGTTTCTCTCATCTTGGCATGTTGAATTGAATCGTTTTCTTCTATGCTAAGGTATTTGTATTGTTCCTGTTGTTTCAAGGTCTGTGATGTCAGTATCTTCATCAAGTTGTATGTTTTCCGTTTGGATCTTCTTCCCAGCTCTGAAGGAGAACTTGGCACATTTGACCAGGCCGAACTTCATTCCGATATCGTTGGGGAAGGTATGTACAACCTGTAAAAGTCGGCTTAAGTTAGCATCTGAACTATCATACAGCTTGAGGTCATCCATGAAGAGCAGGTGGTTGACTCTTTTGTTTAGATCTTGTTTGCAACCCTGGCTCAGATTGTAGGCACTCTTGCTTTTGTTTAGTAATTTGCTTAGTGCATCAATTGCCAGGCCAAAGAGTAGAGGGGATAAGCTATCTCCTTGGAAGATTCCTCTTCGGATCTTGACGTTAGGGATTTTTATTGTTCCATTTGTGTGTTTTAATGCCATTGTTGTTTTCCACATATTTATATGTACTTCCATGGTTTTCTTGGTGACCGGATGGATATTATATAGATCAAGGCAGCGCAGGGACCATGCGTGGGGTACACTATCGTATGCCTTTTGGTAATCGATCCACGCCATGCTTAGATTTCTCTGCGCTTTCCTACAGTCCTCAAGGATGGTCTTATTGATCAACAATTGGTCCTTGGTGCCTAAATACTTCCTCCTATACCCTGCTTGTTCTTTTTCCAGGTATCCTCCAGAAGAGAGGTGTTCGTAGATGCTGTCTGCAACCAGGTCAGTGAAGAGTTTGTAGGTTGTAGTGAGGCAGCAGATCGGTTTGTATTTTGTAGGGTTTTGTATCTCACTCGTTTTGTGTATGAAGGTCGTATCACCTTTTAATAGCCATGCTGGTGTGGCCTCCTCACCCTTCAACAGTCTGGTGTCGCGGGTACTATAATTGCTATGGAGTGCTGTTAGTTTCTGCAGCCAGAAATTGGGTATATTGTATATGCAAGTTTTTTTGTGATTCTGAAATTGATTTAGCTTTCGTTTTATCATTCCAGACGTTATTTGTGGCTCTGACATTTTTGGCTTCCTTTTATTACTTCGAGCTATATCTAAAATCCACTTCGCCTCTTGGTTGCATGGTCCCTTATTCTCAAACATAGGCCTCCAGTAGTTGTCTAGCTCCTTCTCTTCTGGTGGCTTTTCCACCGTTATATTCTCTCCAACCAAATTTCGGTAGAATAATCTTGTATTCTTTTAAAACTGTCTGTTCTCAACTTTCGCCCTGTGCTTGTTATCCTTTCCTTGAATTTTTTTGGCAAGTGCTGGAATTTTGCCTTTAAGTTCCCTTGCAACGTTTTCAATTTCTTCTACATTTTTTTTGTATTTTAAAATGAGTCTGCAGATGGTGTTTCTCAGCCCTCCCTGCACTGTAGAGACAGCAAGGAATTGTTTAATTTGAGAGACTTCCTTTTTACAAAGGTTGAGTTGTTTCTGGAGCTTCAGTTTCCACGGTGGTGTTGTGGCTCGTGCTCTGGACTCTCATTGCTTTTTGAATTGTGGGAGTGTTTTCCTAACAATGTAAAGTCCTGCACGTTACTTGATTTAGCTCCGTCAGGGATATGTTGGATGGAACCAGTCTTTGGAGAGCGATGTTTATATTTTGTATTACTGCCTTGGTAGCTCTTGAGGCTTGGGTTTTGTGAAATTGAGGTCTTTCCTCCAGCCTCATCATCTGGACTTCCTCAATTGTACTCCCAAGTTCTTCTTCCAATGCCAATTACTCATCATCTGGTTCCAGTAATTTCTGAGGTAATGATAGGGATTCAGATGTTACCAATGATCTCGGTGATAGTGGTGAGAAAAGACTTAGGTTCAATGAGGGGCTATCTTCTGATTCTAAATAGACAGCTGATGGTGGTGGTATACTTGTCAGGGAGCCCCTTGCTAAAGGGGATGCTGGTGTTGATGTGGCTTTATGGTGGGTTGTCATGGATCCAGACAGTTTGACGGCTTCATTCATGAGTGAATGGTAATGTGATTTCTGCTATACCTGTGGTGTGATATTTTGGACGATGATTGGGATTGTAATAAATTTGATGGGGCTTTCAAGTGGACACTTTTTGGTTATTATGCCATATAGTCCAACTCAGCTTTCTCCTTTATGCGTGCGTGTCTGGGGTAGTAGTGTACTCTCTATTTTGTTATCATGATATCCTGCTATCAGGCATTAACTCCCACTTATTTTAAGGGAAGGGGGTTTGATCTGCATGTTGTTCGTTCATCATGATATCATACTCTCAGAATACAGAACCCACATCCTTTCAGCTTTTTAATTTACAAAAGCTTTATAAATTACAAAAACAAATGGATTCATATTTTTTAATCGCAATTAAGTTTTATTTTTATTTTTCTGTCTTTAATAATAAAAGCGAAAAACATAAAGTAACCATTTTTAATTGCTCAGGAATATATAATTCTTTTATTTGACCAATTGATTTCCGCTTTGGACGACTGTCAAGAATAAACAATAAAAAGAAAGGTGCGCAAAAAACAAATAGTCAACAAATAACTGTTAGCAAAGGCATAAAAGTTACTTTCATACCTATCTGCGTATTTTTTCTGCGTTTTGGAGTATTTTAAAGCGTTGATTTTTTTATTTCAATTAAAAAGTTCGGTCAAATAAATTACGTTAGATTAAGTCTGCGAAGTCTGAGGGTGTTTTAATGTATTTTCTGCTTTCAATTAGGTAAAAAAGTAAATTTTAAGGCGTTTGGAACAGTTATTTGTTTACTCGAAAAACAAACTTCGGGGACATCCGCTTACGCCATCTTGCAAATTGAACGCGATCGGATTTGGACGAATTATTAAAATGCAATCAAAACATTGATTATTTGTTTTTATTTATTCAACCCTTTTTTATGTTGATTATTCTTGACAATCGCTCCGAATTTTCCATTTATTCTGTTCATTATGCGCAATTCATTTTTATACTTAAACACAATCAAATCTCAACATTGGAATATATCAAATAACACCATGACAATAACCATTTTTTTATTTTTCTTCAATTACGAAAATGTGAAAAAACATTGTTTATTTGTTTGTCTGTAGATAATGCTACAGCTAGAGTAATTGCTGCTCGGAGAGCGGGTAGTTTTTGCTAGTATATGTATATATTTGGGAAAATACGAAGATCAGCGAGAAAAATGTGCCAGAAATGACTGGACAATGACAATATTTTTAAAAGAGGTCGGTTATCAAGGATTCATGTCTCGGCGCAGGGTCATTAAGGCTATGTTTTGAGCGACGCTACTTCTTATGCAGTCGTAAATGGGTGAATGCATTTATATATATACATAGGTATTAGGTATCAAATATATGATTGTGTTTTACCATATATTTAGAAATATATTCTCATTTATTTATTTTCTAAATGTTTACTTAGAAGTGAATTACAGTAAAATCTATTAATGATTCGTGTAACGACCCTGAGTAATGAAGGTTGCTACGATGTTATTCTTATATTTAATTGGACCATGAAATTACATTAAAAACACGGCAACACGTGCAAGTTATATACCGTTACATGCAGTTTCATATATCGCTCTGTTGAACACCATCTTAACAAAGTTATAGTATTCGGTGCAAACGCAGACCCCACGTCGTTATTATAAACCACTTAACTCGAACCAAATGGCACCAATGCAATGCGTTTCAAACCACAATCGGTAAAAAAAAAAAATGAGATCGCCGTCCTATGAATTTTTTTTCAAAAATTCGAATGAAAATAGAGTTTTTTGTTGTGTTTTATTATCAAAGAGTCACCACTCATCAAGGCCAAAAGCCACTCAAGAATAAGGGTTAATTGGTGTTAGCTGGACAGTGAGACCACACCAGGATGATTTGTAATTATGGTGGGAGTTTGGCAGAATTTGATTATTTAAGAGAACGTCTCAACAAGAATTTGTTTACATTGGGCTTGAAAACGACAATATTGTAGTCAGTGTATAGCGATAATATATTTTTTTAAGATTATGACATGATGAACGCTTTGTAGTTAAAATTAATTTAATATGACGTAGTAATAGAAAAACACATTTTAAACTTATGGATTTCTTAAACAAAGTTGTATTACATTTTAAACATTTTTTCTTCTTAAGCGTATCATGGCTGCATGAGCAATACAAAAAAACTGGAACGTAAACGATGTGGAATGAAACGAAGTAAAGCAGTGTAGTAAATTGTAAAAATAATTTATTTTAAAAAATTTAGTATTTCTAAAAATATTTGTTTCAAACTTTTTTTTAATATCGTAGATAATTAATGAAAACTTCTTCGACGAATTGTAGGTGCCGTAGCGATTATTAAATATTATTCTGGGAATTATTTAAATCGTTTCTGGGATAATGAAAGTGCGTACTTCGTTAAAGGTAACGTAAACTCAGTCCGCATTTTACATACTAAACTACTTCCGGTTAAAGTATAGCGTAATCTTGTAAAAACTTCGACTATGCTAGCATATTTACTCATTTTAAACAGACTGTTCTGTAGATTTCATGCATAATACTAAATAGATTTGAATTAGAAATGGTTTATCATGTAATAATCATAAAATAAAAACAACATAAAACCATGTTTATTGCCAATACACCTTTTTTTTTATCGCATTGTGATTAGGACGGCAATGTCATCATTTACCCCACAATAATAGTTTGCATGTTCTTTTTTTTTTTTGCAGAGAAGAGACATTGAGGCATCCATTCGGGCTAAGATCGGGGTGTATTATCTGTTCTGTCCTCGGTCGGTGATGAAGAGGTCCTTCTAGAATAAGTCAATTTTTATGTGTGCCTCAATAGAGAACGCTTTGTTTTTGATAAGCTGGATTTTCCAAATGTGAAAAACCGACCTTGTGTCTAACGTTTTCGTAATAAGGACATTTAAATATCCAAACTTTCACGTATTTCGCAAGTCGTTCTCCAGGCTATGCTTTGAAAAATACAAAGCGATGAATCAACAGTTAACTTGCGCTGTTGACTACGTCTCCATCACACAATTAAGCACGCTCGCCTGTAAAAATAGCAATTTACACACACACACACACACACACACACACACACACACACACACATACACACACACACACACACACATATATATATATATATATATATATATATATATATATATATATATATATATATATATATATATATATATATATAATAATGGTAATAATCCAGGTAAAAAAATATCCACAGGGTGGTAATCCAAAGAATTTCAACCGGGTTTATAAAAAGTGCTCAATATCAAAATAGAGCTTTATATATGATAATGTTTATTTACACAGACATGTACAAAATCTGCGACACTAGCATGTCGATGTTATCGATCAACAGTTACTATAAACTGAGATCTCATCAGGCAGAGTTAGAATCCGATCTTAACCTCAGATCATATTTGGAGAGAACCAAATATGATCTGAGGTTAAGATCGGATTCTAACTCTGACTGATGAGATCTCAGTTTATAGTAACTGTTGATCGATAACATCGACATGCTAGTGTCGCAGACTTTGTACATGTCTGTGTAAATAAAAATTATCATATATATATATATATATATATATATATATATATATATATATATATATATATATATATATGGGTTAATATAAAGATAGATATATTTTAACGGTATATATCCTTTTTATATCATCCAAAATGTTTCCGATTACAAGCTCAATGAAGTTATGGTCCCGGCTTCAGAGCATATATATTAATTGGTTGCATTATACGGTGTCTACCTTTGCTAAAATTCTAGCAGCAAATCAAATAATTTCTTACCAACAAACTATCTATTCCGCATACGTAACTTCAGTTGGTATTATTGTAATACCCCGTCAACCATATCGTATTACACGTCGCACATAGCAAATCATAGTTGCACTTAACTTTAAAAGTGTACTAGAAAAATAGTGGTTGACCCGTTGGGTCACTCGTTTGGGGCACCCATTAAGCTGAGTCAGATGATTTGAATCAGATAAAAGTGAGTTTGCTAAGTCAGTTAAAGATTAAAAAGAGAACAAAAAATCTCAAATTAATTTATTTTTGCTCACTATATCTCCTTATCTCTTTCTTTCTCTCTTCGCCTCTACGGCTACGGGTTAAATAGAATACAATAATTATAATTGACCGTTCCAATCTTTTTATTCTTCACTTCCTTTATTATTGTTATGGTGATGTATCCTGTTTCGTCACTGCCTGAACTCTACCTAACTCTGTGAATAGAGTCGTTGTGACCAATCAGCAGAAGTGAGAAGAGAAGCGAAGTTAGAAAGAAGCCTCTTTCAACCCATTACTTCTGTACTTTCGGTGAATACAGTTTCTTGTTAATTACATTCTGTTCGTGTTTTTTCTCCCGACCTTTTAAGGCCACAACAATGGCCTTAATAAACAGACAAAGAGTGACGGAAGCAAGGGTGATAGATACCGGATAAAATAAGAGCGGTATCAAAGAACATACTGTGAGAGAGGGTGAGAGTGATAGATAGAAGAGTAGTAAGTTACATAACTCAATCCCCTAAACTGAAGAATATTTTAGCATGTATTTTGTAGGGTTAAAATATATAAGAAAAAATCCTTAGAGAAACAAGCGTTGATTAACTTTTACATAGTGATAAAGTACTGGCCAGTAATAATAAACGTTTGTTTTCAGTGATTTAAGCTGGCGGTATTGTACATGAACCATTCTTAAGATGCATCCATTTAATCAGCATGTCTACCAATGAAAATTATATCTCAAGTTAAGCGTCACAAACCAAATAAAATTGTATTTGAAACTTAAATCTGACAGACCAGCGAAAATTATATTTCAAACTTAACAGTGACAAACTGACGAAAATGCTATTTAAAACTTGATTTTTTTTAATGAAAATAGCTCCAGAAAAAGCATGAAGCCATCTAATGTAAGTAGCTAAAAAAAATATACTACTTCAAGGTAAAAAACTAGCCAACACTAAGACATAATGATAGAGAGCGCTTTGTTTTTGATAAGCTGGATTTTCCACATGTGAAAAAGCGAACGTGTGTCTAACGTTTTCGTAATATGGACATTCAAATATCCTAACTTTCACGTATTTCGCAAGGCGTTCTTCAGACTATGCTTTGAATAATACAAAGCGATGAATCAACAATTAACTTGCGCTGTTGACTACGTCTCCAAACGTAGATCTACATCATCTCAATCACTCTATTAAGCACGCTCGCCTATAAAAATAACAACAATTGGCCTTTTGGCTAAGATCAAAGTGTAGTATCTGTTCCGATGGATACTGCACGCCTGTCCTGTGCAGTTCTAGGAGGTCCACCCTCCCAGGCTTCGCCTCCCCTCTTTGGGGAGGAGTAAGTTTATTGCTTACTGTCTGAGGCGCCCCTACCGGGGAATGCCGACGGGGCTGCCCAGGCAATTTTTAAATGGCCAGAGTGCTCACCTCTCGAGCGCTGGCTTTTAACCCCACTTGCTCGACCCGATCTTGGGTCACATCTTACTTGTGGGAGTAAGATAAAACTGGCCTTGTGCCTAACTCCGCGAGGAGTAAATAAACAACACTTCTTGGCCTTTTGGCTAAGATCAAAGTGTAGTATCTGTTCTGATGGATACTACACCCCATAAACTGGTATTGTCTTGGCCTTCGGGGCTTGATTTACGCCGGTCTATGGGTCTGTCCTGTGCAGTTCTAGGAGGTCCAACCTTCCAGGCTTCGCCTCCCCTCTTTGGGGAGGAGTAAGTTTATTGCTTACTGCCTGAGGCGCCCCTACCGGGGAATGCCGACGGGGCTGCCCAGGCAATTTTTAAATCCCACTTTCCCGACCCGACCTTGGGTCACATCTTACTTGTGGGAGTAAGATAAAAACTGGCCTTGTGCCTAACTCCTGGAGAGGAGTAAATCAATATAAAAATAACAACACACACACACACACACACACACATATATATATATATATATATATATATATATATATATATATATATATATATATATATCTGTAGCAAGTATGAGTAGGTATTAGTATGAGTCTTAAGTGTGAGAACCTTAACAAGATGGATATATTCCAACCCATAAAACAGCAATTCTTCCCCCTTTGTCAGAAAAGATCGCTCATGGAATGTGAGGACTAAATGACAGCATAAGGAAAGTGAGCGTTACGAGGTTGCCGAAAGTAAACCGACAGTCCACTTTCTACTCTCCTTATGACAGACCGGCTAAAGTTATATTTAAAACAAACGGGTTACAGACCAAAGAAAATACTATTTAAAGCTCAAATATGACAGACCAGCGAAAATTATATTGCAACCTTAAATGTGACAGAACGAAGAAAATGTTATTTAGAAAATTAAACATGACAGACAAGCGAAAATACTATTTCAACCTTAAGTGTGACAGAACGAAGAAAATGTTATTTGAAACCTAAATATGATAAAGAAACAAAAATTCTATTTAAAAGTGTGACAGACCAAAGAAAATGCTATTTAAAACTTTAATATGATACATTTAATGCTTCATATTTAAGTCTGACAGACTAACGAAAATACTATTTTAGACTTAAGCGTGACAGACCGAGAAAATTATAGGTAATACTTATTCGTCACAGCCCAACTAAAATACTATTTCAAACTTAACCGTAAAAAATATACGACATTGTTATTAAAATCTTGGGCGTGACAGGCCAACGAAAATGCTATTTCAAAATGAATAGTGACAGACCAACGTTTGTAATATTTAAAAATTTAGCATGAAAGATTGAAATGATATTTAAAACTGAGCCGTGATAGTCCATCCGAAATAGCACCCTCATATATAAATGGGCAAACTAACATAAAAGTCTACTTTACGGCCCCTTTCTCATAATAAAACATTCACAGCAAGAACTCTTCTGTCTAGCACCGCTGCAAAGAAGTTCCCTTTCGGCCTATGTGTACCTAAAATTAAACGGAACATCAACGAACAATGTTCTTTTCAAAAACTTCTCATCTGTGAAAGACGTTACCACAGAACTGATTCCCTACTGACTACTAGATGGTCGTCTTCAAGTCTAATGTTAACAAATACTCGCCAAGCCGTCTTCTTAAATCTTAAATGCTTTTTGTTTCAAAAATGACACATTCCACCAAAATGCCTATTTAATATAATATTCAACGAAAATGTGTCAAACTGCAACTTTTATCACATCTGCAACAAGTTTGTAGCAAGTATGAGTAGGTATTAGTATGATGTTGCGTCATCACACAAGCTAAATAGGTAATCAGTATCTTCGATATCAAACTAATATTTAAAAAAACGCATTTCATGGTTAAGTAATCGGATTGTGTCTACTGTTCTCAATCCTTTCATAGTACCGTCCACCATCCAACTGACAATCCTTATCCTCGAGTGGCTTTTAGACATGGTAAGTGCTGACTCAATAATATTAAACAAAAGAAGGTTGATATGTCGTAAAACAGATGAATGAAACGAATGCATACGCAGGAACATACGAATAAAAACAGAAAGGCGGTTCTCGCTATCGTTCCAAACACTTTCTAACACCTGAGTCTATTTTCTATCTCTACAAATCTACTATCAGACCATGTACTGTTGTCATATTTCGGCTGGTGAATCTCTGTCCCATTTGAGGCTTATTGATAAGGTGCAGAAACGTATTTATAATTAGATTGGTCCTACTCTTTCTTCTTCACTGCACCATCTCTCTTAACGACATGATGTTGCTAGTCTCAGTCTTTTCTATAAGTACTATTACGGCATCTGTTTTTCAGAATTGTGTGACGTATTTCCCGCTTCCTTTGTTCCAGCTCGTTTGACCTGTTGGTCTAGTGGTCTTGATCAATACGCTGTTAGTGTACTTCACTGTAATACAGCTTCCTAATCCAGTAGCTTCTTTCCAAGAACTGCGGGTCTGTGGAACTCTCTTCCTGCTGATTGTTTTCCTTCTACCTATAGCCTTGATCTTTTTTAAGACTAATTCCAATAGTCATCTTCTGTCTTAACTATAATCACTTTTTCGTGCTTGTTAGCTCCTTATATCAAGTTGGTCCATGCCTTGTCTGCAACGATTTTCATTAAATAAAAAGATATAGACGTGTCTGAGACACGCTTTAAAAACACTAGCTGGTACGCGTGTTTGAATTCGAATCTTATAAAACTGCGTGGTGTGTATCCGGACGTGTGTGTGCGCGCGTGTGTGTACTGCATCCACAAAGGCAAATCACGTTCTTTTCATCGCTGTTGGTTTTGACATTCTCCAATTTCAAATATGTCTACCCGCTATTTTAACACGCGTCCTCGCATATCAGTGATAGGTCGGTCGGTCGGTCGGTCGGTCGGCCGCTCTTTCCCGCCACAGTTTAAATCGCATGTTAATCACGAAAACTGCTGGCGGAATAGCCGCATCATTTTCTTTTTTTGACTAATGGTTCACCACTTATCAAGGTGCGGGGACCACTCAAGGATAAAGTTAAAAAGACGACCGGAAACAATTGAGTTCTCACCTCTCGAGCGCTGGCTTTTAACCCCACTTGCTCGATCCGATCTTGGGTCACATCTTACTTGTGGGAGTAAGATAAAACTGGCCTTGTGCCTAACTCCGCGAGGAGTAAATAAAAAAAAAAAAACTATTGGTGAATTGGCTAAAGATTACATAAAAAGAATTAATAATCTAGAACAGGGGGCGAGCAACTTCCGGCCCGCGGCCCACATCCGGCTCGCGAAGGCTTAGCGTCCGGCCCGCCACCCTGCTATGCTTTATTATTGCAATCCGGCCCGCGGACCTCCCAGTAAAACTCATATCATTTTGTGACATAGACGTAAAAGTAGGTTTCAATTAATATTTACAGTGGGATGAAAATGTATGAATATCAGCGAGCGATGATGCATGTATATTTCATTTTTCTTTAACTATTAATTTCAAATTCTTGGCCTGAGATAAAAATACAAAAAGAGAATTAGAGAGGCAAAGAGGAAATGTGAAACGAGGAAAGAGCATGAAACATAGAACTTATGTGAAGTGTGTCAAAACGAATGCTGGATTAACTTGCTACTTCCCCCGTCATTATTTTTTTATGATTCCAAAATGACTCTTTGTCGACGCCTTTTATAACATCACATACAGAAGTCTCTTGAGAAGAAATATCAGATTTGTAGAGGGTTCAATGCAATTTTTGTACGATTTGGAGGAGGACGGGTCCACAAGTGTTTGTTCACATTAAACTTGAATATGACCATGCTGTAGTCGGTTGGGAAGCAGTCTAGTGTTTTTTGCCCCAGAGCATCTCTACAATAGTCGCATATCAACTGGTAGGTCTGTAACGCTTACGTTTGAAATAACAGCTGCGTACATCGGTCTGTCACGCTTGTTTATCGTTTAACATTTTCGTCGCTGAGCGCGCAGATTGGATTATCTTATTTTAGAAGCGGCCAAGCTTATTTAAGAGGCGCTCTGTTTTTCCATTTGTTAGTCTGTCTCGCGTCAAATTGAAATAGAATTTCCACGCTGATTTAATGGACGTATCTTGGTTCAGATGCGTTCAAGCATTTGAATGAAGCGCTGTGTCCGTCGGTCTGTGTGTCTGTTGATCTGTCACGCATAAGTTTGACATAAAATGTCAACTCTTGTTATTATAGTTAAATTCTTATTCTTATTCTTATTATTTCGTCTTATTCTTCAAACACTACTGGTTATTGCTTGCTTTTAATCCCCCCCCCTTCCTCCACGATCTCCCCTTCTTCATCTTCTTCATATTCACCCTTTTCTACTTCATCTTTATCATCCTCTTTTTTTTCTTCTTTTTGTCTTCTTCATTTTTTTTTCTTATTGCTATGAAAACATCATTCAAGAAGTTTCAGATATAACAAATAAAATAACAGCCTTAAAGCAAAATTTGACTTTATTCATCAACATAGTCTATTTCTTGGGTGATACACTGATTCCAACGCTTCTCTCATAATTCGATGCTTTTTTTGTTAAACGATTTGTGTTTGGCCTAAAACTACGCCTCAGTTTCCAACATCACTTCTTCATTAGTTCTAAATCTCTTTCCATGAACATTGCTTTTAGGTCAGGAATCAGCCAGTAGTCGCTGCAGGATAGGGTGTGCGTAGAAGCAGTCCGAAGTACAATCGATGTAGTGTTTGCCATCATTGCAATCGACTTATGACACAGTGCAATGTGATGGTGAAACAGCACTTTTTTCTTGGTCATTTGTGAAGTCTTTTGGCGATTTCTTCCTTCAAACGTACCAATAATGCTATAGAATAAACGTTATTAATGGTTCTTTCTTTCTCACGGTAATCGATCAGCAAAAAACCTTACGCATCCGAAAATACGGTGGCCAAAACCTTGCCTGCTGATGTTTGCGTCTTTGATCGCTTTGGACCGCTTTCACCGGCAGCTGTCCACTCAGCTGACTACCGATTTAACTTCGAGGTGAAGTGGTGGGTTCATGTTTCATCCATGGACACCTACCAACGCAAAATAATCATTTTGGTTGCGCTGAAACAGTTGCAAACAACGCTTGAAATCGTCGACAGGTTGTTGTTTTTTTATCTACAATGAGCAAATGCGCCAACTACTTTGAACTTATGAAAGATGGTGAATACACTGCTTTCTGATATCTTTGACTTTTCTGCTACCTTCCTCAAATTCAATTTACGATCGGTCAAAAATTTCCTATGTTTTCCGGTATAACTGCTAAATGTTAGCAACCTGGCGTTCAGCATCATTTGTGTCTGTACGCCCGCGTTTAAAGTCAGCATACTACCTCTTAACTGTGTTTCCCAACGAAGTCCGAATAACACTTATCAAGACGCTGCTTTTCTTGAACAGTATTTTTTCCCATCAGAAAGCATTATGTAATCAACACACGAAATTTTCTTTTCTATTGATTTGAAAGTTTTCAACAATATCTTCACATAAATAACTGTAATTTGTAAACTAATAATCATACTGTGCTTAAATATTGACACGTGAAATGTGAAGGTTAGTAATTCATAAAAATCATATAGTTTTACAGTAATCATTACTATTACCGACATTAATTATTGTAATAGAAATGCCGTTGGGAAATTAGTCAGAAACAATTTATATTGCCTTACCTACTCATGTGTGTCCCATTTGATTTAAAAAATGAATTTAATAGAAGTTATAAGCCTTTCAAGTTCCCTACATATCGAATCTGAGGAAAGTGACCATCTTTATTTACATTACTAACTAACTAGACAAAATCGCTAGTTTTCATCAGATTCGATATTTAAGGAACATAAACATTAAATATGTATTTATTGGTTAACGCAAATAGGTCACACATGAGTAGGTAAAGCAAAATAATTTTTTTTAGATTAATTCCCCAACTGTATTTAATTAAAAATATTTTATGTCGGTAATAGTAATGATTACTGATTTTTTTTGTATTAGTGGCGTCATTTAAATGTCATGTCCGGGCCTTGTTGAGTGATGTGTTATTCCTTAACCCATTACTGATTTTTTTCTAAGTATACGACTAGCTATTGTTTTTGTTGTTGTTGTTCTTCTTCTTCTTCTTCTTCTTCTTCTTTTTC
>OY744534.1:50398761-50423761 GCA_963556195.1 Sepiola atlantica | reverse complement strand
TGATTTCTGTTAAATTTATCATTAGGTATTAAATATCAATAATAAATATTTCGATTTCTTTGGAGTCTTTTGAAAGATTTGCAGAGGTTATTATACACCGTCCGATTTTAAAATTCCGATGTTTCAGATTTGCATTAAATTTAATATAGAGTCATTCGACACAGATTAAGCAAGATTCTCTGAGATTCGATTTATTTCTTAAGAACCCTTAAGCTTAAACCTTAAATTTTAAACGAATTAAAATCATGTAAAGAATAATGATTATAGCCATAAGGTTCAGTATTATTACATCTTTATTTTAATCCTTGTAAAGGGGTATAAAAGTCGTGCAAAACTGTTCTGTTTGGGGGAATTAAATGTACTGGTCTGAGGGCCTGTATTCTTCTAGTATATATATATATATATATGTGTGTGTGTGTGTGTGTGTGTATGTATGTATGTGTGTGCGTGTGGTTGTGCGCGTGCGTGCGTGTGTGTGAGACAAATAATATTAAAACGATTATTTTATATAGTTAAGACTGATTCAGATGAGAATCAATTTCTAAAGTCAAAATGAAGCTCAATATTTAATATTAAAAATTTTTAACAAATTATTCTTTTAAATTTGCAATAGAGCTCTAAATAAATAAAATGACAGATCCGAGTTATATCAGACTGTAATTATTAAATCTCAATTTCGGAGCGAAGAAAACTTACACGCGTTTCTGGAAAACAATCAGAGCATACTTAAACGAGTTGCCAGATGTATGTCCAGTCTTCTTTCTCATTTGTCAAATGACTCTGAATAAAAGTTATTTATGTGACAACCTGTTCAAGTATGTCCTGATTTTTTTCAGAAACGAGTGTAAATTTTCTTAGCTCCGTAATTTACATAAAATCGCAGTTATGATATAACTTTGATCTGTAATATATCTCTCTATATATATGATATATAATATATATATATATATATATATATATATATATATATATATATATATATATATATATATATCTATATATATATATATATATATAAATATAAATGATTATTTATTTCATTTTGACTACAAAATTGATTTTGTTTCACGAGAGCAGTTTGAATGGCTCACGATCCTCAAGTCTTGAAATAACATCATGCCTGTTAAGATAAGTTCAGAATCACACAAAGTTGAATATGAATAGAAACAAAAACAAAAGCAAAAAGCTAAACCAGAAATACAAGTAAGAAGAAAAAGAAAAAGAAGAAGGAAATATTAAGAGCTACACGGGACATAGAAAGGAAATAGAAAGAGAGGAAGAGAACGTAGACGTGATTTGGTCATGGGTGGTCGAAATATGAAAACGTTAACGCGTCTCAAAAAGAAAACTCTGTATATATATATATATATATATATATATATATATATACCATTCACTTCTCTATATATACGTATATATAAAATTGAATTATATATATATATATTTATATATATATATATATATATATATATATATATATATATATATATATACCATTCACTTCTCTATATATACGTATATATAGAATTGAATTATATAGATATACAATTATATATATATATATATATATATATATATATATATATATATATTTATACCATTCACTTCTATATATATATATACGTTTATATAGAATTGAATTACATATGTATATATATATATATATATGTATATACCATTCACTTCTATATATAATAACGTATAAATAGAATTGAATTATATATATACATATATATATATATATATATATATATATGTATACAATTCAATTCTATATATATATACGTATATATAGAAATAGAAAAATGATCATTTAAATAGTCAAACGCATAAGTAATTAAATAATTTGCATTTCAAATAGCAATAAAAATCATTTCAAATGAATATTAATTGAATAGCGAACCATTTAAACCTATTTAAAAATTAAATGTGCAGTTAATTAGGGTGGGACATATCCTGTTGCATGAAAATTGCCCAAATCCCGTTGTGACTTATTAATTCTTGTCCAGAAAATCGTTTTTTAATCAATGAACCTACATATCGTTGTTTACTTGTGAAAAAAAATATTTGCATCGCGTATTTCTATCAACTGACAACTTTCTTAATTAATGTATAATATGTTACCACATGGGGAACAGTTAATATTATTAATATATATGCACTAAAATGGATATCATATAAACCCAGACATGAAATAATAATTAAAAACAAGGTAAGGGTGGTATTAAGGTAGATTTACACAGGAATGACATGAAATCCTAGAACCATTTTCTCTGCTTACAGGAAGAGTGATATCTAGAGTAAATAATAGCCTCCAATATATCTTATACATAAAGTAAATAGCCTCCGATATATCTAATACATAAAGTAAATAGCCTCCGATATATCTAATACATAAAGTAAATAGCCTCCAATATATATTATACATAAAGTAAATAGCCTCCAATATATCTTATACATAAAGTAAAGTTGATTGCCCTTAACATTTTCGTGTAAGAGCTTTCTGAAGAACATTTTAATTTAAGAAAAACTCTGTTTTGTAAGTCGGATAGAGCATATATTCGTCCTTGTTTTAGATAGAGAATGTTTACTTTCGATTGATTACTTATACTTTATTCTGATCAATATTCGATTTTTTAGTCATATTAAGAGGAAGTGGGATTTATCTCCTGAGTAGCATCTACTCCACTTGCAACTCAAAACACCGGGTTCTAATATTTAGTAACATACTTTTGTTCGTAGCACCGTAATTCGCAGTATAATAATAATATTAAAATAATTTTAACTTCGGTGACAAATAATAATAATGTATTATTTAATGTAATTACAATAAATAATATAAGAATATATGATGATAATTATTGTTTCCTTAACTACTCCAAGTTATCTCACGTATTGAGCTGAACAACGTATTGTTAGGTTCGTTCCCATGATCCTCTACTCTTGAGGAGTACCTCCTCATTCTATATGAAAATTGATTTATATCTGGTTTCCCGAGGCGTTCATGTCGGGCAATGCTGGCGGGTCCGTTCATGGCTATTTTTGTACATTTTCGAAGTGCCCTCCTCGGACTAACTTGGTCCTAATTTTTGCAATAATATATGGTGGGAGTTCAATATGATAAACGCCATTTTAAAATGTGTTAAATTACCGCTACTAAAGGTGATGCATTTCATCATACTATCACACTCAAAATCACTTTGTCAAAGATATTTTCCTAATATTTTTTTATTTTAATTAAAATAAGCTTTTATGGTCGAATTTTAGATTTGAAATATTCGTTTTTGTACAGTCTAATTTCTTCAATTTTAAGAAACTGGACTTATCGCGTTTTGCATTCGAACTCGTCAATATTTCCCTACACTTTCTAACATTTTTTTTCTTTTTATTTGTTTACTAGGAAGTCTCCTTTTATAAATTAGTGAATGGTCGAGTGCTTAACCCCCCCAAAAAAACACTTAACACCTTATCTTTTTTCTTATTTCCTTTTTTCCTCTTCTGATTCGTTTTCATTCCAACCCATTCCCTATTTTTTTGCTTTCCTTCCAAAGAAACAAGTCACAATTTTACCCCAGTTCCTAACGAATTTTAAAAATCTTACTTTTAGAAAAGATAAATAAATTCCCTTTGCCCCGTTTTTATCGACAGGAAAAAAAAATCAGATATAGATATAGTTTTGGGAATGTGTTTTTGTTTTACTTATATTTTTGATAAGCAAAGTATGTCTTTTTCCAACTCTCAATCCGTGCTTTAACCGTACGTATCAGATCATTGAGCCGATAACTGCCCCAGTCGAGAAAAATATATTCCTAGCAGAGGTAGAAAATGTTCATTTATTTTCACTCTATTTTTTTCTAATTAGGGCACAGAGGTAGAAAATGTTCATTTATTTTCACTCTATGTTTTCTAATTAGGGCACAGAGGTAGAAAATGTTCATTTATTTTCACTCTATTTTTTTCTAATTAGGGCACATAGTAAAAATGAATGGCGATCCAGTTCATAAGATGCGAAACAGATTTAAAGTTATACATTTTAACAAATAATAATTAAATAATAAATATGCTAATTTCTGGGAGACTGCCACAAATGCGTACCATAATAATTTCTGGCGTCCAGGCGAAAACACCCTCCAGATCGAGTGGAGATTTCTTTTTGAAAAGGAGGTATACCTCGAAAATTAACAAATGTGATTCTAATTCGATACACTAAGTTGGTAAATAGATATCTAATTGAAAATTATTGATTTTTCTAATATTGTCATTTCCTATTTGATCTATTTACTGTTGTCTCGTATAAACCGGTGTTAGCAACATAATTTGCACCGCCTTAAAATGATTCAAGTTCTTATACACTACGCACAATGCTTCAAGCAAACTACAACATCCTTCTTATACATTTTTATTGAGCTGAACACGTGTAAGGATAATGTTATTATTCTTGCCCACGTTGTAACTGTTTTTGTGTCAGAAAAATAAAGCTAAAAAAGAATAGCTGTGAACAATAATATTTACGTTTATTAAGGGTTAAACTGTTCTACGGAATAAGCTGAAGAGGATAGGACATCATGAAATAAAGAATGACAAAGTCTATTCATATAAAATTAATTTTACTGTACAACTGGTTAAGGCATCACTAAGTAAAGTGTTCGTAACGAATGAGAGTTCAAAGAATCCGCAAACGTTCTGGAGAAAGAAATGCGATTGTTTGTAAGGAAAAATTAAATGTACTTGTTGGATTCGGCTGTCGCCGTGTGCGTTTACGTGTGTTCAAATGTGTATACGCATGTTAGCCTGCGTTGTTAGTGAGAAAATGTCCATGTGTATATTTCGGGTGGCGACATGTGCGTTTAATGAGCAGCGTGTGTGTGCCTCACAAGGCGTTGTGTTTTAAAGTCCGTTAAAGTCTCTTGTTATATGTGTTCTGCTTGCCGAGTGTACTTTTGCACTCCCCCTAAAAGGGATAGGTTGAATTGCGACGTACAAACATGTGTTTGTCTCTGACAGTAACGGCAGAAAGAGAAAGAAAAGCTCTATGTTTGGGTTTTTATAGTACGCGCTGGAATTCTCTAATTGGATGAAAGAAGCTGCGGAATGGAAATTTGGTCCGATCTATAGTCGATACGCAATGACCACGCTCACTGCCACTGTTGCTTTTAACAACAAAACAGCTTATGATTCATCAACAGTTTACGATTAAAGAATTTAGGCTTATAACACGGACATCTCATGAAGGGTGAGATCGAAACCAAATTAATGGAAAATGATTGAATCATCCTACTGCTCCAGAAAGCACCTGACTCATGACGCAATCCTCTTCTTCAGATATTTCTTAAGATGGAGTAGTGTTGCCATACCTGGAGGTGTGCCGCTCAGAGCACTCTTTCCTGCCTTGAAAAGTATAACATCGATTTTGCAATCGAGTAGGCGTGATCTCTTTTCTTACCTACAGTTCCTTCCCCATAGAGGAGTTCTTACTAGTCTTTTTACCAATCCATCGTTATTTTTTCGTAGGTTCTCAACTGAGCTCAAACCTCTAGCCCCCTCCCCCATGTAAAACATTCACAACAAGAACACATCTATCTACCACTACTGTAAAAAAACTCTCAATTCTTTCTTTATGTAAGTTTCCATGAACAGAGTTTGTATCCAAGCACCTCTAATCTGTGGAATATAATAGCAGTAGAATTGACTGTCTGTCAACTTTTAACGCTTTTGGTGTCAAATGCAGACCAAATACAATACGAATTATGAATTAGTCTGTGATGAGGAGTGTTTAAAGTAAGGTTTAACATGCTTCCTCTTACCGGGAAAATGGCAAAAGAAAGCCGGGCACCGATAAAGAGAGACGCAGAACACATATATATGAAAGTCAACTCAGTTGCCCGCTAGTTGATCTGTTCAATATTATATAGTCACCATTTCTATCCAGCTTTAAACAGCAGATGTCCAATTGCTATAAAAATAACAGACTTATGAAATAATTATACGTTGCTAACATGATGATAAGCTTATAAAATATTCAACTTTGATAATCTGAATATTTAAGCAGCAAATCTTTATCAATACATGATTTTCTCATTTTGTTATTGTCTTAATTGTTGTCTCAAATCTGCGAGCTAGTTTCCGGTTCCATAGTGTTAATTCGTAGAGTATGGATCCAAGAGTTCTTTTTTAGTCCATCTTGAGCACTTTCGATCTTAACAATCGTCTTCGGAAGTTGTTATTTTAAAGCGAGCGGTGATGGGTATTTTTTGCTATATTCTTGTACTTATTAATAAATTATGAATACATTTTTTGGTCTGCAGTTTTGACGGGAAAAAATAATGTGTAATCGAATCTGTTATTTATTTATGTATTTTTTATTAATTTGTTGTTATATCAAGTTTGTTTCTCTGAATTGTGGAAGAAATAAAGTTTAAATTAATCGTTTATTTATTGATTTACTTTTATATTCATATATATTTTTTTAAATTTTAATTGTGGTATACATTTGATATATTAGTGTCAATGTTAAAAAACTTTTCTATTAATGTTTGGCTGTTTATTTTTTTTAATGTACATATATTGCTTTTCGGATGTTTAAACTTCCTGAACAGTTGTTTTGTGTATGATTTAAGTGTTAGTGGTTAGCATTTTTCTGATTGCGGCTGACTGTTGGGTTTCGTCTAGTGCAGTGATGTGGCGTTAAACTGCGCTAATGTCTGATAGATGATATGTAGGGCGTCGGGAGTGGGTTGTGGTTGTACGGTCAATGTAAATATATTATTTTTCGGGTTAAGTACTGAGAAGACATTCCTTAAATTGACAAGTGAACAAAGTACAGACTAAAATAATAGAACGCCTTAAATAGCAACAACAACAATGCAGCAACAAAAATAAACAACCCCTGAAGACGATCACGAAGATCAAAAGGGCTCCAGATGAATAAAGAAAGGACTCCCCGGGTCCATACCTTACTAATAGAATGCTGAAACCCGGAAAGTAGCTCACAGAATCAGCACAACGATCAGGAAATTACGATTTGGTAAATTTGGTTGTCTTTTTATCAGACACACACACACACGCATATATATATATATATATATATATATATATATATATATATATATATATATATATATATATATATATATATATATATATATATTTCATATACTATTTCATGTATCCACATAAAATTTTATAAGAGATATAATATTGTATGTATCAATTTTCAGTATTTACTTCAACAATGCTCGATACGTAAGTAGAGCTAAGTAGCAAGCTATGAAAATATATTGATGGCAATTAAGCTACACAGAGGCTCCTGCATTTTAACGTGAAAATTCCCCCGGGGATGAAACGTGGGAGCGTCTGTGTAGCTTTATTGCCATAAATATATTTTCGTAGCTTATTATATATAAAAATAACGTTTCTTGGTTTTATCAAAATTCTATTATACATATATATATATATATATATATATATATATATATATATAATAGAATATTGATAAAACCAAGAAACGTTATTATATATATATATATATATATATATATATATATATATATATATATATATATATATATCAAATGAACCAAATCATTTTTCATAAATATATGTCTCTGAGAATTTCGCCGTAAAACGGAGAGTTATTTACTTTCTTTCTTTCTATTATTTCCTCCTCATTTTGCTGGTGTTAAAATCGCAAGTAAATCCACACGTGTTACCAAGAGGATATGCCTCGTCCGATCTTGCCGGCAATTCTGAAGAAAGTGAACATTTAGATGTGTGTATTAGCGCTTTTAACGCTTGTATGAATTTGAAGAGGTGTACACATCTTTAAGAAAACGCTTTTTGAAATTTATTATAGAATTTTGAAAAAAAAACAAGAAACTTTATATATATACTATACCACCCGTGACCCGTTGGGTCAGTTTGTTATATTAGCTATGGAATTCGTGTATGTGCGTGACACTTGTGGAGAAAACAAAAAAACTATTTGATGAAATTAAATGTAATTGTTGAAAAAAGAATATAGATAGATTTCTATGCGTCGTTCTGTTTATTATAATTGTTGTTTTTTTAAATTACAGTTACTGAATTATAAGTGGTTGGCCATACTTATAGGTAAATATGCACTGAACAGGTACCATAATACTTATTATAGTTAAATTCAAATTTTTATATATAATCTTTTAAATGAAATTGTTAGTTGAAAGTACAGAAAAATAAAGGCGATTTGAGAAAGGAAGGGGGGAACAGCAGGCTGTCTCGCGTACGTAACGAAAACAGAGGGAGTAGGAGTGGTGAAATCTGTGAGAGGGAAAGTGGGAGGTGGTTTCGTTCACCGCCGCTATTATGGATGATATTAATAATGATTGTTGTTGTTTTGTTTGTTTGTTTTTGTTTTTTAAAGGGAGGAGGTTTTTTGAAACTGCGACAGACTTTACAAAGTCCTGCCGTTGAATGTTTTTAGCCGTGGAGAAAACAAAAAAACTATTTGATGAAATTAAATGTAATTGTTTTATATTAAAAGCGATATAAACATTTCCAGAATGAAAAATTTCATGCGTTCGTTAATCAGAATAGAGATTAACGGAATTGGAATAACAGATTGAGACGATGCTATTTACGCATGCGCAACCGGATGTTGAAAACCGGAAAGCTGAAAGCTGATTGCAAACAGACAAGACCAATAGAGTTTTAGTATTATATAGATATATATATATATATATATATATATATGTATTTCTATTTCTGTTTTAATTTTTTTTTTATTGATTTAAAAATAATTAATGTTCTAATATAAATGTTATGACATAAAGCAATGTTGATAGCTCAATAGTGTAAGGCCAGAGCTATGTTATGTATTTTTATTCGATTTTATATCATATATGTTTTGAAAGACACATTCCTATATTTCAGAATCTATGTTCTGATTTAGCATACAATTGTTTCGGCATACACCAAGATATATGTAAATGCTCCTATGCATTTATTTCTTGGTGTGGGAAACCTCAGTGCTGATTATATAAAGAACACTCGAGTTTAAGCAATTCATATTCCACGTTCGATTTGGATATCTTGAGAATATCTGCGATCTGGCTGGTTGTCAAACAGCAATCTTGTTCAACTTCGGCTTTCACTTGGTAACTGTGGATCATTTTGGGGCAGCCAGAGTGAGGAGCATCTCTCACTGAACATTTTCGGAATCGAGCAAACCATTTCTGGCACACCGGTTCTGTAACAGCATTCTCCCCATACACATAGCATATCTTAATTCAGATTTTGTAGCTTTTCTTTTATTTTCTGTAGTAAAAAAGCATCAGATGTTGGTAGTGCTCTGCTTGATTTTCCATTTCAAAGCCTGAAATACAAGCAAAATGTAAGAACTCCTCTACCTGGAGGCTCTTTACAGACTGGCAACAACATACTCGCTACATCAAACACAAGATTTGAAGAATAGGAATATAAAACGAAAGATAGTAGGCTAAGAATGATGACATTAAAAAAACGAACGAACTTTTTGTCCGAGTCAATATTCATCTCTCTATCTATCTATCTCTCTATCTATCTATCTATCTATCTATCTCTCTGAGGATCAGACTGTAAATTATGTCTCGTGCCCAAGAAATACTTTGAACTGATATTGGCAAGTCTCTTGCCAACAATCAACATTCAGACATTAGCTGCATGTGTCTTTTTTAAGTCCGTCTTCCCTTTCCTATTCTTTACCCTCTCCCCGTCTCTATCACCCACTTACTTCTCTCATCCCTTTTCTATATTCTAAATGATTTTTTTCATCCCATATCATATTATTTTATTTTATCTCTATCTATCTATCTATCTATCTATCTATCTATCTATCTATCTATCTATCTATCTATCTATCTATCTATCTATCTATTATTTCCCTCTCTTTATATTTCTTCGTCTTTCTTTCTTTCTTTCATTTTATTTCATTTTATATTTCATATTTTACATTTTGAACTTTATATTATTTTTGATTTTGATTTTTAAGGCTCCCAATTCTAACCACGTGACTTTCAAAATTTTTATATTAAATTTATTTTATTTTATTTTCTCCCCATTTCATTCTTTCCAAATATGATCTAAGATTAAGATCGTATTTTAACTCTGCTTGATGAGATCTCAGTTTATAACAGCTGTTGATCGAAAACATCGACATGCCAGTGTTACAGATTTTTGTCTGTGAAAATAAAAATAATCATATATAAAAGCTCTATTTGATATTGATCACTTTTTATAAGCCCGGTTGAAATTCTTTGCATTACTATCCTGTGGATGTTTACTTTGCCTGGATTATATATATATATATATATATATATATATATATATATATATATATATATATATATATATATATATATATATATATATGGTAACTGTTACTATTAATGATATAATTATTTACAAAAAAATTTATTTACTTATTTTAAACGAGTAATTTCTGCAAATAAACAAGCGGTGTATTCACTTCCGCACCAGTTATTAACTTTGTTTCTGTCCAAAATCAAAATGGCTACCACAGATTATTTTACTCAATCCACTATTTACTGTGAAAAAATATAGGCTTCAAATTCCTTTTACATATAAAATATTAATCTTTTAACGAAAATAGGTCACCAATGAATAGGCAAAACAAAATGAATTGCTTTTGACTAATTTCCTAACTGTAGTTTACTTAAAATAATTGATGTCGCTAATAGGTATAACTGTAATACACACACACATACACACACACACACACACACACACACACACACACACATATATATATATATATATATATATATATATATTTGTCCCAGCGTTTCCCCGGGGAATTAGAGGTACTTCAAAAACTGTCTGAATCTATACGGCCATTGAATGTATTGTATTGAATGCTTGTGTCATAATTTGCCCCGTTTCCGTAAGAGTAAAAATGTTAGATGTAAAAATTCGACCTAATCATCAATCCGCTGGTAGTTCTCTACTCATTTTTAAAGTCGGGAGAATTCAGACAAATTTTACTGCGTTTTCGCCTGCCTTGAACGTTCGTACGTTCCGTGATTAAAATAAATGACGATATCCCTATTCTAAATTAGTATAGTTTTGATTTTAAATTTACATGCAGATACGTTCTTCATAACGGAAGATGGAGAGAACGAGCGCGTCGTTGTCTTCTGTTACCTAACTAATGTCCTTATCTTGTTACTCTACTATTAATAATGTTAGTATTATCACTTATACTACCACAACTCATTTTTATACTAATGAATCATAATTTAGCAATGCCAAAAGCCACTAGAGGATAAGGTTTAGTGACATTTTCAGTTGGATGATGGAACAGCATTACGGACGGATAAAGAACTATGATTAATTTACAAGACGACATATTTGTTCATATATTAATTGAAAACGACTATTGTAGTATGTAGGGAAACATTCCCGCGGTAACGTGTTCACATGTAGAAAATCCTTGGAAACAAACCCTGTCCATGGAAGTTCAGTTTTATTTTAGGTACACAGAAAAAGAAGAAAATAGAGTTATTTGCAGTGTGGTAGGAAGGCGAGTTCTTGCTGAAAAGTTTTTACGGGAGAAGAGGAACCAGAGCTCGAAGCTCGGTCGAGCACGTACTATGGAAATACCGATAGAGTAGAGAAAGACTAGCAACGCCTCTTCTCTGATAAAGGGGATGCAAGGAAGAGAATCGATCATTACTCCCACTAGATTACGAATTAATTTTGTACTATGTCAAAGCAAGAAAAATTGCTTTGGGCGGCACCTCCTCAGATGTGGCTGCAGTGATCTATCTTGGGCCGAATCTGACTCTAATATAGGTGAGGACTGTACTACATAACTACTATCTGTAAAATCTTAAGTTTTTATTTTAAATTTACATGCAGATACGTTCTTCATGGAATGATAAAGAAAGACGCAAACAACGAACGCATCCGGTCTTCTGTTACCTCACTAACGTCGTCATCTCGTTACTCACCCAACTATTAATAATATTTTATTTACCCTCTCTTCATGAGGTTAGACACAAGGTCGGGTGTGGTTTCAAAAAGCCAGCGCATTAGAATGTGCACTCTGTCCTACAAAAATACTTGAGCAGCCCGTCGGTATTCTCTGAAGGTGCGCCTCGGGCGATTAACGATAAACTAACCCCTTCTTAGAGAGAAGGTAAAGCCTGGGAAAGTGGACCTCATAGGAGTGAATAGGACCATACCTCAGACTTACAGCAACAAAGTCATTGTCGAAGACTTATCCATGACCGGTACTAACACCTATTTAGCTGTGCCAGGTAAGTATTACTAATATTACTATTAGAATTTATACTACGATAACTTGACTTTAGTACATAACTACAATCTGGGGAATCTATAGTTTTTACTAGCGGGACCCGTGTAAATTACACGAAATGATGTTTTCAATACTAATTATCTTGTTCCTAACCTATACATTACTTTGTAAATGCTTTAGATTAAATTAAATTTGGCTCCAATTCATGGGTAGCATACAAAGATTCGGAAGGTCGTTGCTTTTGATGTAAGAGTTACACACAAAATAACACACACGCTATCGTGTTGATACGTGCGTTCCCGGTCGTCCTCTCCCTACCTCATCTTCCCTTCGATGTAGAAAAAAATCTTAGAAGTTGGTTGGGATCGAACTATAAACCAGTCAGGCCGACGTAAACACCCTCTGTCAAAATCCTACGTCGCTAACCGTTGCGCCAAAGGGAAATACTTGCAAATATTATGAAAATTAGGTGACTTGAATGCTTTTCTAAATCTAGGTGCGGCACGCATGCGCAGAGAGTTTGATGTAAACGTGATACACGAACACACACGCTATCGTATTAATATATAGGTTTTAAGTTTACAAGCAGATACCTTCTTCATTGAAAGGTAGAGAAACACACAACGAAGTACGTTTCTTGTCTTGTGTAACGTCCAAATAATTACTATTACTTATATTACTATTAGCATTTGTACTTCGATAACTCGACTTGACTACATTTTGGGAAATACAATCTGGGGAATCTACGGGATATCAAACGAGTAGAATTGCATGGTCCGTCGCCGAATATCATTTAAAGTTTTCTATACTCAATCCGCTATCAACTAGAAGATAGACATTAAACTCAAGTGATTCCACTAGACGTACACGATGCTATATGAACCGAAGACTATATCGAGTCTATCAGATATGAATTGAAGGAATTAACAGAAAAGGACCGAAAAAAGCTCAAGAGATATGAAATCCCAGTTGTCTCCCTTTGATCTATGATAGGAAATACCTGGTACCGCACTTACCTGATACGCATGGACTTGTTTTCCTAGTGGGGAGGAGGGGTTAAAATCTAACTTAGGGAAAATGAAGGAATATGAACGTTGGAAGGGGTTACACCAGATAAACGATGCCATAGAAGTTGTCGAATTGGCCCACAAAGCTTTGGTGGGGAGGATTCTTTACAATCGGAACCGAGTAACCTTTTTTTTAGTTTTATACACCCTAAACAAAGCACACCGCCACTGAAACGTAAGGGGCTATTGTGAATTAGGAGACAGATTTATAAGGACATATTAAGTGGGGGAGTTGTGAAGCGAGATGCTTGTTTATATTACATTTAAATTTCTGCATGTTTGTACAGTCGGGGAAAACAGGGAGCAGGAAGGGAATTCCAAAGGAAAGCGGTTTGAGGTAAGAAGCTATTAGAGTAGAAATCCTTCCTGCATCTGGGGGCCTCTACAGTAAGGGGGTGATTTTGCTGCTTTTTCCCCAATAATGACAACACGTACATCTTCAACTTCGTTCGGGCCGGCATTAAACTAACACAAACATAAAACTATATAATTAGTAGTTATAATACTACTAGATATGATAATAACTAGTAAGATGCATAGTAAAAGAAAATAAGCTTTCCTAGTTTAAACCGCTCCTTGAGAGTGGAGTTGTCACAGTACCTGGGTATGTCAATTTACATCTTTACATAACTTTTACGGCTTTATAGCAAGTACGAAGGAAAATATTTGTTAAAATTTGTGGAAAAAAATACGCTACTTAGTATTCACATGAGAGAGTAAGTAACTATGATGATGTATCTACGTATTGTTTTTATTGGCAAAAACATTAGAAATTATGGTTTGGTATGGTAGTTTTGTTTTACGGCATATCAACCCTTTTTGGGTTATTTAATGCCGAATCTGGTCTTGTTTTCTTCTCTTTCTTGTTTATTTCCCCTTTTAATATCTGTTTCTATTTAACCCATAGTTGGGACCCTAACAGGTACTACCACTCCGGGTCAGGGTGGACCTGGGAGCAATGGTAATTAAGAGGAGGCTCCACATTCCCCAAAGTCCGTAAGCCGGATCTCACCATCGGATGTAGTTTAAGGTCATATCCAGGACCGGGAGTAGGGTAGGAAAAATAAAAATAAAAAAGGGGAGGGAGAAAGGGAGAGGGGCTGTTGTTTTTGTTTTTGGTTTTGTAGAACATAATTAAGTTTTACAAAAAAAAAAAAAAAAAAAAAAAAACGTCAATGTAGGTGAATTTCGTCTCAGGGAGCCACAGGGCAGCCGGATCTGGTATCACCAGTTAGAAATTATGTGTTCAATCAGAAATAAAACTATTATAACTATTGCCGAATCACTTTTATGTCTACATAGATTATAAAAAAGGTCGCTTTGTTTTGTTTTTAATATTTAAATAATGTTTTTTATGCTATTATTCTATGTTATTATTTTATGTAAATTTCTTTAGATTAAAAAAACACGTATCCAGTAAAAAAAATACTTTAGACTTACGTGAGATTCGAACTCGGGATTGACATCGTAAAAACTACTGCCTTAATAATGTGCACTCTGCCTAATCCTTTTTCTGTCGATCAACCACATATTTCTTTTCAATTCTATAGAAATGTATATTATTTATTTAGTATTTACTTTATACTAGGCGACGTTTAGTCTAGATCATGTGTAATATATGGAATGGTTTTGTGGCAGACTATACCAGTTTGGAAAATAAAGTGCTCATTCTAAAGTTAAGTTAGATTTTACTTATTAAAGAAATTAACGGACGATCAAAGCAGAAGAATCATCGACGCCAGATCCGATAGATGTTTTCAACGGTGTTAATATAGGAACACTTTGGACAATGCTCGGCAAACTTAGATTCTTATGAAGATTCGTCACAATTAATGGTGAGACGATTAATCAGAATCGGAATCGGGAATCGGAAAAGTCGGAATTTTTTTTGGTATCGGAACCGGTATCGGAATCAGAAAAAAATTGTGTCTATTTTCTAGTTCCAAAAATGATTCTTTTATTTATTTTTTTTTTCGTTTAAAACTTAATTTTCCATCGTTTATACTAATGATAAAATGATATATATTTATTGATTTGAAACTACTAGTTAAACTAAAATATATAGATCACCCCCCCCCATATTTTTACGTTTGTGAAATGGGTGTTTACGGTAATCAGATAATTAAAATAAAACAGCAACTCTATAGCTAAATCATTAGAAATTTTTACCGAATCGGAATCAGAATTGGTAATTGTATCGAAATCGGGGATTTAAAACAAAATCAGTAATTGTATCGGAATCGGGAAAATATTAGAATCGTCCTATCACTAGTAACGATTCTTCAACTACGTTATCAGGACATTAAAGCACGCTTCTATTTTGACAGCGCACTTACTGAACCAGCATCGGTAATGGTGTTAAACGGAATGACCTACATTGCACCGACATTGTTCTTCATATACTTTGCGACGACCCTCTCCGATGCAATTTCGGTGTTCTCAT
The DNA here is from genome assembly GCA_963556195.1 of Sepiola atlantica. Lineage (NCBI taxonomy): Eukaryota > Metazoa > Mollusca > Cephalopoda > Sepiida > Sepiolidae > Sepiola > Sepiola atlantica. The sequence continues at coordinate 50,407,959 of OY744534.1, read as the reverse complement.
ATGTTTCCAAACCATCGGAAGGACCATCAGCCTCACTTTTTATAACGCGAATTCAAAGACTTTCCAAAACTTTGCTTGTTTTTTTTTTATCTATACCAACGATGCAGATTTGGTTGTCTACGCCGAGGCCGACATGCAGAAAGTAATGGATCGCTTCTTTAGAGCGTGCACTATCTTTGGGGGCGATAACTTCGGCGGGGGTGGATATATTGATTTACTCCTCTCCAGGAGTTAGGCACAAGGCCAGTTTTTATCTTACTCCCACAAGTAAGATGTGACCCAAGGTCGGATCGGGAAAGTGGGGTTTAAAAATTGCCTGGGCAGCCCCGTCGGCATTCTCCGGTAGGGGCGCCTCAGGCAGTAAGCAATAGATTTACTCCTCCCCAAAGACAGGAGGCGAAGCCTGGGAGGGTGGACCTCCTAGAACTGCACAGGACAGACCCATAGACCGGCGTAAATCAAGCCCCGAAGGCCAAGACAATACCAGTCTATGGGGTGTAGTATCCATCGGAACAGATACTACACTTTGATCTTAGCCAAAAGGCCAAGAAATGTTTAATTTCATAAGTAAATTGGGTTTTTTTTAAGAATGTTCAAGTAAATGTTGAAAGGTGATAATCTAAACGAAATCTTTTTTAAAGTTGTTACGCAAGTTTTCAATGTCAATATATTTATACATGTGTATTTTCTAAGAATTCAAAAGTCAAGTTAAATGACTTTCTATTCAACAGTTTGAATGCTTCCAAATTACTTTTTTTAATTCTAGAGGTGTTCAAAGTAATTTAGTATTTTATTTAAATTAATTACCACATAATAAAATACCAACTTTTTCACGTGCAACGGTGCATGTGTGTATGTGTGTGTGTGTGTATGTTGGTAGAGAGTTACTTTGTTTATAATTTTTGCAGCTAAGTAAGTATATGGAAATCAACTATTGAACACTAATTGTGAGCATTTTCGCAGAAAATAAACAGTGTTCCTAAAGCGAAATGTGTGTTTTATAAATATCAAAATAACCATTAAATATAAAAAAGTAAGAAATAATAGATAATTCATTCAACCTTTTTTTTTTTAATCAGTATGCAAATTAGTTGACCTTAGGGCGTTGAAAAGAGGTTTACAATACAACCAGCATCGTGATAAGCGAGCGTTCTGACGCTGTTCAAACTCCTCGGTGTTTAATGCATCATTTAACTTCGGCCATCTTGTTTTATGTTTACTGCCAAGTGTAATAACAATGCCGAAATATGCACGCCCGATGTGAGACACAACGGCCATCGATGCAGATTAGGGTAATCCGTATTAAGCCGTTGCAGATTTGTTTTGCCAAAAGCAGCAGTATATGGCAAACTGTGCGTATGCTTAAAGGGAGAGAGAATTGACTAGTATATATTTATATATAGTAATATAGTACATCATTGCTTTTTTGCGATAATAACAGCTTTATGCAAGCTTTAATATGAGTGCATTACCCATATGATTGAGAGAGAGAGAGAGAGAGAGAGAGAGAGAGAGAGAGAGTACTCACTTAGATACAATATATGTATATATATACAGGGTGAGCCAAAAGTAGGTGGACAGTAAAAAACATTTTTGTCGAAGCGTAAGAGGCAGACTTCAAAGCAGTGTAAATCAAGAAGGAAAACTGTTTGAACACTTGCGTTGATAAATAACATTTAATTTTCATTAATATAATTGTTTTATTACATGTAATTGTACGTATAAGTGATCTCTAAATAAATGTTTTTTACTGTCCACCTACTTTTGGCTCACCCTGTATATATATATATATATATATATATATATATATATATATATATACAGCCGACTATAGGTACATCTCCACTGAATTTCATCATTTTGTATTTGGTTGGCAATAGCATCAGGAGTCGCCGAAAATTACTAGCCCACTAATGGTAAAGGAAACAAAAAAACATATATTTAACAATATAGTAAAAATACTTCTAAAAATTCAAAAGAAAAGTGAGAGAAAAGAAGACATGCGTATACTGTTCGTGCATGAGTTCAAATTCAATCATAATGTTTCCTAAACAACCGGTAATGTCAACAGAGCATTGGAAAAACGATCCACAAGTGATTGGACAGTACGAAGGTGATTTCATGAACTTTATAGTTGTAATGAGAGCGTTTAACATTTGTTCTCTTCAGCTCTAGAAGGTCAACCCTCTCAGGCCTTGCCTTCTCGCTTTGTTAGTTTATAGACGTCTTCACGGGGGATGCTGACGGGGCTTCTCAAGCTTTTTTTTTTTAAAGCAGAGTGCATCACATCTTGTACACTGGTCTTTTCTCCCCACTTTTATCATATCTTCTCACCTTGAGAGTAGGGTAAATACCGTGACCTTTGAAGATGAAGAAAGTATATGAAGGTCATACTCTATTAACAAGGTATTTTATTTATCTCCTCTCCAGGAGGTTAGACACAAGGTCAGGTGTGGGTTTTGATGAAAGTGTTTCTGTGGAACGAACTGGTTTCGAACCCGGCACACGCAGGCCCTCAGTCCACGTCGTTAACCACTTAGCCACAGTGCCATTCCCCTATTGATAAGGTATACTAAAACGCTACGTCAAATAAACAGATAAGCTAACCACTCATCCCAAATATAGCTTCTCTCGACGTTTATACCCAAAAGATGTATTTAAACGATGTTTTATTCAAAATTAACACAACACAACACATTACATATGATTTCAACATCCCTTTAATAAAACAATCACAGTCTCACATTACAGTTTGACTGTACTTAGCCGACCTTTGGTTATACTTATTTCAATAGAAACACAATTTTCCCTGTCCCAACAGAAACATTAACCAAATTAGACATTGATCGCCTGTTTACATAACACGGCAATTGTAACTATTACGGAAGTGACGCAGCAAAATTATAATCCCGCGGATTACGAACATACGATAATTATACTTACATTATTACACAACATTTTATAAAAATTTAAAAAATACAATGACAGCATGCAAACATTTCCCCCTCTCCATCCCCTTCATCTTTGCTTCCCCCATAATAACGTATTTGACCGTCCAATTTCTAACATACTTATTCTTTACAAAGAGGTCTTATTTCCGGTTTTCTCTCCTTTTTTTCTTTCTTTCAACTTTTTCATTTCTATCGATTTCAGTCGAATAACACAGGCGTGTTTGTAATATTGAGCAAAAAAAGAAAAAATTACAAAAACAACAACATTGTTTTATGTTTTAAACATAACCAATCATCTTCATAACACATCTCTAGAAGCATATATATATATATATATATATATATATATATATATATATATATATATTAGATTTTCAATGCGAGATGATATGTAAAATTATTTCCACAATTAGACAACGCCGCAGCCCACACAAACCATGAAAGCCACATACCAGAAGTCCTAGAGGGCGAAACTCGAGTCTAGGACTTTTGGGGTGTGAGTTTGATGGTGTGCGTGAGCTGTAGCGTTGTGGAAATAATTATATATATATATATATATATATATATATATATATATGTATATATATATAATTTAATTTCATGTCATATAAACTTTAGTTAGCGCAGGGAACAAATTACTATACATTTAGAAAAAAATGTTTTTTTTTAATGTTTTTATTAAAAATTGTTGATATTTTGTTGATGTTTGTATATTTTGTATATCAGGAAAATGTGTGTGATGTGAGGAAGCTGAAACAATTGTATGCTAATGAAAACTGATTTTTTGATGAAGTTATGGTAATTTGTTCTCTGCAATTACTAAGGTTTATGTGATATTAAAATGAATTAAGAGCGCCAGTTCTAAACTATTCAGCTATAACTTAAACCTTTGTGTTGATGAAATATTATATATATATATATATATATATATATATATATATATATATATATATATATATATATATATATATATATATATATATAAATTGTTTCTTCGTTAAAAATGATGAATTCATTGAGATTTTACAAGTAAAAAATATCCTAATGAAAAACATAAAAGCATGTAAATTATAGATTTTATTAGAATTTTATTTTAATATTTGGAACAGCTCTGCTTCCTTTATGAAAGAAAATCATTTTTGAAAAAAAAATGGATCGAATAAGCAATGTTTAGTAAAAAAAAATATGGGATATTTTCAACTTTGCACAGTTTTGCTCATTTTAACTTGAAAACTTTTCAACGGCCCCGAAAATCTTTATTTGTTAATATCAACGTGCGTGCATCCATCTTGTTCTGATCCTCGTTAAGTCTAAAGAATTTCTAACTTAATAAATATTTATGTCAAAACGAGACCAGTCTGTACAAACTCATACAAGATATAAAGAACACCCACATCGAAGGTCAGGCCTATTTTGTGTGTGTGTGGAGTTTTAAAAAAACATTTTGTTTCTTTTTGTTTACGGACATAAGTGGACGAGGATTTGGAGTCTATTAAAATGTATTTAATCTGATCTAGTATAAGTCCTTCTGAATTGTTTGATTATTAGGGAGTAGGACGATGTATGTCTGTTTCCAAGTGTGTGATTATATATCAAATCAAATCAAATTTATTGGAAAAAAAATAGCAAAGTACAAGACTTGTAATTAGGACAGTTAGAAGATGTGTACATCTATACACCGTTGGAATGTTTTGTTCAAGGCGACATTAATCCTGGATATGATAGTCATCGTAACAAACTCTGGTAGGCTGTTCCAAAAGGCAGAATCACGAACAGAGAATGCTGCCTTACTTCTAATAAGGCGAAGTGACTATCGTAAATCTTTCACTGGTTTCCGCGGAGACCATGACTTTGCTCCGTATTAAAAAAAAACTTTTCAAGAAGTATATTTAAATTCTGGTTGATGCTTTACGTCAAAAACGCATCTTCCGCTGTCCAAGTGGTAATTATCCAAAGATCAGCGACCATAATGCATACAGCGTAGCCTTGAATTGTTTGGTTGTCTGTAGGTTGACCTCAGCCTCTGTCAGCCTGATCCACGGTGCATATATAGTAGAAAAATCAGATCTGGTTAGATTGTTTGAATCAGAAGAAAGTTACTTTGTAAAGTCAGTTAAATATTGAAAAAAGGTTGAATACGAAATTAGAGGTTTTCTACTCGCTATTTTCCCTCTCCGCTACAGCTAAAATCGTATTATTACCTGTGGTGGTATTTCCTTTTGTTCATAATAGGATAGTCCAATCCTTTTATTTTGTTCTTCTATTGCCTTCGACAGTTAATAACTGGAAAGAGAGAGAGAGAGAGAGAGAGAGAGAGAGAGGAGGGTACGAGAGATATAGGTATTGAATGAAATAAGAGCGAGGGAAGGGTCAAACAAAATAGAATGAGAGGGGAAGAGAGTTATAGACAGGAACTCAATAAGAGATAGGCCACTTGGTTAGTTAATTGCAAATTAAGGCTAAGTAGATCCATTAAAATCAAATTCTTCTATGGACGTCTACAGTGCAGGAATAGGATTGCCATGCTCGTCGAGTGAGTCGGAAGTATTTACGTTGAGATGTACAAGCGCAATGAGTTGTTCATCGGAGCACATTTCGTGGAAATACCACTCTGGAGCTTGACAGACAGTACGTGACCAATAAGGTTATAAGTTGTTTTGTATCCTGTTGAAGAGGGCGAGTCTAGTGTTTTGCCCACTAGTCTAGATGCGGCAATAATACTCCATCCACGGAAGGATGGTGGCTTTATAGAGATATAGGATACGAGCAGATGTAAGAAGTTTTCCAGCTCGGTAGGGTGGACCTACCGTCTTTGCAGCAGACTTGCAAACATCTTCTATGTACCTAATTCCAGCTCATGTTGCTTGAGAATGTCAGTCTAAGGAGTTTGAACGTTCAACTCCCGGAAAGGGTGCTATTGGCCATGACAATTGGTTGTTGGAAAGGCTGTTTGTGGAGAGGAGCTTCGTCTTGGCAGCATCAAATTTGACCATCCACTTTTTGGCCCAATTCTACTACAGACTGAACATCGTTTTCTTAGGATTCGGCCATTGTCTTGCATGATTTTTGGCATTCGAATTGCTTTCGTGTCGGGAATAGAGCGTGGTGCCAAATACACCAATCTCAGACACGATTTTATCGTGGAGATAGTTTACGAAAATCAGGAATAATTATAGGTTCTAGAATAGACCCCTGGGGCACACCCGAGTTTATGTGATGTTGTTTAGATATTCTGAAAATCGGTGATACCGTGAAACTGCAGTAAAGTGTTCAACTTAAGTACATATTATTAGCATTTATTATTGATATAGGATATCGAAATTTGACTCCTTATTTGCCCAAGATCTGCTCTCTTCGCTTCTGTTCAGATTTTTAAGGGTGTTTTTTTCTTGTTTATACATATACCTAGCAGGACCCGAGCGCGAACCTTGCACGAGAATATTGAAACACCCAATAAACTCATGATCTCACATCTGAAAACCATAAAAGTGTTTTTACTCGATTTTTACTTATCTATAAACATTAATTATAGTGTTCTGTAAATAATTATTTTATAAATAACTAGAAAAATACCCATCACATGATAAGTTAATTTGTTAATTTAATTCCCTAGTATTGCACCAATTTTATCTCACCTTACGAAGATTAATACCAAGATATAATGCTACTAGACCTAATGTCTAGAATCCTTATTCTAGTTTTGATCAACATCCATTACATGATTTTGATTCTAGAAAATATCTGACATTTAAGGCTTAAGCTTAAGTAAGGGGTCTTCAAAAGAAATTGATATTCGGGGAACCTTGAATAATTGGTACCTAATGACTATGGATTAAATTTAATGCAAATCTGAAATATTTGAATTTTTTTAATGGAAGGTTGTACCTATATTGTTTCCTCTTAAACCATTCAAAATATTCAACTGAAGCTTAGGGAATATTTATAGCTATTTTATTTCATTTCACAAAATTCGAAGGTGTTTGAAGTTTTACGAAGGGCTTCCACTACTATTTGCCACCTTTGCATCAAACTGAATTAAACGAAAACTATCTCACATTAGCAAATCTTACGCCTTGCAGCTGTGTTCCAACACTCATAATGTTCGGTTAATTAATTTAGTAGTGAATCCTGAATATACAAATATATAAATATATAAATATTACTTAGATACATGTTTGGTTAAAAAGAAGTGACAGTTTTTTCGTGTTGACAGACCAACGATCTAACGTTCTGCTCGAGTGTGAATAGGACATCGCCATACATGCAAACGTTTTAATCGACTTTCGCAATTAATTCACCAATTTTTATTTGTAACTCATCATGTGCAAGAAAGTCAAACATGTTTGCAAGTATGGCGATTTCTTATTAACAGTCGAGCAGAATATAAGATCGCTGCCCCCCCCTCGCACACACGAAAACCTGGATCAAGAAAGAAGCAAACAAGAACTGTCACTTCTTTTTAACAAAACACACACACACACATATATATATATATATATATATATATATATATATGACTATTTTTATTTACACAGACATGTACAAAATCTGCGACACTGGCATGTCGATGTTATCGATCAACAGCTATTATAAACTGAGATCTCATCAGGTAGAGTTAGAATCCGATCTTAACCTTAGATGATATTTGGTTCTTTCCAAATATGATATTTGGTTATTTCCAAATATGATCTAAGGTTAAGGTCGGATTCTAACTCTGCCTGATGAGATCTCAGTTTATAATAGCTGTTGATCGATTACATCGACATGCCATTTTATTTATTAACATGTTAAATTTTTAATATCAATAATAAATGATAAATGATAATAAAATTCACTTATATTTGTCGGAGTAACTTGAACTCGACGATCTATCTATCTATCTATCTATCTACTTAAAGAGTAGTGCTTATGTGAGCTAACTTTTGTGTTTTTACAGAAACAATATCAGAAATTAAAAAAAGTTTAAAGACTTTTGTTTTTAAATTAGTTCACCCCCAACAAGACAAGTTGCCACTGTAGACGTTAGGGGCTATCAAGAATTAGGGTGAAAGTTTGGCGGGGGCATCCAAAATTGAGAGCTGTGCAGCGATATGCTTGTTCGCATTAGTTTTAAATTTCCGCATGTCGGTACATTAGGAGAAACAGTGAACAGGGAGGTAGTTCCAAAGGCCGGCAGCCCGAGGAAAAAGCTATTGAATTAGAAAGCTCTCCGGCATCTGGAGACCTCCACAATGAATGGATGGGATTTAGTCGGATTGGTCGAGTGTATTTACGAGCAGCAAATTTATCGGAGCACATTACACAGTGAAGTACTTGTAAAACAAGCACAAGGATGCAACATTGCGGCGATGGGACAGGGGCTGGATCTTGGTGGATTGTGAGTGACCTATTAGATTAGCAACTCTTTTTTTACTTTGTCTAAGAGGGAGAGACTAGTGAATGGTGCACCAGCCCAGATATGACAACAATACTCCATGCATGGGCGGATGGTGGCTTTGTTGAGATATAGGATAGTGTCAGGTGTAAGAAGTTTTTTAGCTCGGTAGAGGGAGGCCACTGTCTTCGCAGCAGCCTTGGCAATGTCTTCTATGTATTTGTTCCAATTCATGCTACCTGTGAATGTCTCTCTCATACTCGCCTATGGCAGGAGTAGTAAGGAGGTACCAGGCACAACTGTCCCACTGACATCCACCATTATTATTCTATATCCGGTACTGAATACCTGATATGTTTTATATAAAGAAACATTTTGCTTATATGATCGTTTTTTAGTATTTTATTGCAAAAAAAACGCTTCATGTGTAGAAAATATTCATTTTTTGTAATAGGGGTGCCGCGAAAATTTAAAGAGCTCAATAGTATGATGCCATATAAAAAAAAAAGTTGAGAACCACTGATCTAAACATTATACGTCACTTCCTATCTACATATCTATCTGTCTATTTGCCCTAGTCACTTAATTCTCGTAACTCGATGGATTCTCTATGGTTCATCTCAATCGACACCATCGCTGTTCTTCCGTTCATTCTGAGACCAATATTAAACACAAAAGGTATTAATAGTTCCATTTCTGCTGTCCGCCCGCATCTAGTTAAAAATCGCGGAATGCGAAACCGCAGATTAGCGTAGCGGGGTGGGGGAGGTTGGGGCGGCATTGTACACATACCTAAGCAGAGATTAAAATACTTGTTTTTTTTTTCGACGGATACGGCAACAGCGTGTCTATTTCGAGCAGAGATGGTGAGGG
>OY744534.1:50358761-50393761 GCA_963556195.1 Sepiola atlantica | reverse complement strand
TTTACCTTCTTTACTATTACTTAAATGTAATTTTACTAATAAAAAGGTTCTTTTAGAAACGTGCGTACATGAGAAGTAGCAGGTTGTGTATTGATTCCCGGAGCATATTTCAGATATTTGAAATCATGATAAGTTTTGAACTTTTTAAATATACACTATTAATCTATAAAAGCTATATAAACTATTAATCATTGAGCTTAATTTTTACTACATTCCTGAACTGGACACTTTATAATATGTTTTGTGATCTATGAACGACGTATCAGAATTAATTTTAGCCAGGATAACTCTTGAATTATTTTAGTTCGGTAACTTAAACTTTCCTTTATATATAGATCTATATATATAGGTTTGCATTATAGACGCTCTTTTTAAAGTTGTAAATTACTTGCCGTTTAAAAAAAACTCAACAGTAAAGACATACTTTTAATGACACTAAGACTAACACCGTCTGAAGATAGTTTGACGAATCAAATCGAAAGTACTCGCGAAAAATGAAATAAAGATAGAACAAAACAAAAAACACGAAACTTACATACAACAATTTGACCGAAATACTAAATGAACTATTCGGAAAATTCGAAAAATTAAAATAGGCTTATCAAGCTAAAACACTGCATGTTATTTAATAATGTGTATCCTAAATGGAAATTTGCTGCCTAAATACACACACACACACAATATATATATATATATATATATATATATATATATATATATATATATATATATACATATATATATACATATATATATATATATATATGTATATATAAGGAGAGTAGAAAGTAGAACCTTGCGTTTATTTTCAGCAGCCTTGTAACTCTCGCTTGTCTTATTTTGTCCTTTAGTTCTCACATTCCATGATCGATGTTTCTGACAAAGGGGGAAGAATTGCTATTTCTGGGTCGGGATCTATCAATATAACACTTATCCTTGCCTAGTTTCTTTACCTTCAAGTAGTTTTGTTCTTATTTTTAGCTCCTTACATCAAGTAGCTTCATGCCTCGTCTGGATCAATTTTCACAACATATATATATATATATATATATATATATATATATATATATATATATATATATATATATATATATATATATCCATTTGAATATATGGGTGGATGTCTGTGAGTGAGGCGATAGGGATGGAGAAAGAACGATATTTAAGTAGCTCTAACATCGACAGTGCAAACACAGAAGTTCGAAATAGGTACCTTATTCGCAACACAAGGCGGCGTGTGTTTGTGGCTGGGGGTCGTGGTTGGGGTAATCAAGTGGGATTGTGGTTTACGGTTAGGGTTAGAGGTGGGGTAATCAGGTAGAACTGTATGCGTATTTACAGGCGTGTGTTAGTGTACGTTGCTGGAAAATGAGAGATAAATCGAGTTTTCGGATGTTTGTCGGAATATGTTGTGGGACTAAGAGTTACAGAACTTTTTTGCAACGTTGACGATCTTTTGCCCTTTGGTCACGGGATGTGTGTCATTGTTGCGATGTTAGCATGACATTGTTACCAACTATGAGTGTATAGCTACCAGTACTCATCTCTTGGCCTTTTGGCTAAGATCAAAGTGTAGTATCTGTTCCGATGGATACTGCACCCCATAGACTGGTATTGTCTTGGCCTTCGGGGCTTGATTTACGCCGGTCTATGGGTCTGTCCTGTGCAGTTCTAGGAGGTCCACCCTCCCAGGCTTCGCCTCCTGTCTTTGGGGAGGAGTAAGTTTATTGCTTACTGCCTGAGGCGCCCCTACCGGGTAATGCCGACGGGACTGCCCAAGCAATTTTTAAACCCCACTTTCCCGACCCGACTTTGGGTCACATCTTACTTGTGGGAGTAAGATAAAAACTGGCCTTGTGCCTAACTCCTGGAGAGGAGTAAATCAATACCAGTAAACCCTTAGCCGTAAACAGGATATTATACTTTTACAAATGACGAGCAAATGTACTATTCGGATAGATGCGTGGGTGTCGCTAACTTTTTCTAACCGACGGACGATGCGAAGCGACCAGCCAATCATTGTTCAGTGTAATGCCCATCGACGTCACTATGATGCCTCCTTTCAATCTATAATACCGGTCCCTGACGAGATGTCTTTTCTCTGTAAACAAAGTAACGTGTTATTTGGAATCACTAAAAATCAGATAAACCAGATAATTAGCCAATGTAAACGAAAGTGTCAGCAGTTATTCAATAAACAAGTGTATCCCCTCCGTAAAAATGACGGGAAAATGTATGCCCTGCCAGTGTTCGCACTAATATCTATATGCATATAAAATAATGTCTCAAGGAGTGAAGTTATGAAATATACAATAGGAGGTAAAGAAAAAAAAGGACACAATTGAAAGTTAAAAAGAAACAAAGAAAAAACGTATCAATCGGTATAGAAAGATAAAGGAGAAATAGATGCAAACGTCTCATTATGAAAATAAAGTAAATGATTTCTTTATGAATTGAGTTCAATCGGTGAGGGTTTATTTTGACATGCTATTTGCTGCTTCCCTTCTCTTAAACACTTGAAATGGTTTTGTCCGACAGTTTTTCTTGCTAACATTTGCGTGACAGGATGGATATTTATGTATATATATACAAATATATACGCATTGTGCTCTATAATAAAACGGAGGATATTTTTTACTAGCTGTACCTACCCGACGTTTTCGTCGAATGCAGTGAAGTAATTTTACTTTTAATTTTAATCTGTTTGCACAGATTAAAACTTAAGGTAGACAACTCCTATTATATTCTTAAATTTAAAGCTATTTATCCTCTTGCTGATTTTTTATTTTTAGGTTATCATTTAAAAATGTATCATGTTAGCAGTCGATAATTTTCATTGTTTACTTATTAAATAGTTTCTGCAACCTATTATTATTATTATTATCATCATCATCATCATCATCATCATCATCATAATAATAATAATAATAATAATAATAATAATAATAATAATAATAATAATAATAATAATAATCATCATCATCATCATCATCAGACTGACACTATACAACGGACGAAACAGCTGAAATCTTAAGGAAAATCCCTGAATGCGAAAACCAACTTATATTAACTACAATCATAAACCAACCATAAGGAAGTGGCAATGGAAATAAAATGAAAACATAGAAAAAACACCATAAGAACCAAAGGGAACTGAAACTGCAATACATCTCATACGCAATTTGATGGCACCAACCTCGATTGATACCACACAAATGTTTATGAAGAGTCAAGGAGGATAGAAAAACGGAACGGGGAGAACACCAACCAGACCTCCACTAGAAAAGTGCGGATATTACTGAGACATTGGGGAAGCTTATTGCCACCCAAATCTCAGAACAACCAATGATTGTTGCCAGAGAGAAATCAATGGTAAGCGGCTGTTGCGATAACGCAAAATAATGACGAGTTTGGGAAGGAAAGAAGAAGTGTCTTTTATAGTTGCGTATGAAGTACTGATGTCATATTTGGGGCTTCTTGATAAGGTGCAGAAACGTATCTGCCATTTGATTGGCCCATCCGCCTTTCTTGTCTACATGCTCTCTCTCACAGATGTGATGTTGCTAGTCTCAGCCTTTTCTATAAGTACTATCATGGCATGTGTTCTTCGAAATTGTGTGATCTATTCCCTGCGTCCTTTGTTCCGGCTCGTTTGACTCGTTGGTCTAGTGGTCTTCATAAATTTGCTGTTTATCGAAAAGGATTGAGTGTATTGGACATCTGGAGAGACTTGTAGTCACTCAGACTCTAGGGAAAACCTCTTGTTATTGTCAGTGAGCAATCACTGATAAGGTCTTGTGTGAAAACTCCTCGTGTGTAAATAATACAAATATAGAAGTAAAGAGACTTATTAATTTTAGTTATGCAAGAAGAACGTCTTAAAACATGTCACAGTTTATGAATATTCGATTAACATCAAAGAAGAATACTTCGTAGGAGTTGTGATCCAACGGGTCATAGGTACGTCAAGTATTATGAAAATTAAATATTTGTAGGCGACAAGTTTGGGAAGGAAAGAAGAAGAAAATACCACGTGTCTTTTATAGTCGCGTATGAAGTACTGATGTCATATTTGGGGCTTCTTGATAAGGTGCAGAAACGTATCTGCCATTTGATTGGCCCCATCCGCCTTTCTTGTCTACATCCTCTCTCTCTCACAGATGTGATGTTGCTAGTCTCGACTTTTTCTATAAGTACATAAAAAATTGTGTGATCTATTCCCTGCTTCGTTTGTTCCAGATCGTTTGACTCGTTGGTCTAGTGGTCTTCATAAATGTGCTGTTTTGATACCTCATTGTAATACAGCTTCCTATTCCAGTAGTTTCTTTCCAAGAACTGCTGGCTTGTTGAACTCTCTTCCCGCTGACTGTTTTCCTTTTACCTATAGCCTTGGTCTTTTCAGGACTAAGGCCAATAGGCATCTCCTTTGCGGTAATAATATTTCGTTCTTGTTAGCTCCTTACATCAAGTGGATTCCTTGCTGGAGCGGTGTCCAAAAAAAAAACGCTCTCCTCGTATAATCGGGGCAGTCCTACTTGGTCAACAAGCCGCAACATAGTATTGGTTGTTGGTGTTGTTGCAATCCTAATCTTTCTGTGTAGCGATTCAGAAGCTCACAACATATTGCTTAAATCGCTATAAGTTTTATATTTCTTTATACACTAAAGAGTTCTAAAGGGAGATAACATCTAACATAATTTCTTATGCTAGTCAGAGTTTCAGGGGAGTTTTTTTATATTTTTTTTGGGGGGGTGAGCCGAAATATTTGGGTATGGGAGATTGGCGTCGTGTCGTTAGCATCGAATTTTTTCCGCATTTGCATTCTTGATCCTACTCTGTTCCCCGACCTTCACAAATTTTGTTTTAATAAAAAAAAACACAGCTTGGGTTGGGTTACAGGGGGTGCAGTACGGAATTATATATTCGACGATTGGTTTGAAATTTTCAAGTGCTATTTGAGAAGCAATTACCAAAGAGGCGTGGGGGGGGGGATGTTAACTTGACCCGGATGCGGAGGTTGCAATTGAGTCGAGAAGTTCACGCGGGCGTTCGTTCTTGTTTAACTTTTTGTTTTCTTTTCTTTCAATATTTATTTTTAGTTATTGATTTATTTATTTTTATTTGGTTTGTATTTATTTTTATTTTGGCGGGTGGAATAGGGGAGGGATAAAGTCTGGAGAGATTACAAGCGAATGCAAATTAAGTGTGGGCTGAGCCGGGTTTATGAGTTTGAACTAGTTTTCATCTTGTGTGGCCTTTCGTACGGAAAATAATTAATAAATAAGAGCACTTTGTAACCTTTCATAATATTTCTTTTTTGTTTGACATTTTTCTAAATGTTTTTATTAAAACGAACGCCCGCATCTCAAACGTCACTATCTGTCTGGCAGTCTGTCTGTCTGTCTGTCTGTCTGTCTAACAATAATACATATTCAAAAAGGACATCTTAAGACTTTACTGCAGTTTCACGGTAAATCCGATCGTCATGAGTGCATTTCTATCGAATACGCCCTTAGACATTCAAATGCATACAGACGTGTTGGATAGAAGTTCACCGTGAAACAGCAGTAAAATGATGAGATATGTTTCTTTTACTTATTTATTATTTCTATAAAGCTTTGTCTGAAACGATATATATATATATATATATATATATATATATATATATATATATATATATATATATATATATATATATATATATATATATAGTAATGCAGATAAAGTAGACATTCACGGGATGAAAATCTGTAGATTTTCAACTGGGCTTATAAAAAGTGCTCAATAATAAATAGAGCTATTCATATAATTATTTTTATTTATACAGACATGTACAGAATTCCGCTACACTGGCATGCTGATGTTATAGATCAATAGTTATTAGAATCTAATATCCCATAAGGCGGAAAAAAGTCTGATCTTTCACTTAGAAATTCATTTTAGGCTTTCCTAATATGAATAACTAAGTAAAATATCAGACTTTTTATTCGCCTAATGAGATCGTAGTTTCTAATAACTATTGATCGATGACATCAACATGACAGTGCAGCGGCTTTTTGTGCATGCCTGTATAAATAAAAATCATTATTTATGTATATATATATATGTATAAATTAATTAAGTATAAATTTATTGATAAGGTGAACTTAAAACCAATATTTTTCAAAAGTGGTCAATACAAAGTAAAGCTGTACAAACAAATTAAGTTATGTACCCATAAGAACAACATTCGCGGATTAACCTACATTTCGATGTTTATACAAGTCTACTGGACTGTAATATTAACTCTTGAGTTCATTTTACAGTCCCGTAGTTAGTGATGTACTAACATCGAAACGAAGGTTATTCCGCGTAGGCTGTTCTAATGTTAATTAATATATATATATATATATATATATATATATATATATATATATATATATATATATATATATATTTGTACCAAATATTCGCTACATATGTGCAGTCATATTTCGGCTGTAGCCTTATTCCGGGTCAATTATCTTTAGACCAATCCATTTTTGAACTGACCTCGCTTTAATATGATTTTAGTCGAAACATGTCTGCATATATGTAGCCAAAAAATGGTATGAATACCAATATATTAAACTATCTCTATATCTAATTTTTATCACTATTACATAGTAGTTTTTTTAACTCTTATTAACAACAAACTTACTATATATATATATATATATATATATATATAAATATATATATATATATATATATATATATATATATATATATATATATATATATATATATATATATATATATGGGGAGTTTAATACATAAAATAAAATTTTAAACAGAATTAAATGATTAATATATGGAAATAGATTATAAGCATGTAAACAGACTAGTTCAAATAATAATTCAAACATATCTCTATGTAAAACCAACCGATATTTCGGTCGTGGAAACGACCTTAATCTACAAGATGACCGAAATATCGATTAGCCCTAGAGATGTAACTGTGTTATTATTACAACTAGTCTGTTTACATTCTCACCCACCAATTCCACTGGTTTGTAATCATGCTCCGATAATTCAACATCAACAAATAGTATTTATCTTTATGTACATATGTTTCAGAAAGTTATTGTCCACAATCATATTTTCAGTACAAAAATTATTTATTTATTACTGACAGACAAAATTAACAATGGAATTGTTAAATGATAACAAACACATTAAACAAAAAAAACAACATCCAGAAACTTTTTTTTTACTTTTTAAAACTTTTTTTGCTTTTATGGAAGGCTAAAATAATTGGACTCAAAAGGCAAATGTATATATTACAAAAAACAAGACGGATTAAGTGTTTAATGAATGTAGATAGATCAAGTTTATTAAAAATGTTCATCAAAGATCTTATTTTAATAAATGATCTTTATTTTTTCTAAAACATTAAGAACTTAAACAATGAATATTTTTTTCAAATTATAATACCTATATGTGCAGATAAAACAAAGAAAACATGTTTTCATATTTTAGCAAATTAATATTTATCCATTTTTTTTCGAAAATAATAGTCATTAAATTCAGACATAACTAGTAAATACCAGTGAAAATTAAACATCAGGGGAGATAATTCAAACCTGAACGCTTGTCAAGATTTACTAATCGAATTCGATGCTCTTATAAACCGAGCCGACCAGTTAAAGGGAAGTAATTCCAATTAAAGTTACTAATTCATGCAGTATAAAATAAAATACCCCCCCACCCAAAGTACATAATCTCAAAGCATCTACGTTTAGTGCATTATTATATAATAGGTAATACGAGACACATTATTCTATGATATCTCAGGTCAAGGGGTTTAAAACCTACTCTAGTATATAAGAAGCTGTTCTTGAAGGGTGTAACAATGTAGTTTGGTAGAAAGCCCGTTGGATACGAGACAAGGTAAATAGAACAAACGACATTTTTGAAAGGTTTCAATAATTTTTGATAATTACTTTTTATTTACCAAACTGGTGTGTCGAATTAGGATGGTATCCGTGTTGTTGAGTTCTTCAATTTTAGAGGTATGCCTCATCTCTAGAAAGAGAAGAAAAATATGTGCAAACCTCGGTTGAGATGTGTTTAGCCCGGAAGTCGGAAGTTTATGGGTGGTTGTTGCATCCGATCCGCAGAAATAGCTAATTATTCTCACAGAAAATAGATTGTGAGCTGGCATACATATATGTTGACATTTTAAAAAAATAATTTTGTAATATTTTATCAGTCATAGTTCTACTATTATTTTGTATTTCTATTTAATTCTAATTTATTTATTTAATTATTGTCAGAACATAAGCATATATATATATATATATATATATATATATATATATATATATATATATATATAAGTCAGATACCGGAGAAGCAACTCATATCAGAGGATTTCGGAGTCATGTAAAGTTGCCTCCCCTGAAGAAAAGCTGGTAAATCACTTTTAAATCTTCAGATTAGCTATTTGAAAAAAATATATTGTTATTTGTTTATTGATTGTTTATTTATTTTCTTTATTATTTGTTTATTTATTGTGTTTTGAACACATATACATAAACAAACACACACACACACATATATATATATATGATCCAAATACAGTTTGTTGATCACTTTCAACTGCTCGTGTAAATTAGCCGCCGACTCGCTATTTACAAAGTTAAATTCCTCTTCAATTATTAGCTAATTTGTTGTGGCCGACGGGGGAACGCTCTTGACTACAAATCAGTGGTGATTTGTGATCGGAGTTCGAGCCCGCTGACCGTAGAGAATTAACTTTCTGCACTGAAGATTGCGTTAGCATGAAACATCGATGTCTGTAAGTAATATATATACACACACACATGTTTTGTTATCTTACATATGTGAGTCCCAGTATTGTGCGTTCCAGCGTATTGCACTGGCGACAGGTGCAAGTAAGAGCATACACCCGCTATCAATGCGGGTCCATTGACATTCACATGCATAAACTAATATATTGTTTGGTACTGGCTGTTATTAATTAGTGATCCCATGTGTGCATCTGTGTCTGTTGTGTTTTGTTGTACCATAAATGTGCAATTGAGTTCCGCTCTCTTGTTCATTTTTGGGTTTAATGTTCTTATTGATTAAGATTCCTTAATTCTAAGGTTGCCTTGGGCACTTTCGGTGGCTAGTATTTTTATTTGTATACCTTCATTGGAGTTGTGAATTTTGTATATATGTTTTTTGAATGAAGACATATTGGTCGTTAAAAGAACGTATAACGACTAAGAAGTCTTCATTCATAAAATAAAGTCATCAAAATCTATACATACAAGTTCATATTCGAAAATTATGGCGGGAAACGAATTATCCAGAAATGTACAACATAAAAAGACATTTGTAAAACATTTTAAAAAATTGAAGCATAAAATAACGTGACCTAAATTATTGATTCGGGATTAAATAACTTTAAAAGGGTTGGTGTGCCGTTTAAGGGTGAACTTTTTTGTCAGCTGACCTTGTAACCATCTTTTTCTCTATTAGGCTCTTGAAGGGTTTACCTTTCGGCTAGCCCGTTTGGAGTCCAGGGGGTTGAACGCTGGTTGTGGGTTTTTTTTTTCAGACTTGGTTTGTTTGATAACTGACAGATAATTAACGTAGTTAAGTATCCCTAGTAGAGGGGGAGGTAATAGTGATTTTCTGGTCCGTAGTACAGGAGAATTGACTGAGGGGTAGCTCCTTAAGAAGCTATTTCATCAGTGTGCGCCAAATGTCGAAGTATTCTCAAGTGCCATATTGTGTATGGATCTGTGTCCCTTAAGGTATTTCCGGCGTAGATGATTGGGTCCGCCACTGCCATACTAATGTTTTAGTTTTAGGTTCGATTATTTTGCTACTAAATTTATCGGCAGTTTAAAGTCTACCTCGTTTTGAAGTGATTCTACCCTACTCTCACTTTGTTTATTATACAACTTTATCTTCTTTCGTCATTTTTAGCTCCTTACACTAAGTGATCCATGCCTTGCCTCAACTATCACTAAAAACACAACAACTGAATCAAACACCACAAATAAACATTTGAAAATTAAAAGAACAAATTCTTATGCAAAATAGAAGAACAACATTCTTCTGGATATGTCGATCGACGTCATATTGTTATTTAGTTTGCACATTGCTTTGCAAAAGGACATCTCATTTACTATTCGTCCTTACTCTTTCCTAATTCGATTATTGTTTTGATTTTGTTATTATACACAGTTTTATTTACTCATATTTTTTCATATCGAGGATAGAAAATTAGCACTTTCTGTAAGTCAATTTAAGTAAAGTTACCTCTAGAACGTTACAATCCGGTTCCACATTGTAAATTAAAATCCCTCATGAACTTACTTTGGTATGATGTCTACACTTACATTGCAATCTACCTCTCATGACTCTACTTTGGTATGATATCTACACTTACATTGCAATCTACCTCTCATGAATCTACTTTGGTATGATATCTACACTTACATTGCAATCTACCTCTCATGAATCTACTTTGGTATGATATCTACACTTACATTGCAATCTACCTCTCATGAATCTACTTTGGTATGATATCTACACTTACATTGCAATCTACCTCTCATGAATCTACTTTGGTATGATATCTACACTTACATTGCAATCTACCTCTCCTGAATCTACTTTGGTATGATATCTACACTTACATTGCAATCTACCTCTCATGAATCTACTTTGGTATGATATCTACACTTACATTGCAATCTACCTCTCATGAATCTACTTTGGTATGATATCTACACTTACATTGCAATCTACCTCTCATGAATCTACTTTGGTATGATATCTACACTTACATTGCAATCTACCTCTCATGAATCTACTTTGGTATGATATCTACACTTACATTGCAATCTACCTCTCATGTACCTACTTTGTTATGCGATCTACAACTCATATTGCAATTAACACAGTACAAAAGCAAGGAAAACACGTCTCCTAACTGGTTTCGAAAGAATTGTGATCAGAGAGCCTAGAACCCTAACCCTAACCCTAATCATAACCCTAACTGGTGGTCTTTTTTTCTGTTTTTGTTTTCGGGCTGACGTATTTACGGACGTCTGTCTTATTGTCATATATTTAAATTTGTAGTTTATATTTTACGCCGATTGTCACTGCTGGTCTAGTATTATTAAACTGGGCTTATTCTTAGGAGATATGAGGATGAATTGTAGGTAAGTTTGTTCATTTGTAACTATAATAGTTTAATTTTCATGTAGAAAATACTCCACGGCGAAATTAGATAGAAGTTGAATTAACCTAATGTATTGTGCGTTTTAGTGAGTTGTTTTCTAGTTATAAGTGTATCGTACCGAGATATCCATACCTTTTACATGTACGAGTGTTTATGTCAGCTTAGCCATATGTGTTTTCTTTTAACCTTGTATTCATAGTGTCGTCTGGGTTTGTATATGAAAACATTGCTTGTTTATTCGTGCGCTTATTAACGCGCGTGTTTGTGTGTGTGTTAATTGTGCGGGTGTGAGATCTTTCTCTTTGTGTTTGTGTGCGTTATGTGTGTGTGAGAGCTGTGTGTATGTTTGTGTGTGTTTGATGTGTGTGTCTGCCTCAAAGACACAGCAAAAATTTGAGAGACGGAGCGACAACAAGAGGCACAGAGTACAGAGTGAACTGAGCATATTTCCAAGAACTTCCTATCATGGAATACAATATCAGGGGCCACTTCCCTACTCACAACAACATAGTCGTCTGCAAGTTTCATGTCAACAAATGAGCCGTCTTTTTAAGTAATCAAAATTCTGTCTTTTTCACACATTATTTTTAATCCTCTTATAGTATTGTTCTACATCCAATTGACAATCTCATCAACCATTATCCTTAATTGGTATCTGGGCCTTGATAAGCGATGACTCATTAGTATGAAAAAGGGGGATGGTGCAATAATCTGTGGGGGAGTGCTGCAGCGTGTGTGTGAAGGTGTGTGATATTGACTTAGTTTTTATTTCTCTCATAGTATTGTCGATCATCTGACTGACAACCCCATTAATCCTTATCCTCGTGTGGCTTTTGGCCTTGGTTATTGGTTGCATGCTGGCCTTCCAGTTTGGAGCAAGGTGTAGTACGTGTTCTATCCTCGCTCGGAACAGGCAAGGTGTTTATCTATAGAGCAATTATTATTTTTATCTCATCCAAAGTGCCCCTTTTTGAGGAGCTGGGTATCCCTCACATGAAAAAAACGATCTAACGTCTAACTGTGCCTTCGTGGAGAGCCAAGTACATAGTGACTTGTTAGTGTATAAAAAAGATTTCTGCGATTCACTTGTTATTTCGCGCTCACCGAACAGATTAGTCAGCCATTATCAAAATGGCTGCTCTCACTTTAATTCGAAGCGATGATCTTTTTAGATAGACTATTTCATGTTTAGATATATTGTTTAATTCTTTAACGCGTCTCGGTTTTTTTGGGGGGGGGGCAATTTCTTTTGCTCCCTTCAGATTTCTCGGTGTTAGTGAGGTTGTCTGTGTATACATAACCACGGGATGTTTGTAAACATTTACAGTAGAATTCTGCTAAAATAAAAACCAAAACACTCAAAATTACTCATATATATATATATATATATATATATATATATATATATATATATATATATATATATATATATAAGGAAATTGTAGTTTGCTTGAAGCATTTCTGGTAAATATAAATGTAAGTTTGTAATCCAAGGCAGGAGCAATGTGATATAAGTACCGGAAGGTGGAACAGATGAACAAAAATAAATGAGAAGAGAAAATAAGAATGGAATCTCAAATCAATTTATTAATATTTCACGTAAAACAGATTAAATACCAGAACAGTAAATAGAAAAAAGTTTACTGTCAAGCAATTAAAAAGTTCCGGAAAAGGTAAACTTTAATTTTCGAGAGCGGAACCTCTCATTATCAAAATGTATATATTTATATATGTTATAAAATTTAAAGTTCATATTTTTTAAGCATCTAATTGAAATTTAATAAAGAATAAGGTAAAATAAATACCTTTGAAGCATTTAAAGATGCGATATCAATTTTAAAAGACAAATAAATCGAAACCGATTTTTTTTCTGAAGAGGCCAAGTTTTCAATTGGCGAAATTATTTGTATCACTATAAACTAATTTTAGTCCAAGAGAGTTTTATATAGTTTATCTTCAAATCACTATTATACTTCTATCTTGAAAACTACTCGAACAAAACCATCACTATCCTTTTTTAGATACCGAACAATTACTAAATCAAAGCTGAAATATTTTAAGAAAGAAATTACTACCGTCATATGTTTATATATAGTGTGTAACCGTTCATATATATATATATATATATATATATATATGTATATATATATATATAAAATTTAAAGTTCATATTTTTTTAAGCATCTAATTGAAATTTAATAAAAAATAAGGTAAAATAAATACCTTTGAAGCATTTAAATATGCGATATCAATTTTAAAAGAAAAATAAATCGAAACCGATTTTTTTTCTTTTTATAAACTTTCATTTTTTTTTAGTTTATAGTGATACAAATAATTTCGCCAATTGAAAACTTGGCCTTTTCAGTGTGTCTATATATCCTGATCTTATTGGATTTGGATTTTCCCGGCTTCTGTTGGTGTAAACGGGCTATGGGGATGTTGTTGTTTTCCACTTTCAAATATGAGAACGTGAACGCACACGAGATAGATATAAATATATGTTATCATTTTACTTCAGTGAGTAAGTTCTCAGAAATCAAAGGGCCCCTTTAGGATGCTAAGACTTCATTTCTATATGCGATACATTGATATCCGAGTGTTCAATCAAGATTCTCCTCCACCTCTCAAACGCTGAGTTAGTAAACCAGTTAAGAACACTACTTTTTCTCTTCCTAATTGGCCACTTAATTATTTTATAGTTGATCTTTATTGTAATCTTTTCTAGATTTTGCTGCATTCCAGAACAACAATTTATCTGGTCTGGTAGAGTAGCCAGCTAAGTGTCGTTACTTGAGGTAACATCAGTAGGAGAAGGTGCACCATTCCTCGTATGCGCCACTGCATAGCCCTGTCGAGAGGATATTATTTGGGCTTCTAATACTATATTATTTTGAATATTTGGTCATGGTGGACTTGTAGAGTGAAGTATCCTCATATAAGGTTATCGTAAGAAACTCTTGTACAAAGAAACCGAAGAAACTCGAGGATAATGTCCAGTAGGTAATTCAAACTCTCCTGGTAAGTAATTCAAACACTGTATATATACATTAGTGTGGTTGATTTGCTGACTGCATAGATCAAATCTTAGACTTTTTACCTTCTTTTTTCTTTCTTCTTCCCCTTCTCGCTCGCTTTCTACCTCTCTATATCCTTCCTAGAAAATGTTTGTATGTGTTAAATGGGTACAACTATAGCCGACGCCCCAGATTTCCGTGACTTCGCGTCGACAACGATCGGGCAGGTCGCGGAAGTGCCCGAGCGCTGACGGAATAATATCATTTTTTGACAAAATTCCCCCCACCCTGAAAAAAAAGTGATTTCAATCTCTGTATTTTTTCTTTGAATTTATTCGTCTAATATTAGCGTCTGCCAGTCTTCCAGTTAGAGCTTGGCAGTTTGAATGCAGGGCTTGGCTATCGTTAAGAACGGGAGCCCTAACCCTTACGGGTACCATAACCCTAAACCCTAAACCCTAACCCTAACCTTAAACCCTAAACCTAAACCCAACCCAACCCTAACCCTAAACCTAACCCATTTTTCTTTCTTTCTTTGTTTTATGTTAGAAAAAAAA
The DNA here is from genome assembly GCA_963556195.1 of Sepiola atlantica. Lineage (NCBI taxonomy): Eukaryota > Metazoa > Mollusca > Cephalopoda > Sepiida > Sepiolidae > Sepiola > Sepiola atlantica. Next base: position 50,378,963 of record OY744534.1, on the reverse strand, counting down.
TAAAAACAGCGAAACAAATGAAAAAGAAAACATGAAAAATGTTCTTTCTACACATTTGATTGAAAATGGTTCATTTGACCCCCCCCCCACACACACACACAACCTAACCCATTTTTCTTTCTTTCTTTGTTTTATGTTAGAAAAAAAAGAAAAACAGCGAAACAAATGAAAAAGAAAACATGAAAAATGTTCTTTCTACACATTTGATTGAAAATGGTTCATTTGACCCCCCCACACACACACCCTACAGTGTGTTCAGTTTTTATCTTTTAATCTATGTATTTTTTTCTTTGAATTTATTCGTCTTATATTATCGCCTGCAAGTCTTCTATTAACGCTTGGCGTTTTCGTCTCGGCAACTCTCGGGCGCTTCCGCGACCTGCCCGATCGTTGCCGACGCGAGGTCACGGAAATCTGGCGAGTCATCTATAACAGCACCGTTAAATGCGTTATTCGTACCACATGACGTTTCGACATATTTACTTCAGATATGCAAAAAGAAGAGAAAAAATAGTTTCACATTGGAGATAGAATTACCAACGTACAAGGAAAGACAGTAGAAAAACAGAGAGAAAAAACCAAATTGAAGGATATAAAAAACAGCACGAAACCGTTTTCCATCGCGTCAGATTTGTTAAAATTTACCATATTTTAGTGTTCTATTATATGTGAATCTGGCAGCAATATATATATATATATATATATATATATATATATATATATATATATATATATATATATATATATATATATATATATATATATATATATATATATATATATATAAATATAAATTATTTTCATTAAATACTATACGTTGCTCCGTCCGCTGGAGTTAGCTGAGTTTAGTTAGTGTGATTATCCTGGAATTTGGAAAACTTCGGAACTGTGATTTCTCCAGATAGATTCGTTATTCATGTTTAGTGGGCACTAAGATATACAAAAATGGACGAAAATGTCAGCATAATGTTCAATTACAGGGGTATGTGCCTAATATATTTATTTAAATAAATATATACATATTTGATTATGTCATACCTTTGGTTTCGTGCCTCAACAATCAATGGTGACACGTGCCTCGACACGCTGAAAAACTGGTTAATGGATAAGTGGAGTGATGGAGAGTCTGACGACTTCGTTTTCTAACAGGATGGGCCACCACCGCACTGGAGTATCAGGGTTAGACAGTATCTGAACACAACACTGTCAGACAGATGGATTGGACGGTCTGGGCGAGATGATCGCGTTCTCATGCGCTGGCCTCCCAGCCTGCGATTTCTTCTTGTGAATCCTATCTCTTTGCGTTAATTATCTTTTGTTTTTTTGTTGCTCTTTCAAAGAAGAATGGTCCGTAGACATCTTTCTTGAACATGGCCTCTTTTCGGAATTGTGTGCGAAATGCACGTTGAACACGTGTCAATGTTTCAGGGTTTTTTTTATTTCTAGTTGAGTGAACGCTATTACTGGGCCTGAAAAGCTATGAAACAATCATTAGCATTACAAAGAACTTTATGAATTTAGCTTTAAAATGGTACCACTTCCATCTTACTACTATTCATAGTCCAGCAGATATGACTTGAAATGTGCCCAACACTTTTGGAATACTTTGTATATATATATATATATATATATATATATATATATATATATATATATATATATAGTTTCGTACTTAGTACATAATTCCCGCCAAAAACCTTCTATACATACTAACACATGGTCTAGACCTGATTAACCTCATGTTCCCGAAGATGGACCCAGATGGGTCCGAAAGTACTTGAGAGACAATGCAAATTATGGCAAATTCATTAGCCAATTCCCCTCAGAAACTAAGATCCTAATTCGGCCTATTGAAGGAATCTACCAAAGGATATATAGACATGAGTTGTCTCTGATATTCAACAATACTTGCCTGCAAGAGGAGATGCTGCCTAGATATACATATATATATATATATATATATATATATATATATATATATATATATATATATATATATATATATATATACCAGCTTGCTCTTAACCTACTGCCTTACAACCACTACCTACCAGTATTTCTTCCATTTAGACATTACTTGAAAATTAATCAACTGTGATATAGGTAGAACCAAGCAATAAAAGTGAAAATGATTCGGTGTTTAATCAGAATTGAATAGCCCGTATTAATTGTTTTAAGGCAGCTATTATTAAAAGCACTCAAGGGATTTTATTTGTTTATACATCTTTCAGTATCATTTTCTATTATATATATTTTACCATATTATGAAGATTCCATATGTTAGCTGTTGAAATAAATCCTATATAAAAATTCAAAATTGCACTTCGTGTAATTTTTCCAAAAGGTAATAGGATTTTGCCCAATTTTTACGCTGGCTTGATCTATTAATTATTATTACCGTTATGATTAATTTTCATTTACCACAAGATTAAATTACATTTGTAAGGAATTTTCTGCCGTCTTCTGGTGTCGACGTGTGCGTGTGCATGCAAAGATGTGTTTTGGAGACTCGCTTTCATTTACTATCACACTTTTTCTTATCTGGATATTCTCATTCTTCAACCTAAATATCAATAGATTTGATAATTCGGACAAGAAAGGCTTTGACTGCCCGCTTACTTCTGACTCATCCTGTACAATATTTAATTGCTTTGTAGATGAAAATCAACCGTGAAGAGATTATATCATGATCGCTTGAATGGAAACGAAACGACCTTATTAGTCGAAAGTTGGTGGGGGGTTAATACCTTTGAGCCGAAGACGACAAGCTGTTGAATGTATGCACCGTGTCGCTTCATATTTTAAGCGGCTTACAAAGCAGTTAGCTGTCTACCTTATCAAACGGAAAGTTATGAAGAGTCATTATCTTTGGCTGGCGGCCTTGAGACATGCATATTTATCAGACCTGCCAACTTTTCAGTTTTTACCGTGACTCACACGATGTTTATTGCAGAATCCACATCTCACGATTCAATGTCCATTTCTCACGTCCTCTGGTTCAATTCGTTTGTGCTTGGTGGTACTCTGCTAGTTCACCAGTGGCCATACCAGACGAGAACTGTATCTATCTATCTACCACTAATGGAGATTTGGTATATGTCTATGTGAAGTCGAAACTATTACCTCTATTAATTGAACTAGTGTACTATCTTTTAATGGTCAGTCTAGTTTACTATGTTAAATACAAATACTTTGACCTTGTGTCTCACTTCCTGGATAGGAAGTAAATAAAATACTATTTCAAACTTATCTACTATCTTTCAATGCACAATTCAGGGAGGAAGCGTAGTATCTGTTCTGTTGTTATGATATCATCCTCCCATGTATTACTTTCGTCTTTTCTTAATGGTGATGGTGTAGTATTTGTTCTGTTCTTTTTAGCACTATCTTCCCAGGAATTATCTCTTCTTTTAGGGGGTTGTGAATCATCTATTCTGTTGTCATGAGACCATCTTACCAGGCATTACCTCCTCCTTTGATGGAAGTTTATTATATGTTCATTCATCATGATACAATCCTCCAGAACATCATCTTTTCCTTTATTGGGGAGGCGGTAAAGTAGTATATGTTCTGTTGCCATAATACTATCTTCACGGGTATTACCGCCTCATTTTTGGAGAGGTAATATAGTAGCTGTTATGTTGTTATGAGACCATTCTCCCAGGCATTTCCTCCTAATTTTGGGATAATGAAATATCTATTATATTGTTAGAAAACCATCCTCACAGACATTACCTCCTCCTTTGAGGAGGAGTTATGAAGTATCTGTTATATTATGATGAGATCATCCTCCCAAGAATTACATCCTCTTTTGAAGGGGTAGTATAGTATATGTGTGTTTATCATAATACCATTCTCCTTGATATTATCTCCTTTATTGCGAGGAGTAGTGTAATATCTGTTCTATGATAATGATACCAACCTCCCAAGGATTACCTTCTTCTTTTGGGATGAAGGGGGCTGGTGATATACTATCAAGAATATGCGCCTCTGGTGGCATCTTTTTGTTAGAAATAATAATATAATATATCTTTGAATCTGTTAGTAATAGATTTAAGGTAAAAAAGATAGATTTTAAAATAAACATTGTTATATGACGAGGCCCCTAGTTTAGAGTCATTCAAGGGATCAGTAAAATGAAAGATGAAAAAAGAAGATGAAGAATAAGTAGAATAAGAAAAAAAGAAGAAAAATAACACCAACAACGTTGACAAAAAAATATATAAAAGGAAGAAAAAGAAACAGTAGATGATCAAGCTGTTAAAGGGGGGGGGACCCTCATCTAAAACTCAGATAAAGCAGTACAAAAAAGATAAATAGCTAACCGTAAATATCACACGGGAAAACAATGTCTTCTCTTTTATTCAGGTAGGAAACGAAACAAGAAAACAACGAAAACAGGGAAAGCAACGAATCAGAAACGAAACGAAAGATTCATGAAGCCACACAAAGTTTTCAACGCTGTACAATCAAATTATGACAGAAGGAAATGGAACAGGACATATGTGCACAGACGGTGTTGCATTAAATTGCATCCTTAACACAATGAGAAAAGTACCCCTACTTGCGCTGTCACTCTAGATTCGGCACATAGAAACGACCTTTAATGTGCACTTACCGCACATGTTTTGGAATATGTCTTACATCTTACATCTTATATATATATATTCCATGATAAATGCCAGTATACTGAAATCATATGCCCTTAATAGGGTTAAGATGAAAATTCATATACACTAACTGTACAAAAGCAAGGAAATTCCCAAATTTTTACACTTTTATTGTCATTAAGGGTATGCGAGCACAACAGGGCTATGTATTTTACTTGTAGGAATTTTTCTTCAGCGCCCCTCACACACTTTATCCACTCATGCATAGATATTTATACTGTAGTGATGTGATAATGAAATGGTTTGGTTGATATGTAGTCATACCCTTAATGACAATAAAAGTGTAAACATTTGGAATTTCTTTGCTTTTGTACATTTAGTGTATATGAATTTTCATCTTAACCCTATTAAGAGCATATGATTTCAGTATACTGGCATTTATCATGGAATGTCACTACTTTTGTAAAGGATATGCCTAAAGACAATGGTATTTTTTAAATATTTGTTTAATTTCTGGAAAACTAAGGTATATGGTAAACTGAAATTAAAATGCCATTAACTAGACCCTAGAACCTCTATCTCTGCCAAAAATCAGCTGAATCCATCAAATAGTTGATGAGATACAGGGTGGCACACACGTACGTGCGTACACACGGATAACACAAAATCACTCCTGACTTTTCTGGATCTCTGGGTTGTCTTAACTAATGATGCTGAAATTCTACACACTTAAAGAACCTATTCTAATTTGGTTTATTGGTTTTTGAGTTATGACTGATCAAAGAAATAAGAGTTCTAGCATATGTCGTTTTTTGAAGTCTATTAACGGATGGAGCGCTATCGCGCCTCCCTTGATATATATATATATATATATATATATATATATATATATATATATATATATATATATATATAGTATAAATTTCAATTCATACAAACATTATTGGTTACATATGTTCATACGTGTTTCGCTGTGAAGAGTACAACCGAAACATGTATGCACATATGTAACCAATAATGTTGGTATAAATAAAAATGTATACTAAATAACAGCTCTACTTGTTATTGAGCACTTTTTTATAAACACTGAGGTTTCAACGGATTTACATCTACAGAAATTAAAATACAATACGTGTACTATATATATATTTTTTTCTTACCCCCTAATATTCTATTTTGGATTCATATCCGATATATATTTTATGATTATGTATTACTTTGACTTTTATTATTATTATTATTATTATTATTATTATTATTATTATTATCATTTCATTGTAGTCTCAATTTTTTTATCTTTTTAGTTGGATTTTTCTTTTTGAACATTAAGTCAATTTCCTTTAACACTTTCGCTGTTCCTAACAGACAAGCCTTTTGCAGAATTGGAAAATAAATTGTCTCGTCAATCTGTTTAAGCCATTTATAGTGATTTCTCGTGATGGCTCCAAGCGTTAAATTACAACGGGAATCACCTTGACTTCTTTACATTTCCATAGTCTAACTAATTCCTATTTGAGATCTTAATTTTTTTTTCGTGTTCTTTCTCCTGCATTCTTGTATCGCAGAGGAAGGCGATATCAATAATTAAGGATTTTTTTTTGTTTTTGTTTAGAAAGATTAAGTCGGGTTTGGAAGTGTCAAAGACATTATCAGTTTGTATGCACATGTACCAAGGTAGTTTGACATTGGCGTTCTCCTGTATCACTGCTGGGTTATACTCATACTAGTTCTTATTGTGATTCAATTCATAATGTTTGCATATATTCCAGTGTAATACTTGAGCGACTTTATCGTGTCTCCATTTCTTATATTGATGTTCTGCTAGCATAGAGCATTCAGATACAATATGCGCTAAGATGTCATCCCTTTCATTACACAATCTGCACATCGGTGATTTTGTAGTTTAGTCAATGTTGTGTTTGATAAACCTAGTGCGAGTAGCTTGTTCTTGGACTGCCATTAAGGTGCTCTAATTAGATCTTTTGAGATCACCCCTGATCAACCAATTCCAGCTGTCATTATCTCTAAATGCAGTATTCTTAAAGAATACTCTGTGTCATTTATTTCCAAACAATTGTACTCCTCTTTCTTGCAACCTTTGATTCTTTTTCACCTAATTCTTAGTATTTCTTCTTTTTTCACTTCACGAAGAAGAGTCTCATTACTTTCAGAAATATATTTATATAGACAACTTTTTTCTATATTCACGACTTCTTCAGCACTAAGTAAACCTCAAGCACCTTCTTTTAATCGTAGTTACCATCGATCTGCCTCTCCTTTCTTTGCAAAAGTTCCATAGATTGTAAGCATTTTCGGTGTTTTGATGTCCAAACATTTTAATTCATCTACACTCCAGTCAAGTATACCAGCAGTATATAGAATGATAGCAACTGCTCTGGCATTAATTACATAAACTGTATTTCGACTGTGGAGGTGCGATTTAAAAATAACCCTTACTCTTCTGATGTACTCAGTTGTGACATGGTTTTTCATTTCCTTGTTTTTAATCTTATCTGCCTCCAATATTCCCAAGTATTTGTAGCCCCTTTCACTGTCAACATTATTTATCAGATCTGTTGTTGGGAGTTCAAGGCCATCTGAGTGGACAAGTTTACCTTTTTTATAACAAGAATAGCACATTTGGTGATGCATAATTCACTCTTTATGTCGGCACTAAATAATCTAACCATATTCATTAGGGTATCAAGTTGGTTTTCATTCTTTCCAAAAACTTTAAGGTCGACTCACGATATGAGCAGAAAGAGACGTCAAGTTCTTAAAACGTTAGGATCAGTGTAGTCCTGGCGATGTTATGCGCAGATTGGCGCTTTTTTAAGTAAGAAAATTGACAACATCTTTGAAGCACGGATTAGAATGTATTAAAGTGAAATATTTTGAAAATGAACAATCGTGCAATTTAAATGAAAAATTCATTTATTTTTTATTTTTGCAAGCTTTCGTTGTAGAACAACTTTGTCAGACGAGACTGTCTTATAGTTTTTTCTTCTTCTTTTCTTCCTCCTTCATTTTTTTCCTGTAAACTTTTTAAAATATTTTTTAAATAAGTAGAAGATGTTGATGTATTTGCTGAACTTCTAATTGTGACCTTTGTAAAAGGCGCTGACGAAGATTTATATATTGCAGTTCATGTTCAAAATTTAAAAAATAAAGCAATTCCTAAGCGTCTCAGAAACGATCGTAGGCCAAACCATTGTTGATCCTGAATTCTTGGAACTGCAATAAATAATGTTAAAAATGTATTTATTCTCTGTTTCTTTCTTTTTCTCTCTCCCTCCCTCTCTCTGTCTATCTCTCTTTTTCTCTCTTCTTCTATTGTCCTACAAGATTAGGCTTCTTGACCCAAAATGCACAAAACATTGATGTTTTATTGTTTTGTGCTCTTTGCCAAACTAAATCATGTTCTGCAAAATTCAAAACAAAACAAAAAATTCCCTCCTTTCCCCCTCTCTCTCTCTCTCTCTCTCTCTCTCTCTTCCCTGTCTCCCTTCTTTTCCATTTTCACTCAACAAAAAACCATGAATAAATACTTGAACATATATAGAATTTTAAGCATAAAATGTTTGCCGAAAAGTACCGGATTCGGCATTAAACCCGAGGAAGGTTTATATGCCATAAAACAAAACAACCAAACCAAACCAAACCAAACCAAACCAAACCAAACCAAATCTCTCTTATAAATATATATATATATATATATATATATATATATATATATATATATATATATATACAGGGTGGGCCAAAATAAGGGTCCTATCTTTAAATTTGAATAATTTGAATTTGAATAACTTCCACAAAATAAAAGTTAAACTCACCAAACTTTATGTGTGTGTAGACTGACCCTTCCGAGATTTTTTGAAATAAACAAAACAAATTTTAGCCGAAATACGACTTAAAACTTACAAAAACTAAAGTATTGTTTTTTACACTGTTTTGAGTTTTTTAAGCAAAAATAATGTTTTCTAAATGAGGGTACGTTCCTTAGGGCTAATACGGCTCATGCTTGCTTCGGAAGGGGTCCTTTACTTATTCTAAAAAAAAAATTTAAAAAATCAATAAATAAAAAAGTTATGAATTTTAAAAATAGGACCCTTATTTTTGCCCACCCTGTATATATATATATATATATATATATATATATATATATATATATATATATATATATATATATATATATATATCAGAGCGAGATACACATACATAAATTTATATATACATATATATATATATATTCTATCTATACCTTTTTAATTATTTACATCATTTGCCTTCTCAAACTAATTCTCACATCAACTGCCTTTGATTTACCTCATAAACCTACATGTGCGTGTATTATAAGATATATATTATGTGCACAATTTTATTTCAGTATTTACTTTAACAATGCTAAATGCATGAGTAGAGCTTAGTCGTAGTATAATAATACATTAATGACAAATAAAATACACAGAAACGCTTGTGTTTCATTTCACGAATTGATTCGTCAGACACCGTAAACAACATTTACGTTCTACTATTCATTTTGTAAGCAAATAATGTTGTATATTCCATCCCACTAATCATTAGCTATGCAAAATGTTACCAACACTATCACTGTCTACATACATCTGTTAAAATGTTACTGATCTCTGATAGTGCTGCAACCCTCCTTGGTTTTTGGCTAAGATCAGAGTGTAGATCAGAGTGTAGTATCTGTTCTGATATATGCTAAAATCTGTATCAGCTTTATTCCGCCGGTCTAAGGTATTGTCCTGTACAGTTCTAAGAGTTCCATCCTCCCAGTCTTTGCCTTCTCTTTGAGAAAAGGGTTAGTTAATTTCTAATCGCCTGAGGTGCCCCTACAGTGGAATGCCGACGGGGCTGCTCAGTTATTTTTTGTGGGCCAGAGTGCGCTAATCCTAGTGCGCTGGCTTACCACACCTCACCTTGTGTCTAGCCTCCTGGAGAGAAGGTTAATAAAAATAGTTTGACCTCGTGTCTAACCTCCTGAGGTAAATAACTTGACGTTTCCTTCCAAAGTAGGTTTAAAAGACGCTGGTTCATAGCATGTACGTTAGTTATTTTTAAGATGCGCGTAAACGCCCACAAAATGTGTCATGATATGATATGATATGCAGCCTATCGTAGTTCCGTGTTTACAGAGAGTTGTCTGCATTGATAATTTTCATTTTTCGAAATAATCAATATAGACAGCCTCCCGGAAACACGGAACTTCTCGCGTGAAAGGGCAATTACAAAAAGACACTGTCCACCCACAAACAGTGAATTTTCTGTGCTCCCCGGTTTTTCATTCTTTCTTAATGAATCTTCGTTTGCTGAGGTGCTGAAGAATTGCAGCTACCCTTAAAGGACTTTTCTAAATCAGAAAAAGACTGTCCGTAACAGTGAAACCAATGTTCGCCTAAAAAACCTGTAATGTATAGTTTTTTAATAAATAATTTATATTCACTCTAACAAAACTTATGATCGAGCACTTTATTGATTTATTTTCAACAAACCTTGATACACACACACACTATATATATACATATATATATATATATGTAAATATATATACGATTACATAATTTCATATTGACGAGCGTAGAAAAAAAACGCGAAACATATATATGTCTATGTATATAAAGATATTTATTTTTATTAATAATAATTATTAAGCTCCCATAAAACTTGAGCACTTTCGTTAGATAATAAATTGTTTATTCATAAATTAGTCACGTTGCAATGTTCTCTCTATTGGGAGATCGGAACTCTATTTCGAATCACGGTACTTGTGCTTATCTTGAAAGAATACAAGGCGTATTTCTCACGAATTTCTAAGCATTTCTGATCGTTGTACTGGCCGAATTGTTACAAGACCAGGGTTTATAATACTTGGGTCCGGTGTTCGATTCGTCCAACCCTCGACACGGTTACATAATTTCATACTGACGATCGTAAAATAAAAATGTTACGCTCGTCAGTATGGAATTATCGAACCGTATATATATATATATATATATATATATATATATATATATATATATATATATATATAGTAAGCTATGAAAATATATTTATGGCAATTAAGCTACACAGAGGCTCCCGAGTTTCATCCCCAATGTAGCTGTCCCGTTAGCATTCTGAAGAGGCCATGAGGTCGAAATAAATAATAATGCCGACAGTTACAATGTGTATGTGAATTTTTTCTTTCTATATTCTATTCTAGCTCTGTTTTCTACATTGAGGTCTCTTACTGATATTTCTTACCCAAATTATTCACTTTAAAACTATATATAAATATTTTGTTATAACTTCATTTTATGTACATAAAAAAGTAATGTGCACGTGTTTCTGGCTATGACCCATCATCAGCATGACTACTCCGGGCAGGGATCGAACCATCGATGTAAATATCCATAGTCTAGCGTTTCACTCCCAGATGAGGACGATTTGTCACATTTTATGCACGATATTTTATCGCCTATGAGCTTTTTTGTTTGTTACTGTGTTACGAGAGATAGAGCACTGGTGTGTTTATTTATTTTCGCTTCCTGAGGGTTTTTGTTAAGACAGGACTCAATCTGGAACTTCACCATATTTTTTCTCCTCTGCGGTGTTGATGTAACATGTTCTTTCACAATTCTGCAATATATAATGCTACTTTCTTATGATTGACAAGGTTGGACTAAAAAAATACACTTATCCCATTTCAGCAATGAAACACGTGTAAGGGATGAATATTACATTTTAAAATAATACATTTGAGTATAAGATGAGAGAAGAAGAATAAAACCGTCATCGAAATACGAAAATAAAGAGATTGTAAAAACTAGTAAAAATTATGATTCTGGATTGATTCAGGATGGTCATGGAATGCAAAATTAATATATATATATATATATATATATATATATATATATATATATATATATATATATATATATATATATATATGTAGAACGATGAAAAGGAATTAGAAAAGCAAAAGTCAAATCGTTTTTCTATTCAGTTGCTCAGAGCAAGGTATATTCCGCAAAAAGGCAATTTATTCAGGTTAAATGTTTCCTTAAGCCAGGCTTTTCAAAGATCAAAATCTTATCATCAGAGGAAATCACTGGGATAGATAAGTTGGCAAAGGCCAAGATTTAAAATTTGAAAAAGTAAAATAAAAATTGTAGGGAAAAAACACAAGGCAAAACTCTGCCCGAATGCAAGCAAATGTCCGATTGCAAAAAAAGTCCGGTGTCAAAAAGTCCAGCGGAGAAAGTGAAATGTAGATAGGTCATTTCTCGTGCCTTTTAAGGACCATCCTGTCTACATTTCACTTTCTCCGCTGGACTTTTATTTTACTTTTTCAAATTTTAAATCTTGGCGATTGCCAACTTATCTATCCCAGCGATTTCCTCTGATGATAAGATTTTGATCCTTAGAAAAGCCTGGCTTAAGGAAAAATTTAACTTGAATAAATTGCATTTTTGCGGAATATACCTTGCTCTGAGCAACTGTATAGAAAAACGATTTGACTTTTGCTTTTCCAATTCCTTTTCATCGTTCTACCTATCTATCTGCTCTATCCAGGATATTGAGCTGTATACTTTTCACAATAGGTTTTACCTTTCCTAAAAGTTCGCTTTTAGTTCACCACTTTATATATATATATATATATATATATATATATATATATATATATATATATATATATATATATATACATGACTCGTGTTCCGGTATGAATAATCTTCTCTACACTGACGATTCCCGTAAGAATGAAACGTATACGTATGTAGATGAAAACAAATATATATATATATATATATATATATATATATATATATATATATATATATATATATATATATATGTTTCATGGGCTGGGTAATTTCATAGAATAAAAATATTCACTGAAGAAGCCTTTTGAAAACATCTTGAATAATTAAAATTATTTTGGCCCATTTTCACAAAAAAATACATCTTGACTTGATAATAACATCAAGATGATTTTTTGAAAATGGGCCGAAATAATTTCATGAATATTTTTTAAACCAAATTCAGAACATTTATCAAATTATCATTTTTTTAGCACTAGTTATATATATGCTATTAAGCCATTGACCAAACTTTTGTGTGAATTTAAATAACATATATATAATGCATTTTCCTTTCGGTAGGTGAACACTTTGACCACGGCTGCATTCGAATAGGTTTAATCCTTCGCTGATTTACCGGATTATTGATAACGATAGTGTGGGCTAAGATGTCGGAATTTGAGTTTGAAACATGACTTGTGTTCCAGGGTTCGAGTCCAGCGACCGGTATGAATAATCTTCTCTACACTGACAATTTCTGTGAGAATGAAACGTATACATATGTAGATAAAAAATATTTATAATTATTTGTCGCCCTCAAATCTAGGATGGTCTCTATAGTGAGTAGTATTGCTACAGTCGTTATCGTGGCTTCAATGCATGTTCCTTTCAGTAGTTGAACACTTTGACGACGGCTGATTAAAATAGGATTAATATCTCGCTGATGTACTGGGTTGTTAATAACGGCCGTCGTGTTCCGGGGTTCGAGTCCGGCGACCGGTACTGACGATTCCCGTAAGGATGAAACGTATACGTATGTAGATGAAAAAATTATTTATATATATATATATATATATATATATATATATATATATATATAGTATAGCCTAGCATAGGCCTATGCTATTTCTTTTTGGCTGGAGAATATTTCTTTTTTCCGTCATTTCCAATATGTAGCTGTCCCGTTAGCATTCTTAAGAGGCCATGAGGTCGAAATAAATAATAATGCCGACAGTTACAATGTGTATGTGAATATTTTCTTTCTATATTCTATTCTAGCTCTGTTTTCTACATTGAGGTCTCTTACTGATATTTCTTACCCAAATTATTCACTTTAAAACTATATATAAATATATATATATATATATATATATATATATATATATATATATATATATATATATATATATAAGAAAGAGAGCGATATTCGTTTTGTTATAACTTCATTTTATGTACATAAAAAAGTAATGTGCACGTGTTTCTGGCTATGACCCATCATCAGCATGACTACTCCGGGCAGCGATCGAACCATCGATGTAAATATCCATAGTCTAGCGTTTCACTCCCAGATGAGGACGACTTGCCACATTTTATGCACGATATTTTATCGCCTATGAGCTTTTTTGTTTGTTATTGTGTAACGAGAGATAGAACACTGGTGTGTTTATTTTTTTTCGCTTCCTGAGGGTTTTTGTTAAGACAGCTTATAGACAGAAACACGTGTCCATGACTTTTTTTATGTACGTGAACATTAATTTATAAAACAATTAATTAATTAATAAATTGATGACACGTTCGATTAAGAGCGATTGAATGCAGTATTCTACATATTTAAAAAAAAACGCTTATGGAGCGAAAATAATGATAAACACGCCAGTGTTATATCGCTAGTTAAAACAATATAAACCAAAACAGCTGCGTATATATATATATATATATATATATATATATATATATATATATATATATATATATATATATATATATATATATATATATATATATATATATATATATTATAATCCAGGTAAAACATCCACAGGGTAGTAATCCAAAGAATTTCAACCAGGTTTATAAAAAGTGCTCAATATCAAATAGAGTGTTATATGTGATTATTTTTATTTCCACAGCTATGTACAAAATCTGCGACACTGGCATATCGATGATATCGATCAACAGCTATTATAAACTGAGATCTCATCAGGCAAAGTTAGAATCCTATCTTAACCTTAGATCATATTTAGAATTTGTACATGTTGTGTAAATAAAAATAATCATATATATATATATGTATATATATATAAAAGCAATAGCAGTAAAAAAGGGGCACAGACAAACACGTCGTATTTGAACTATGATTCTAATATGGTAAGAAACTTGTCCCCCTTTACTAAACAATTTTATCTTTTCTACTCCCCTCCCCCACGCAACTTTATTTTTTTTCCATCACTTCCGCTTGCTACTTACGTTTTTCCCTGACCGTGACCCTGAATTTAAGTTTATATTTACATACATTCGTCACATTTCTCGTAAATCCCCAAAGTCTGAACTCGCCTCTATTGATCACCATCTGGCGATGGAACATCAGTAGACATTCCCTAGACGTGAAAAACCTGGGGAGTAAGCGTTTGAAGTTTCGGAGGCCGACATCCCCGGGATTCCCTGTCTCTGGAGCACGGATGTCCAACAGCTGGCCTTCGTTCGGTGGGTGGTAACACGCCCGCCCCTAATCGCCACGCCTGTTTCACAGCCACACGTGTTGAAGTTCGCAGAGACAACAGCTGTATTTAGAATACTTAGCACCGGTATACATACAGACTTCCCTGAGTGTCAATGGTATTTCTTGAATCAGCTATTTCGGGTTTACATCTACTTACACGGTTAGAAAGGTATGAACCCGAAATTTTCTCCCCAGTTATATATTTTTTTACTAATAGCCCACCACTTATCAAGGTCAAAAGCCACTTGAGGTATAGGATTGGTGAGATTTCCAGTCGGATTATGGAACAGTATTATGAAAGGATTTAGAACAATGATTAGTTCACAGGACGACTCGACAGATATTTGTTTACATTGAACTTGAAAATAGCCATGTTGTAGGATGTAGGGAAACATTCTCGCGGTAACGTATACCACATATGAGAATATATTGGGAAGAAACTCTGTTCATGGAGAGTTTCGTTTTATTTAAGGTACATAGAGAAAGAAAAGAGACTTCTTTGCAGGGTTGAAGGTTTTGCGGAGGGGGGGTGAGACAGAGTGTGAAGCAGTTGAGCTCCTACCATGGAAATGCCGATAGAGAAGAGAAAAACTAGCGACATCTCTTATTGGAGAAAGGAGCTGTTGAGAAGGGAAGAGATCACCTTCCACTAGATTGCGAAGTTGATACTGTACTCTCCCAGGGCAAGAAAGAATGCTCTGAGCGAAACCTCTTCAGATAAGGCAGTAGTACTCCATCTTGGGCCGAATCTGACTCTTATACAAGTAGAAGATTGCATCAAGAGTCAGTTTTGCATCACTTTTATCTCTCCTTACAAAGATAAAAATCAAGATATAATGCGACTAAACCTTATATCTGGAATCCTTATTTCAATTTCAATCAAAATCAAATTAAATGATTTTGATTTCAGAATTTTTTAACATTTAACGTTTTAACTTAAGGGATATTCAGACGTAATTGAAATTCAGGAAATCTTGCTTAATTAGTGTCTAATGACTATTGATCAAATTTGATGCAAATCTGAAATATTTGAATCGTCAAATGTGAGGATTTACCTATATTATTCCCCATACAACTCTTTAAAATACTCACATTAAACTGAAATTTGGGGAATATTCATGAATTTATGTCAAATACCTATCGTTAAAATTTCAGAAAAATCGAAGGTATCTAAATTTTCATGAAGGGCTTACACCGCTTTTTATTCCCTACGCATAAAACATAATATAGCCCAAATTACGAGTCCTTACACTTAGCAGCTGTGTTCTAAAATTCATAACGATCGGTTAAATGATTTAGGAGTGAATCCTGTACACGCAAATATATAAACATATACACATACCTCACTTTATTAAGACAGTGATATTGTGTTTCGACATAAAAAAAATCCAAACAGGTTTGATTTAGTGTAAAACAGACTTTGGGAGAAAGAGAAAGCGAGAGAGATAGAGGGGGGCGTGAGAGACAGACAGACAGCAAGACAGACAGAGACAACGAGAGAGATATAGATAAAGGGAGAAAGAGAGAGAGAGATAAAGAGAGAGAGAGCGAGACAGAGAGAAAGATAAAGAAGTCGGAAGAACAATTAGTTATCGTTTCGCTGTTTTTCTCATTAGAAGCGTGAAGGTTAAATTTCACAAATAACATTTCTTTTCTTTCTATGTCATTTATTCTTCTACGTTTGAAGTTTGACAAGCGACAATGTCGGAGGAACGCGGCGAATTTCAGCTGCGTCGTCCTCTGATTATATTTTAATTACAGATACAGATAAAAACACTCGCAGAAAAGAAAGAGAAACAAAAAAAAACATACACACTTATGTTGACGGATTGTTACGTGCTGTGACTCCACCGTCCAAAGAATAAGAAAACAAATCTTCATCAGAAACAAAACGAATGAATCTGTTTCCCAGCAAACTTGGTGATGTAGGATCAACATATCTTTTATTCCTATATATTTATTAACGAACGACATATGCGAAAACGCATAAGTCAGTCTTCCCAGTATTTGAGAAAGTTGCTTTGATCCGTGATAAATCGAGAAGTTGTGAATAACCTAAGCAAAAACAACCTACTCAGTGACAAACAATATGGTTTTCGTCCTGCTAAATCAACAGCTGATGTGCTGACTGTAATAGTACACATCAGTGTATCTATTCACGTAGCTTTGTTTCTAGAGCTTTTGACATATCAAAGGCCTTTAATTAAGTTTGGCATAAAGGTCTACTTCACAAGATTTCAAGCTAGGGAATATATGGAAATATCCATTCAACCATAAATAACCCTCTCTCTGATAGGGTCATACAAGTAGTCGTTGATGGGCAGAAGTCCGAATCTCCTAGTATCAACGCTGTCGTGCCTCATGGATTAATTCCAGGCCCAACCCTCTTCTTGATCTTCATTAACAGTCTTTTAAATCACATTCTATCATCATTCGTCGACCGACGACACAACCATTTATGGCAACACTTCGAAGAGGAGCAATGACCAAAGTTTTTCTGATTCTTTCTCTTTCGACCTTGAGCACGTGGTATAATATGGGAAAGGTGGCTGCTTACCTTTAATGCGTCCAAGATAAAGATGCTATAGTCTGCATTTCGATGATATTACATCTTTACACAGTCTGTGAAAGATGTAATATCATCGAAACGTTTGACTATTTGGCGTAGACTGTAATAATGTTTACTTAATTATATATATATATATATATATATATATATATACATATATATATATATATATATATATAATGATAATAATCCAGGTAAAACATCCACATGGTAGTAATCCGAAGAATTTCAACCGGGTTTATAAAAAGTGATCAATATCAAATAGAGCTTTATATATGATTATTTTTATTTACACAGACATGTACAAAATCTGCGACACTGGCATGTCGATGTTATCGATCAACAGTTTTCATAAACTGAGATCTCATCAGGCAGAATCCGATCTTAACCTTAGATCGTATTTGGAGAGAACCAAATATGATCTAAGGTTAAGATCGGATTCTAACTCTGCCTGATGAGATCTCAGTTTATACAAACTGTTGATCGATAACATCGACATGCCAGTGTCGCAGATTTTGTATATGTCTGTGTAAATAAAAATAATCATATATATATATATATATATATATATATATATATATATATATATATATATATATATATATATATAAAGTACGTCTAGAGATTATACGAACATCATAAAACATCATGTATGTTGAAATTGATTGTATTAAACTTTTATATAGGTGTTTATATCTATTCTATCTATGTTTTATTTACATGTAAAGTACTAGAGTATTACAATTGTTTCCAGTTGAAAAATGTTATATTATTGATAAAATAAACACATTATTTTATTTGCAAGTACAGTTATTTTTAATAAATAGTATTTGTTGATTTTGTAAGAATATATCAATATAAAAAAATATAAATAACAAAAATAATCTAACAAAATTGAGATTGAATAAAAAACAGAAGTCAAATTAAGAGAAGTATGCAGTAAATCTTTACGGACTATTGTCTTCATCAATATCATTTATCTTCATATCATTCTTAAATTGAGGGGGAGCTAGAAATTAAGAATTGACTGGGACTATTTTTTCTACTCGCCATTGTCTGGGATCAATAATCATTATCAAGATTATTTCCTTTCATATTGTGATTGTAACGGTAATTTTGGTAGTGTTGTTAAGGCCTCCGTACTAACATTGCAGTATTAAAAGAGACAGGGATAAAGATAAAGAGACGGCTAGAGAGTGAGAGAGAGAGGGAGAGAGAGAAAGAAGTTTACATATAAAGATGTTACTATTTAACTTCTTCAAAATAATTTTTTATGGCCCCGCGAACCGCCGGTAAGCTCTTCTAGTATAAAATTAATGTCAAAAATAGTAAGGTAATGTCGACATAAACCAGCAAATAAGAGTAAGCCATTAAAAATCCTTTTTTTGCTTTCGTGTCTTCATTTGTAAACAAACCTGCGGAATAAATCTTCGGCAAATGCAAGGAGAATCCACCAACTGAAGAACACAAGTTAGTGCTTTTTTGTCTTATGTACCGTGGCATCCTCAACGAAGATATTGGCTCTGTGATTCATTATTATGAGGGCCAACGTCACGCCAAACCATTTAAGAGAATTTTATAGACTTTAATATCTGGACCCGAGCAAAGTACAATATCGGTGTAGAAAAGGATAAGGTAAGTATAAACAAAGATACAAACGTATTATATGGATAAATGAGTCGGTATGCCTGTGTTTTGTAGACGCATTTATTCTAAAAACTTACAATCGACCTGTTATCTTTGTCCTTGAGCTATCCTGCTAGGCTTTAATATTTAACAATATTGGAAGCGACCACATTGTTACGCTTTGCAATTTTCAAATATTGCATATAATTTCTAGACGCACTTTATATATATATAGATATATATATATATATATATATATATATATATATTTCTTACACACTCATGACTTTTTTTCACTCGACAGACAAGAGAACAATTAACGTTTCAAACTTACAGACATGAACGATTCACTCATACAACATATTTGTCATATCTTGAAAATCTGTATAGATATAAATATGATGTGCATTATTTTGATTATTCGGATGACTGCTCTCAATATAAATGCTATTCTCACAAGATTTTGACTGACCTTTTTCAGGGGCATCTTGTCGAATTAGGGATTATTTCTGTCAAATTTGGGAATCTGTACGGGATTTCGAACGGAACCCTTTATTTAATCCACGTGGGTAGCATGCTTTCGTTCCGTCAGTCATGACCGGGTAGAAGTCTAATTAATTCGCAAACGTATTCTTAGTATCGCCCGCGCTGAGGATTGAACCTTTAACCTCCAGAAGACTGTCACTTAGAACTGATTATTAATCAGCACCCATAGCAGTTATGTCACAAGGTTCTATTTAGAAATTCCGTACAGATTCCCGAGTTCGACGTAAAGATTCCCAAGATGCATCTGTAGAAAGTCAAAGGTTACATCGGCCGAACCGTTGTGAAAATAACATCCGGGATGAGAAAAGTAGTCCGACTAATCCAACTAATACAAATGATCAATCCTCATGTAAAATATTCCGAAACAAATATGACGTGTTCCTTCGCTATGTTCCTTCTCCTGCATTTCAAATATCCATTTTTGATTTTAGATTTGAAGTGTTAACGTGAATCATGATACACTAAAGACGAAAGACCATTGTCTTTGTCCCATTCATTACTTGAGCTCACGCGATTCTGCTGTACAATCCATGAGTGTTGATT
>OY744534.1:50303761-50353761 GCA_963556195.1 Sepiola atlantica | reverse complement strand
TACATTTTGTAAGAGATATCCTACTTCAGCACCGCTATTAATATTTCATATTTCAGTTTTCCAATCGTACGTTAAATACTGTATATTTTCATACAAAAGAATGCATGACCATTCTACATACACGTTTTATTTTCATTTGATAATCCATAATCATCCTACTTCGATTTCTCATTCTCGATAACCCGAATAGCAGTATGCAAGAATGACCAATAAAAGTAAATTACTGAATTTTTTTCTTCTTTATCCATCCACAATTTTACGACCCAGCTCATCATTTCTCATATATTCAATTGTGTTAAAAATGAACTAAATATATTACGATGATTAAGGCCAGACATGATATAAGAGAGTTTATTTATATCTGGATAGGGATAAATCTAGTTTAAACAGTATCCAATGGAACCTTAAAAACATACCCGCCTTAATCATCACCAATATGATCGTATTTTATACAAAACAGGATCAAAAGTCGAACAAACACAGACCTCGCGACTGGACCCTCTTTATATCTGCTTTCGTTTCTCAATGTGAATCTGTTGCCCAGAAGCTGACAATATTCCACTTCACCTGGCGCGTTAACTGTGCTGTTTTAGATTAATTTGTTTTTGTATATGAGGGTCGGTTTTAACAAGGCTGCGTCGTATATTTCTTATTCGTGATAGCTTTAGTTGCTTCATTTAGTCATCCACGTGTGGAATGTGTCTCTCGGCACAACACTGCTGTTGTTTTCATAATATAAACATACGAATTGTGTGTCTGTTTAGTTACTGTAATCCGGTAATGAATTTAAAGCAACTTCTCTCCGGCGACACCTCAACGAACAATCTTAATCTCAATCTGAATCTCAACGTTCACTCTTTGCTGTCACTAACTCAACTGCTCTCTTTCCAATGCGTTCCTTCTTAAACCAGTTGCTCTCCTCATATGCAAATTAATGTAATTTATAAAAAAATTACTATGAACACAAGTTCTTTTTTCCTTTGAAAATCGAATGATTACCATGTGAAACGGTCCACACACTTCAAAGTTGGTAACCCTTCATTTTCTTTCCATTTTTATCGTAGGCAACATTTATTCCTTTGTATCTAAAACCACAGCTACATAAACAGTTTTTTTGTTGTGTTTTTCTTTATAAACCCGATTATTTATTCTACGTTCAATTGAAAAATGATTGCATTACCCATAAACAAAATGTACAGGAAATTAATTCATGAAAATTCAAAAATCGGCGGTGAAAACAATGAGTTGGAAATTGTACTGATATTATTTTACGTAGTTTAATAATTGAAGTGTTTCATAGGAAATAGAGAAACAAGTTGACATACTAGGACGATTCTAATGTTATATAGTGGGGTTTCAGAGAATAAGAGCACTCCCTGGAAGGGGTAGGAGTAGCAGCGGAAGTCAGAAGTGACGTCATGACGGTGGGAGGCTTTTTCGATCTCTGTTGTTCCTGACTGACGAACAGAGCGGAGGTGAGGAAGCGTCGGCCTGCTCACTGACAGTAGACTGGGAGACCGGTGCATCATGTGACACAAAATGGCTTGACGAAAGTTCTTTCTGATTCCTTCATTCTTTACAAAACCATTAAATCTCTTACTTTTGTTCATGGCAAATAAGACTGTTACTACTAGACCAGCTTGATCCGCTCGTTATTGTTAACAAGACAAGATACACAAGCCGGCGGAGACGATCCCGGATCCCAACGAGAAGGGAAGCCGAGAATACAACACTAATATATTGAAGCAAAGTCTGTAAAAGAACAAATACATGTTTAGATTGTATTTCTAAATCAAAACTTAGACATTGCGGGACAACGTCTCAATGGACATGGAGCTTATTCTGAAAAGTGGCTATATTTCGTCCAATGTTTCACTTAGAAAGTTGTTTCAAGCGGAATAAGAAATATGTTTGTATTTAGGTTATTTAGACAACTGTTCTCATCTTGGGTATTATTTTCCCAGCGTTTTGATCGATATAACCTCCAACCTTCTTCAGGTGTGTATTGTCTAACCCAGGAACTGTTCTGCTGAACTCGGGAATCTGTACGGAATTTCGAACGGAATCTTTTTTTTTTCAAATCCACGGGGGTTTCCTCCTCTCGTTTCGTCACACATCACCGAGTAGAAGTTTTAAGTAATTCGTAACTGTCTTCTTACTATCGCCCGTACTGAGGATATAACCTTCAAATTCTTAGAACTGATAATACTTAGCACTTTTATCCGTTGCGTTACGGGTCCTTACTAAGACTACTCTGGTTAGGTTGATTGATTAAAGTGATATCACCGCCACCCTACAGACATATCATCGTATACAACACACATTGTAAACTCTAAAGTCCAAACTCATTGATCACTTTAACCAACCGACCCCACCACAATAACACAGATACATCACCTCGCACACGTTACCATATCTTAAATCCAAACTCATTCCTTCTATAAGAGAAATTCGCACACATGTAAACACATGTAAACTTGGCTTCAGACCAGCCAATTTCCATTTGCTATTGTTGTACCGTGTTATTTGCAATATAATAACGTACATAGCTACAGTTTATGTTAAAAATAACTTAGTCTCACACAATAGACTGTTAATGTGAATTATTTTTAAGTAATCACCTAAAAATAACAATCTCGCTAACCTCACAGCCATCACACAGACGCATCACCTCGCACATGTACACATTGTCACATCTTAAATTCAAACTTATTCTTTTAATCACAGACATAGTAACACATCTTAAATCGCATTTATGGTTACAAATCTAACTTTGGTTCAGGCTAGCCAGTTTTCATTTGTTATTGTTGTACCGTGTTATTGGCAATGTAATAACGTACTTGGTTACAATTTATGTGAACAATCACTTAGTCCGAACCAAACGACTATAATATGAATCATTTTTACGTAATCACCTATAAATAAAAATCCAACCACTCTCATCGCCACCACACAGACATATCATCGTACACACGCAATGTCATATCTCAAATTCAAATGCATTGATCACTTTCACCAACTAAACTCACTGGGTTCACACAAGTACAGCATCTCGCACACGTACAGATTGCCACATCTTAAACCCAATCTCATTTCTATCACCACAGAAGTACACATACAAGCCAGACATTATCATTTGGAATAAACCTGGAAGAACTACTCTCATAATTGATGTAACTGCCTCGAATGACTTCCGGGTTAGTTCATATTAAAATCAGACCGGCAAAGACTCTATTTTTTAGGTTGGCTTGTTCTGTGTCGGTCTGAGTTATGGTCCTATTCGGTTCTAGGAAGTCCACCTTTTCAGCCTTTGACTTCTTATTCTTTAAGAAGAGGTTAATTTATTACTAATCGATTAAGGCGCCCCTACCGTAAAAATGCCGACAGAGCTGCCCAGGCACTTTTTGTTTGGTCAGAGAGCTCTTCCTGCAGAGCGCTGGTTTCGAATCCCACTTTCCCGAACTTGTGTCACATCTCCCCGCCGTGGAGGTGGGGCGGGGGGTGATAATTAATCTAAACTCAATTGTACCTAAAAGCGAAAATTTTCCCAAATATCACGACTTCAAGAATGACTTTAATAAAAACACTAGCGGGACCCGTGTAAATTACACGAAATGATGTTTTTAATACTAATTATCTTGTTCCTAACCTATACATGTTTGAATAAAATATGATACGATTTGGACTTGTATATTTTTTTTTTAAATGAACAATACATGAAACAATTTACAAAACTTCTTTATATACAATATTTCTAGTGAAGGTAATATTTCGACGACTAACCCTTACTTTGTAAATGTTTTCGATTAAATTAAATTTGGCTCCAATTCATGAATATTTATTTACTCCTCTCCAGGAGTTAGGTACAAGGCCAGTTTTATCTTACTCTCACAAGTAAGATGTGACCCAAGGTCGGTTCGGGAAAGTGGGGTTTGAAAAGCCAGCGCTCGAGAAGGTGAGCACTCTGGCCATTAAAAATAGCCTGGGCAGCCCCGTCGGCATTCCCCGTAGAGGCGCCTCAGACAACAAGCAATAAACTTACTCCTCCCCAAAGAGGGGAGGCAAAGCCTGAGAGAGTGCACCTCCTAGAACTGCACAGGACCGGCAAAAGATTCGGAAGGTCGTTGCTTTTGATGTAAGCATGGCACACAAAATCACACACGCTATTGTATTAATATGTGTCTTCCCGGTCGTCCCCTCTCTTCCACTTACCCTCGAAATGTAGAAAAAAAATCTTAGAGGTTGATTGGGATCGAACTATAAACCAGTCGGGCCGAAGTCAAAAATACTACGTCGCTAACCGTTGCTCCAAAGGTAAATACTTAAAAATGTTTCGAAAATTAGGCGAGTTGAATGTTTTTGAAAATCTAGGTGTGGCAAGCATGCGCAGAGCTTTTGCCGGAAGCTTGACACACGAACACACACCCTATCGTATTAATATATAGATAGTTTCTGAAAATAAAATAAACATTATACCGGTTGTGGTATGGGCAACTGGCAAAGTGAAAACATTTTTTAAAAATACTTAGCCACAATTCGTGGGATACCAAGCTATAACAAAATACAGATAGCCACCCTAAAAAAACAACACCTATCCTTAAAAGAGCCCACAGACACAAATGTAAATCATAATGAAATCTTCGAACTAACTGTAGTAAAATATTGAGACATCTCAAATCAAAACTCATTCATTACTTTAAACCCACCAACACCACCTCTACCACATAGACACGTCATCACGTGCGCACGCAGACTCATGTTGCAATATCAACTTGAATCTGCCTGGGGATTAAGCAATAACTACGAATCGCGTGGAATGTTCAAAACATTAATTTATTAATTCCGTTAAGTCCTTAAGTTCCGTATCCATGTGGTCACGTGGAACGTCGCCTGTACTCTAGCATCCCGTCTCGAGCATACTGCTTTACATCAACTCACTATTAAAAAAAAAACCTCCGTTTATCACGTGATCATCTTCGACCAATAACGGCTTAGCATTTCTAAGCTCCTTTAAATTCTCTAGCAATTGATTGATACTCACGCACACGCGTACATATACACGACTACGGGCGTTCACAAGTCATTATCAAACATATATATTTATCAAAGTCAGACCTAAATAGCAACTCGTTAGACTTATCGATAGTTGATTCATACTAGCCTATTTATTTGTTTTTGTCCTTCCACTATGTTATTGTCACGGATATATTTTATTTTGCGTCAGATATTTTTTTTCATTCCGGATAAGAAAACATTTGCTTCAGATTAACTTATAATATTTTTTTCTGGAACTATGAGAATTCTAATGCTTCTTTCGTCAGAGTCATAAATGTCAATTAGTATAAGATATTGATGTGTCAAACTTTTAATTATGCTTTGTACGGCCTCGAATACAGGCCGTCGACGAAGGTGGCAAACCTTAAAATATATATGAATTAGGTTTGTTGGGTGTCTATTAACTTCTGTCATAGCTTTGTATATAAGATGTGACTCATGTGCTGTGGAAACGTGCTATTACCGAGAATGGCGGCTTATTGTTGAACGCAAATATTTACGCTGGTATTTCTGCAGCTACGTCGATGCCTTACATGGGGTTTGGTAATCACTCCCCTCCCCAATAAAAAACAATACCAACATCTGCGAGTTCATGAGTACAAGATAGATGCATTGCTCTGCGATTGCAAGCGATTCTATATAATGACCTCTTAATAAAGAATGTTTGCTTTCTTATAGATAGATAGATAGATAGATAGATAGATAGATAGATAGATATAATGAAAATTATTGAAATAATATTCTAACTGATGAAAAATGAGAAAGGATAACTAAAATTATTTATATATTAATTAACGTTTCGTCTTTATTTAAAAACTTTCTCAAGATGATTGATTCGAGGAAATAACATACAAGTACAATATTTGTAAATGTTTCGTGCGGTTGTGACGTAAACATATTTTTTTCAAACAAAACATAGTCGTTAGAATTCAAAAAATGTGGTGCGATTATGACGTAAAAAGAATGTTTTTGTTCTTTTTTCGAACGAAACATAGTCGTTAGAATTCAAAATTTGTGATGTGTTTATGAAGTGGAATGAGTTTTTTTGTGTTTTTTTTTAATTTAATATCGATGTTATGTACAGATTTGATAGTGATGAGATGAATATATAAATAATTTTGTGTTTTCCTTTTTATTTTCCATATATATACATATATATATATATATATATATATATATATATATATATATATATATATATATATATATATATATATATATATGAGCTCGGGTCAAAATGTTTGAATCAAGATAAAGTGAGTTTGCAATGCCAGGTAAATCTTTAAAAAATAAAAGGACAAAATTAAAAATTAGTCTTTCTGCTCCCTATATTGCCTCCTATCTCTCTCGCTCTCTCTCTCTCCCTCTCCCTATCTTTCTCTCTTCTTCACTTTTCCACATTTGGCAACGGGTTAAATATTTTAATTTTGTGGCGAGTTAATTACAAATAAAGGCTAATTAGAATGGATTTATTCAAACATAATCCAATCTCAAACCTAAGGAATATTTTAGAATGTATTTTGCGTGAGTAAACATATAGGAAAAAGCCGTAGGGGAACAAACGTTGATTAAGTTCAATTAAGTATAATATATATATATATATATATATATATATATATATATATATATATATATATATATATATATATATATATATATATATAATAAAGAGAATTTTTTTTTAAAAATATTTTGAAGCCTGAACCACGCAGAAATTTGTTTTTTTTAAATAAATTATTTATTTATCTTAAAAACTTCTATTTTTTGTTTAAACTTGAGTACTTTCGGTACTAGATACCTTCTTCGGAAGTATAGTCAACGCTTCAATGTGCGACCTCTCGAAATACGTTATCACGTGTCCGCGTGCTGCACAAAATAGACATTTCAACTTTAGCCGTCAACAACACCAGACGAATTTCAACTTGACTGGGTAAATGTCTCAGTCAGGGAGAAAAAAAAAGAAGAGAAAATATAAAATGACTATACTTCCGAAGAAGGTATCTTGTACCGAACGTACTCAAGTTTAAACAAAAAAAAGAAAAGTTTTTAAGATAAATAAATAATTTATTTAAAAAAAACAAATTTCTGCGTTGTTCAGGCTGCAAAATATTTTTTTAAAAAGTATTGTCTTTATTATTATGATTTCATCAACGCTTCAATGTACTACCTGTATATATATATATAAAATTATTAATGACAATATATGTATTAGCATATACTATCAGTGCCCTTTTACTTTGCAGTCTCATTAAAAGATTCAGCTCGATGATTGTCAATTAGTGACAACATAGCATATATGAGTCAGGTTCATATTATATTCCAATAACCATGTTTTGGAAATGTTTAAAAATAAAAATAATAAAATAAAAACATAATTGGAATGTAATATGAACCTGACTTAATATTATTATTATTTATTTATTTATTATTTATTAAAACTGTGTTCTGCGGCTACGGTAGTCAAATGACTGCAATCAGTCCTCCATGCTAGTCCCACGCCATCTGGCCTTGTCATGCACAAGTTGTTGTAGGCAATGAAGTTTTTTTTTATATATAAAAACAGAAACCACCACTTTATCAAGGCCGAGGCCACCCGTGGACAAGTGTTAATGTGGTTTCTATTCATCACCCCTCGAGGAGACACAAGTGTCATGTGGACTTGAACCTGGCACACCGAGGTTCTCAGTCCGCGTCGATACCAACTAAGCCACTGTGCCATCTCCGAAATGAAGTTGTTTCGCTGTACGTAGTGCTGCTAGTCCCGCTTGCTTGAGGTCATGTATATATATATATATATATATATATATATATATATATATATATATATATATATATATATATATATATATATCATTGGATTGGAATGGTAACTTGTGAGCGGTATCTTGAATGATTTAGTTCTTTTGTTTTCTTGTGGGGGAGGGGGGGGGATTTATTCATCATTGTACCGGCTAACGTGAAAGTGTATTATCGCACATTGTTCCGGTTTTGTGGCTTTATTGAATGTATTTGGGACCGATTACTTGCTTGTTGGCTTGGTGGAAGAAATAATGCACAAGCTACTTTTCTAAGACTTTTCTAGGACTTTCTTTTCTTATCGTTGTTCTTCCTTGCTTTTTAAGTTTGAATTTTATTTTTATTTTTATTTTTTTCCTCTTCTCTTCTTAAGTGACCTCAACTATTACAACGCCACATTGTGTTTTGTCGGCAGTTGAAACCAGTATTCCAGACATTTAATTTCCCTGATGATCTGCCAAGCAAGTAACTGCTTGGTAGTGAAACACGTGTAGGAAAAAACATTTAATTTGAATAAATAGTATTTGTAAGAAAAAATATCTTTAATGGTGATCATTGGTAGCTTGAAAGGAATGCTTTGGTAAGCCTTCATAAAATCACATATATATATATATATATATATATATATATATATATATATATATATATATATATATATATATATATATATATATATATATATATATGGTTGTGCAGCATTCACTCGGAAACTAATTAACCGATCATTTTTAATTTGGGAATAGAGGTGTAAGGCGTACGAAGGCTATATTTAGTTTGATTTAGTTTATTGCAAATAGAATTTTTAAAAAGGGGTAGAATCCCTTCGTTCGAATTCAGATATCTCCGATTCTAACTATATGTATCAGACCTCAATTAAAAATAGTCCCCAAATTCAAGTTCTTTTTTTAGTAATTTACAGCGTTTTGTTTTTAAGGGACATAGTATGGGTACAATTTCCCATTTTAAAATTCAAATATCCGTAGTCATTTGAGACCAAGGAAGCAAAATTCCTTAGATTTCACTTTTTTCTTAAGACCTCTTTAGCTTCAGCTTTACATTTGCGATATTTTCTAGAATCAAAATAATGTAAGACATTTTGATCAAAATTAGAATAACGATTCTACACATAAGGTTTAGTCGCATTATATGTCGATTTTATCTTCGGGGGCATACAATTGGTGCAAAACGGGTATTTTTCAAGTATATATATATATATATATATATATATATATATATATATATATATATATATATATATATAAGAGTTGTACATGTAACCCCCTCTTTGTAAATTTTACTGGATTATTGTAAAACATAAATAATTAAGTATGTATTTTATCCCAACACGGATACCTTATATGGCGTCAAGGGATATCCCCACTTCCCAAACTCTACCATAAAAAACAGTACCTACATTTTCAGAACCCCAAGACGAATGTTTGGAATGTACTTAAATTGCAAGCTTTCTGTTTCGTTTTGAATACTGTTACATATTGCCAAGACGAAATATCTACTCATTAAAACAAACACTTGGGATTTCCCCTCTTTTTTTTATTAGTTTGGTTCTATTTATATATGTATGTATTTATTATGTACATCTCTTCTTGTAATCAATAATTACATTTCAACATTAAAGAAATGTAAAAAGCAATATATATATATATGCATATATATATACATATATATATATATATAATTATTTATGACAATATATGTATTAGCATATACTATCAGTGCCTTTTAATTAGCAGTCTCTTTAAAAGATTCAGCTCGATGATTGTCAATCAGTAACAACAGAGCATGTATATTTCAGGTTTATTTTATATTTCAATAATCATGTTTTTATTTTATTTTTATTTTTTTTTCACATTTCCATAAAAACATAGCATTTCTGTGAGATGTATTTTTATGGTCCGTTTCATTTGCCGTGAGTCAAACAACATTTTTATGTCAATATCGTCTCTGCAACACTACAAAATAATTAGAAAGATCCCCAAAGAATAAAAGTTATTGGATTAAAATGCTATTAAAAAACCTACAGTATACAGGGTTCATGTTTGGGCGAAAACAAATACAAAAAAAAAGAAAAGAGTAAACTCACACGTGGGGAAACACACTAGTACTCCATTGATTTTTGGAAATATTTTTTGGGCTATTAAAATATTAAATGAACCTAAATTATATATATATATATATATATATATATATATATATATTCAGGGTGGGCAAAAATAAGGGTCCTATTTTTAAAAATTCATAACTTTTTTATTTATTTATTTATTTTTTTTTTTTTTTAGAATAAGTAAAGGACCCCTTCCGAAGCAAGCATGAGCCGTATTAGCCCTAAGGAACGTACCCTCATTTAGAAAACATTATTTTTGCTTAAAAAACTCAAAACAGTGTAAAAAACAATACTTTAGTTTTTGTAAGTTTTAAGAAGTGTTTTTCGGCTAAAATTTGTTTTGTTTATTTCAAAAAATCTCGGAAGGGTCAGTCTACACACACATAAAGTTTGGTGAGTTTAACTTTTATTTTGTGGAAGTTATTCAAATTCAAGTTATTCAAATTTAAAGATAGGACCCTTATTTTGGCCCACCCTGTATATATATATGGAAGTGTATGCCAAAAAAGACAAAAGGAAAAACAAATTAAATACGCCAGGGCCGACTAAATAATTTAAATAATTTAGTCAACATATCCGGGTCAGCTATTGCCGACCATCTTATAAATAGCGCCGAATGTGCGTCGACTTACACTAGTGACATGTTTTCTCTCATAAGTAGATCACATTCGTTATTCCCCCTATAAGTCCTGGAAGCAATATACATGTCATGTAAACCCTTCCTTTCTAAACAAAAGGAGTGGCTTCTAGGACTCAATGTGATCAACTTGTGACCCCCCTCCCGCCCCAATTTTTTTTCCTAAACTTGTCACTCGTCTTCATCTTACTATTTTAAGTTTTTAGTCATAATGCTTCAATTGTTTCCACGTATTTACTCTGATCAGTGTGGACAAAAGCCGGCTTAGTATATTCAGGTATTGTTTTTTTTCCTCACGTTTTTAAACTTTTCAATTTCATTCCACCCCAAAAATGTCACAAACGTCTATATTCCTTGCTTTAATAAATTTTTGTACCACTAGAAATTTATTTTAATTAAATACAGGGATAACTCATCAAACAACGAGAGATTTTACCTGTTTCGTTCGGATCAACGAACGTTTCAGAAAAGGTAAAGATTTTAAACTTTACTGAATAACGGCAACTTATGCATGGCTGGTTAGCGTTCGTAATTTATGTAGGCTGGTTTCCGAATTAAAGGATTTTATTTAAGCTTTCACTATTTCTGTTCTGTTATATGGTCTTCATCTGTCCTTTGATTCCAATTTCTCCTAGTCTTTTTTCAGGGTTTTTTTCGGGATTGTTCCTAGTTTTGTTAAAATTATTGGTATTATATTGACTTTCTTCATGTTATATATTCTTTCCAGTTCTCTGGTCAGTTTCGAGTATTTGCCTTGTTTTCCTGTCTCATTGATCTTCACACTGGAACGGCTGGGACGGCAAAATCTTCAATTTGGCAGTTTATTTCTTTTTTGTGAACTATTATGACATCCGGTCTTTTTGTTTTGATGTGTTTGTCTATTTGTACTCCAATGTCCAAAAGTATTTTGTGAATTTCGTTTTCAAGTAGAGTCGCCGGCTTGTGCCTGTCCGTATGTTCAAAACGCACCCGTTCGCATTGTTCTCGGTATACTGTCTTTAACAAGCTGCTGTGCCGGTTTTTGTATTTGGGGGGAGTATAGTTTGCTGCATTGATTTATTATGTGATGTACCGTTTCGTCTCTTTGTCCACATAGTCTACATTTACTGTGCCATAGTTGTTGTCTATTTTACCTATAGTTCGTCCTGATCGCAGTGTCCTGTCTGGTTTTTAGCACCGATTCCGTCTCTCTGTTCAAGTGCTCTTTTTGTAGGCATATCCATGTTTCTTTGGGCGTTTCTTCTCTAGCTAGTCTTATAAATCGTCCATGCCTGGTTGTTAGCACCGATTCCGTCTCTCTGTTCAAGTGCCCTTTTCGTAGCCATATCCATGTTTCTTTGCGCGTCACTTCTCTAGCTAGTCTTATAAATTGTCCATGTAGCTGCTTCTTCTCCCACTTTTCTTTTCTCATCTTCTTCTTTCCAATCTCGCTGTTTCTTGTATTGTTCACTTTGGCAGTGGTTCTTGATACGATGATAAACCTTTCTGTGTTCTTCGTTATGTATTTTTCCAGTTCTTTCTTTGTGTTATCCACACAGTCTTCTATACTTAACAGTCCTCTCCCCCTTCTCTCCTTTTATGTAAGGTCGGTCAGTACAATCTTTGGGATGTAGTGCATAGTTAATGATCATTAGTTTCCTAGTCTTCTGGTCGAGGTGCCTAAGTCTTCTTTTGTCCAGCCTATGAATGGTCCAGAATATCTTACTAGAGACACTGCTCAGGTGTTTATATCTTTAATTTATTTTTATCTATTTTCTTCTATTTAATTTTATTTATAAGATTTTTTCTTGTTTTGTTAGGTTTTTTTTTTTCAATAGTCTCTTTTATTACTCTTGATATAATTGCATCTGCTTCGAAAAGTTGTAATGGTAACTAAGGGTTTACTCTGTACTCGACAAAGTTCGAAAATTGGAGTTTTACAACAGATGCAGGTTAAAGCCATATCTAGGCGCTCCTGGGCTTGGCCTTTTGGCTAAGATCAAAGTGTAGTATCTGTTCCGATGGATACTGCGCCCCATAGACTGATATTGTCTTGGCCTTCGGGGCTTGATTTACGCCGGGTCTGTCCTGTTCAGTTCTAGGAGGTCCACCCTCCCAGGCTTCGCCTCCCCTCTTTGGGGAGGAGTAAGTTTATTGCTTACTGCCTGAGGCGCCCCTACCGGGGAATGCCGACGGGGCTGCCTAGGCAATTTTTAATGGCCAGAGTGCTCACCTCTCGAGCGCTGACTTTTCAAACCCCACTTTTCCGACCTTGGGTCACATCTTACTTGTGGGAGTAAGATAAAACTGGCCTTGTGCCTAACTCCTGGAGAGGAGTAAATAAATATTCAGCAGTGGATCGTATAAATTTATTAATTGTTAATAAAACCAGATTGTGTAACAAGTTTTGCAAGTTAATGGTTAAATTATTATTATAGCGAGTTTAAAATAAACCCATTAATTGGTTCACAGTAGCCGATTGAACTCTAAATCGATGTCTCTTTGATTGTCAGATAAATCTAGATGTGCATATTATCATATATTTTCTGACTGTAGAAGAGGGTGCCACTTTTTTCTAGATTAATCTATTGACTCTCAATGTTTACCTTATAATGCTAAATATTTTGCAAGGTGGCAACAAGTGTGCAATCTGTTTTGTCTAAATATTGCATGATATGCAATATTTCCTAAATGCATAGAAATAGATTACAATTCTTCATTTTATTTTTTTGAAATGCCTTCTTCATAAAATGTATTCACGAATCCAGGATCTGTAATTAAACATACTAATTGCATATACCAATTAAACAGACGACTAATTCAGTACCAGACAGTATGTTTTACAGAAATACAGAAATTTGATCTCACAAGGGAGAGACCTATATAATATGTTGCCCAGAATTTTTTTTATTATTTGAACAGATGAAAACAATTTAGTTAAATTAAAGTTGGACAATTCTTTTTTGGGAAAAAGTGCCTGGCCAACCTTGTTTTGCTCGCATTAAAAAAAGTAGTCGTTTCAAGTTAAATTGTTCCTCAATTCTATGAAATCGATCCGTCATCGCCCGTCATTGCCTGGTAAGCGTAGATCGCAACGAACGACCCAGTAAGGTTCGTTGTAATCACGGATTGGTAGCCGGCTTTCAGTTTGTAAGGCCACAAGTCGTCAGTTCGATTGAATAAATTTATATTTGAAAATCTTAATTATTTATCTTATTGATTTTAAAAAGCAATTAATTTAAAAATATTTTGAATAGAAAGAATTGCTCATATTTTAAATTTTTAAATCGATCTGGCTTCGCCGGACAGAGCCTGGTCGGTGTAAATCACAACGAACGATTTAGAACTGTCTGTGATGTTTGCTGTATTTAAGTACGGAGCATAGACTTGCAAGTTATCGTCGATCATTAATAAAGGGTGGTCGAAAATGATCTGACGCATTTGTAGATTTTAATAAAAGCAAATTAGAATAAATAATGAAAGAAGTATTTTTATTTTCCAAATGTTCATAAAATTCTATTTTGTTCGTTTATGTCATTTGAGTATTGAAATAAAAGTATTTTATTTTCCAAATGTACATATAATTCTATTTTGTTCTTTTATTTTGTTTTAGTATTGAAATAAAAGTATTTTTATTTTCGAAATATACAGGGTGATGCATAAGTCACTTAGCTATTTATTTTAGAAATTCTAAACAGAAAGTTTATTCAACAAATTCATTTACGGGAGTTTAAAATTACAGCAAATTTTCAAAATTTCCACCTTTGTTCTGCATGCATAGCTACATTCTTTTTTGCTAGGAATTTACGACTCTTTGTAGCATCTGGTTTTTGAGCATTTTGTACGCTTCCAGTTTCCTTGAATCTTTTTAAAATTGAGCACATGGTGTTGTGCGAAGGAGGCTTTCTGTTCACATCACGTTTCCATTGCCTTTCAGCAAGTGTGGGAGATTCATATGGTAATCATTTTAAATAGCTAAGTGACTTATGAATCACCCTGTACATATAATTCTATTTTGTTATTTTATGTAATATGAGTATTGAAATAAAAGTATTTTTATTTTCCAACTGTAAATATACTTCTATTTTGTTCTTTCATGTCATTTGAAGATTGAAATAAAGTAGTTTTATTTTCCAAATTTACAAATGATGGAATTATGTTTGATTTCATTTTAAAAATTGCATCAGTCAAATGTTATCCGTTATTGTTCTCACACTGTCGAACACGTTCTCGAAATTTATTTATTACACGATGGATCATTTCATGTAAAATGTCAACAATTTTGTGACGATTGGCATCTTTTAATGGTTCAATAGATCAAGGGTGATTAGTGTATAACTTTGTTTTTAAGTATCCCCAGAGAACAAAATCGCCTGGGTTCAAGTCAAATGTGTCAAATCAATTTGCCACACCCTGTATAACTACATCACAACCAAAACAATAACAAACATGATTAGAGGTTTACATAAAAGTCAGTCGGATCTGTTTTCGACTGTGGAATAGAAGAAGGTCGGCTGTCTTCTTCGACTCTTCCTGGACTATTTCTATGTTGTTACTAGTACTACAGCACAGCCAAAAATTATACAATTCAGAATATCAAACGATAATAAACATGACTAGATGTCTACAGAAAAGTAGGCCACGTGTGTCCTCGACTGGAAAATAGAAGACATTGTAATGTTAGCTGTATTTTCCGACTTTTTTCTGAACTATTTCTATATTGTTTCTATGACTACAGCACATCCAGAAAAATACAATTCAGAATAAGAAACAGTAAACAAAACATGACTAGATATCTATAAAAAAGTAGATCGTGTCTGTTCTCGACTGGAAAATAGGAAAAAGTAAACTGACAGTTGTATTTTTCGACTCATTCTTGGCTGCGTATATGCTGCATCTATGACTACAACATAGCCGAAAACAATACAATTCCTAATGACAGACAGTAATAAACATGTCTAGATGTCTACATAAAAGTAGTCTGGATGTATTTTAGATTAAGTAATCGAAATAATTATACAATTAGATTCCTTTTTTTACCCGTCCTGGATTACTACTACGATTAAAGCACGGTCAAAAAACAATAAAATTAAGAATAGTAAACGAATAAATAATGCTAGAGGTCTACATAAATGTTAAACATGTCTATTATTGACTGGGGAATAGAAAAAAGTCTACTGTCAGCTTTTTTTTCGATTTGTCCTGGACTGATTTTATGTTGTTACTATGTATTAGATGGGTGACAATTTCGGAATATCAGATGTCCTATTTACAACGCAATGCTAGCAGAATTTCAAATCGAGGATCGATAAGAATCTTCAAATACAACGAACTTAACATACAATTCTGTAACATCACCCCTTAACTTTCTCAAGAGGGATTATGGCCACAAGAAAGCATGCGTAACACTGCGGACAAATTTTCACCACAGAAACAGATGGTTCGGTGCTTCGCGTGTAGCGTTTTCTGTGACGTCTGCTGTTTTTCGTTGTATCAGTTATAGCATAGCGTCTATCTCCGAAGTAATCAGCAATATTTAAAAACAACTGCATATGATCCATTTTGGTTATAGTATTTTTCGAAATGTTCTGTTTATTTTAATTCTTCTTGGGGTGTTATACATTAGGAGCCTTCCACCAACGCCGCCTGTATAAGGGAAGGAAAAAAGTCTTTCGAAAAGCGTCTGCATTGTCTCATAGAAAGATCAAAGAGAGAAGGAGAGAGAGAGAGAGAATCGATAGCTGTTCTTTTTTCTTTATTCCACGTCCCACTATTCTCAGTCACTTCTGGAAAGCGACTTCCTGTTCGCTACGTTACTACACGCCCCACAGCTCATTCACTTGTAAAGGAGCAAAGAAATCAAAATCAAGCGACAGGCAGACAAAATTAATTAATTAATTAATAATTAGAAATAGAATTAAGATATAATGAAAGGAAGACAAAAAATGAAGAATTAAATGAAGAAGTGGTCCTCTTATTAAAAAAATGCAATCGTTACGGGAATTCTATTACACAGAGAACGTTCTTACTGATATCTTACAGTACACGGACGCCACAACAACAAACAGCGGATGTTTCTGATAGGATTCTTTCCCTGACGAAATCGCAACGTTGTTCAGTAACTCTAACCCTAATACTGTTTTTACACTTGTTCAGTGATATTTTTCTTCTTAAAAACAAAAATAATTTACGTGTAAAAAATGTTTTAAGCATCTGTTTAATTTTATTTTGCTTCACACAAAAATATATATTTCTTCGTTAAAAATATTTCTTTCATACAATTTGACTAATTGTAGTATTTAATTAAAACCAATCTTATTGGATAAATTGTATTTTTGCTGACAACCGACTTTTTATTCGGCCTTTTCCGGCCGTCTACGTAAATAGTGTTTTTCCTCTCTCTCAGATGCGTCAGCAGTACTCCATCTAAGGACGTATCTGACTCTTATACAGGGAGAGGATTGCATCAGGAGTCGGGTACTTTATGAAGCAGTAGAAGGACGCAAAAATGTTATTGCAACAGTTTTAGATAAATTTGAAACGTGATATTCGTTTTCTTTATTTACCAAAGGTTTAGCCTATACGTAGTTTTACGGGTTCTTGGGCTTTTGGCTAGAAAGAAAGTGTAGTATCTGTTCCGATGGATACTGCACCCTATAGACCGGTGTCGTCTTGTCCTTCGGGGCTTGATTCCGCCATTCTGTGGGTTTGTCCTGTGCAGTTCTAGGAGGTCCACCCTCCCAGTTTATTGCTTACTGCCTGAGGCGCCCCTACCGGAGAATGTCGACGGGGCTGCCCAGGCAATTTTTAATGGCCAGAGTGCTCACCGCTCGGGCGCTGTCTTTTCAAGCCCCACATTCCCGACCCGACCTTGGGTCACATCTTACCTTGTGGGAGTAAGATAAAACTGGCCTTGTGCCTAACCTCCTGGAGAGGAGGTAAATAAATATACGTAGTTTTACGGTAAAAAGTATGTGAAGAAGATAGGTAAGACACCGTGGAATTTCCACATGGTCCTGCCTGTTAACGCTTATTTCTAAACAGTCAATACATATGCAAATCGTGTTTCGAATTTTCTATTAACTATTTATGAATTCTTCTATGTAGGTCAGTTATCCACTGGGCGGTGGCGATGTTGAAGTGGATACCGGCGCACACTGACGACTCGGGCGAACTGCGTTTGATTCTCTGTAGATTGTTAGCGACCGACATGTCGCGTCTCTCTCCCGCGTATACCTGATTATAGCGGCGAAATTAATGCCAGCTAAAACAAGATCGAGCGAGTCAAAACATCATGCCTTGTTGATTTATGCGGATTGCCTATTTATGATAAGCATTCTATTTTAATAAGCCTTTCGCTATTAATTTTACTTCTAAAATTAGACCCAAACCCCCGGGCGAATTTCTTCCCCGTGAGCCGGTTCCGAAGGGAATGCGGTTATTTTGGGAACGAGCCAAGAGTCTGTTTCAAAGCGTTTACGTCGATGTGATAGCAACTGCAAGACGTGGCAACCCCCTTGTCACATTAAAAACAACCTTGTTTCAGATATTCGTATAGGAGGAAATTACATACTATAAAATTAAGTTTGTATTGTTTACTGTTCTAATTATGGGTGTTATTCTCACAACAATATAACCTCTGACCTTCTTCAGGTGCATCTTGTTAAACTCAGGAATCTGGGGAGGTGCCACTTAGAGCATCCTTTCCTGAATTGACAAAGTACAAAACCGACTTCAAAATCTAGTTGGGGATGCCCTCGTCTCTTCCTTACAGCCTCTTTCTCACAAAAGAGAGGATGCTAGTCTTTCTCCATCGTTATTTTAATGGTAGGTGCTCGACGGGAATCCAATCTATGCCCCCCCCCCCTGAAAAACATTCACAGCAAGAACTCGTCTAGCTACAACCACTGTTAATAATGTTTCTTTCTACCTCACTGTACCATAAACTAAACGGTACTTCCATGAGCAAAGACACTTTCCAAGAACTACCCGTCTGTGGAACACAATACCATGGGACTGCTTCCTATCTGATTACAACATGGTAGTTTCTAAGT
This sequence comes from Sepiola atlantica, assembly GCA_963556195.1. Classification (NCBI taxonomy): domain Eukaryota; kingdom Metazoa; phylum Mollusca; class Cephalopoda; order Sepiida; family Sepiolidae; genus Sepiola; species Sepiola atlantica. Next base: position 50,335,118 of record OY744534.1, on the reverse strand, counting down.
CTAATGTTAATAAAATGTTGTTGAGCCGTCCTCTTAAATATACACATTCTGCCCAGTTGCAACCATCATTACCAACCTTAACCCTAACCCTAACCCTAACCCTAACCCTCACGGCGTTGTATCATCGCCCTACTTACAAATTCATTTACCTTTATCCTCGAGTGGCAGTTCTTGATAAGCGGTGACCCGTTAGTACATAAAAAATCGAGTTATGAAAGAAGGGAGGGGTTATGTACATGGGATATCATCCAAAGATCAGCGACCCCGATGCGTTTAGGGCCGCCTTAAACTCTTTGGACATCCGGCAGCAACCCGAACCAGAAAACAGGCCTTCCGACGATTCTGCCGGAAAAGTACGGCTTCTGTAAGCTTCCACGAAGCCCTCCCTGCGGAGCCGATGTCACGCGGCATATTATAGAAGGCCCCATATGAGTGTATCTAAAACTAAACGGAACTTCCATGAGCAAAGTTTCTTTCCAAAAAACTGCCCGTATATGGAAGGAAATATCACGTGACTGCGTTCCTGCTGACTACAACATGGCCGTTTTCAAGTTCTTGTTAAACCGTCTTCTTAAATAATCAAATTCCAATCCTCACGGTGTCGCCTCACAGTTAAACGGAAAAACTCATTAACCTTTATCCTCGAGTGGCCTTTGAGCCTTGATAAACGGTGACTCGTTTGTACATAAAAAAGAGAGAGAATTCGGTCGCCACGCAGCCGCCTATACTCCAGCGAGTACAGGTTGAAAGCCTCAATTCGTTGCTCGTAGGACTTTGTGTGGACCTCAGATTATTGCGTGAATATAGGGGACTCTCATACAATTTGAAATTCTTAGGAGAACTTTAAATTGTATTTTTACTTTTTTAGCTTCTCACATTTCGTCTGAATTATTGTTCTGTTCTCCCCTTTCTTTGAAAGTTTCCATTACCCAGGATTTTATTCGATATTTAAACTGTTGACGATTTTAACCTTTGAGAATGTACCAAGCGAAAAGGACTGAATGCGTTAGTTTTATATTTCATTGTTGTTATTTATTAAATATGACTCCCCTGTTTTATTTTATTGCTCTACCACGCACACCCGCACGCACACACACGTATATATATATATATATATATATATATATATATATATATATATATATATTTATATATATATATATATATATACATATATTTATATATATATATATATATATATATATAGATATATAGATATATATATATATATATATAGATATATATATAGATATAGATATATATATATATATATATATATATATATATATATATATAGAGAGAGAGAGAGAGAGAGAGAGATAGATATATATATAGAGAGAGAGAAAGAGAGAGAGAGGGGGAGATAGAGAGTAAGAATAAATAGAATTAATAGTGATAAATAAATAAATCAAAAGATTTATAACATTATTTATTAGTTCCAAGACTTTAAATTAAACAAGTGTTTATCTGGCGTACAATCATAAGAATCATATATAAGAGGAGCGCTATGGCAGTCAAGATGCTCGATAAGATCGAGGAGACACCAGGTTTCCTTAACCTCCTTTGGACCTCAGATGAAGCCCACTTCCATCTTGACGGAAAGGCGAACTCCAAGACAAATGTCTTCTGGGGGTCCTCCAGACCCAATGAAGTAGCCACCAAGCCCCTGCACTCTCCTAATTGCACGGTGTGGGCTGCAATCTCGGTCAGAGGAATCATCAGACCAATCTTCATCGAAGAACTGGCGTAGCAGTGACAGTCACCAAGGAGCGGTATGTGGAGGTCCTCAAAACTTTCAAGAGTGAGCTCCAGACCCTCTACCCATCGCTCATGAGCAAGTTCTGGTTCCAGCAAGACGGAGCAAGTTCTCACACCTCAAACCTGTCCTGAGATTGGCTGAAAGAGAACTTCGGAGGCTGAGTGATCAGTCTCAAGACTAATTTTGAGTGGCAACCCCATAGCCCGGACATAAGCCCCCCCCCCCCAGATTATTTCCTTTGGGGCTATCTTAAGGACGGAATCTACGCAAGGAAACCGAGAACCATCACGGAACTCAAGGAAGCCATCAAGAAGGAGATGAGAGCCATTCCCAATTCAGTCTGTAAGAACGTCATGGAATACTTCGTTCTGCGCCTCAAGAAATGCACGGAGCTAAAAGGAGTCCATCTAGAACACATGCTGTAGAACGGAGAAAAACAGGCCAAATACCCTAGTGTTTTGATATGATGTTGTGAATATAATAAACTAGTTATGCCCCAAAATTCATTTCATTCGGACGAAACACTAAGAAACGGGGCCTAATAAGATTTGGGGCCCGTTTTTGGGGGGGTCACCCTGTATATATATAGTGCTCTGTCTGTGGGCAGTTATATATATAGGAGTGCGAAAATATATATTTTAGCATATACCTTCTATTCTTTATTCATACACACCTCGTTCCGTCCTTTTGGCTAAGATCAAAGTGTAGTATCTGTTCCGATAGATACTGCACCCCATAGACTGGTATTGACTTGACCTTCGGGGCTGGATTTACGCCGATCTATGGGTCTGTCTTGTGCAGTTCTAGAAGGTCCACCCTGCCAGGCTTCGCCTCCCCTCTTTGAGGAGGAGTAAGTTTATTGCTTACTGCCATAGGCGCCCCTACCGGAGAATGCCGACGGGGCTTCTCAGGCAATTTTTAAACCCCACTTTCCCGACCCGACCTTGGGTCACATCTTACTTTTGGGAGTAAGATAAAAACTGGCCTTGTGCCTAACTCCTGGAGAGGAGTAAATCAATACACACCTCTTCCCGTTCAAAGCTCGATGTTTCTCAACTTGTAACAAGAGAGCATATATAAACAAACTAGATTTTGTTGGATTTCAAAGGCCAAGATTTTATTAATCTTACGAAACATTTTTTTAAACAATCACTTTTGGTTCAATTTTACTGTTTCGTCTTGTTCAGCAGTGGACAAACTATGGCAATGTCGGATCTTTCCTTTCTGAACTCGTCAGAAAGACAAAATAAGTTCTCAATTCAAAAATATTATACATTGCGATGTGACTAAAATAAAAAAATAAAAAAATAAAAAAGAAACTCAAAACTCGCATCGAATCACTATATATGTATAAGTCGTCCACAGCCAGTCTACGGATTATCGGTGTGGCTAGACGTGGCGAAGCATTAGAATTGCCAGATTTTCCGAAAAGTCATATTATAGATCAATCTAAAGGTTTGTTTCACTTTTTTTACAGTAATTCGATTGACCTGATCTAATTTGTTCTGGAACCACACGTTTACACGTTGAGCTGACTTCCGAAAAGGCCGGTAACGACTAATAATGGGGGGGGGGGAACGTAGTTCTTGATGCCCCTGACTCTCAAAAAAGTAAATATAATTAATCAAATCGAAATGTATGATAATTTATTACAACTTTTCTATTTTTTGTTCTGGAACAACAATATGCATGAAGGGGGTAATAAGCGTTAAATCACCGCAAACCTCGGGATTTTACTTTCCACTTTTTACCGAGTGATTGTTCAATTCATCAGCGAGGGAAAATAATCAATATCATCTCGCTTAAGACAATCAATACCATTTAACAGCAGTTTTATTATTATTATTATTATTATTATTATTGCGATTATTATGGTTATAAAGGTCTATCTGACATGTTATTCAGCTCTTTAGATGGGTGAGAAGGATATAAAAAAACATAGAAACTAAATAAATACGTATTTCGTGCTATTTTATTATCTTGTATCCATTTCTGCACATCCTATAATTACGCAAACACTTTGTTTTCTTGAAGAGAGCGAAACTATGCGTCGCGTATGTCTGTCTGCGCCGTAATGAAAAAGCGTAAATAATATTGACATCTTCTTAAAAGATTAGATTCTGAAAAGAAAGGAAGTGAAACAAATCAATTTTTAAAAGTTCCATCATCCTGAAGTAATGAGATAACCTAATGCATTTGTCGACCGTAAGAATAATAATTTCAATCTATTAAGCGCCATTTTCTTTTCTTTTCTCTTTAGTTATTCGTTTTTAATTTTTTTCTATTCTTTTTTTTATTCGTACTAAATTTAGTAAAATGATTTTTTTTTTTAAATGGAAACTGTTTTTTTTTCATATTGTTGCTTGCGTTGTTGGTTTTCTTTTGTTTACGCTTTGATGTAAAATCATTTATTTTTTAATTCTGTAGATAATAGTTCTTAGATGCGTACACGCATCGCTAAAAGAAGCTCGGTTCGTAAGTCTGTCGCAAATATTTTTGTAATCAATAAATGTACAGTTTAACTGAACGTATCTTATTTAAGATGCGCCCAGGCATCTCAATAATAGTCTCTGTCAGTCGGTCGCTCTGTCACATTTTTGTTTAAATAGTATTAACTTTTAGACTGTTACGCTTATATATATATATATATATATATATATATATATATATATATATATATATATGAGAAAGAAAAGATAGGAGTAATCCGACGTAATGAAAAAGGAAAAACAAAGAGATATGTTTTATATATTCATCAACGTTTCGTCTTTATTGTAAGACTTCCTCAGAATGATAATTTGCTGAAAAATATCATGGAAATACATCGAAATTTTGGGTTGACATGATGGAGTGATAAGGAAAAGTAGTAGCTGTGGCTACTGTGAGCACTGGAGGAGAGTCCAGGCTGCGAGAAGTCAGTAGTGGCGAAGAATGAAATGAATACGGAAAGCTTTGAGTGGGTACCATTAAGGCAGCAGTGAAAAAGGAAGGGGTGAGAGTATTAGTGAATTTGCCTTAGGGTGGGGGAGAGGAAAGGGGGCTGAGATTTTTATCGTATGAGGTGTGGCATGGATTTTGAGAGGCTGGGGAATGGAGAAACTCTGTGTGTTAAACATGTAGGTGGTATCATAGTTTTAGAAAAAGATTTGAAAAAATGAAGATAACTTGAAAATGGGCGGGGTGGGTAAGAGTATGAAGGAAATAGTCAAAAGGGTGAGATAGGGGAGAGGGGGAGGTTTTTGTTGTGGTCAGGTGTGAAATATATATATATATATATGTCTAAAGAAGTTTTGAGTCATTTTAAACAAAGAACTAAAATGCAGTTCAAATTCCCAAAGAAACTAACTAAATCCAAGATATCGCAGACTCAGCACTTGCATAAGCCGACACACCGTTGGAAAATTCATAAATAAAAAAGGGGATTCAAGTATCTAACAGTGATACAAAAACAGGGGATCTTAACTAGAGCGTGAAATCTTAAAACGGGATCATCAGCTGTTTACCATATATATATATATATATATATATATATATATATATATATATATATATATATTCTTACTTTTATTCACCACAAATAAGGCACATTGCCACTGATGTGTTAGGGGTTACTGTAATAGGGGACATGTCTATATGGGAAAGCTGAACGGGGAGTTTGACAGCAAGATGTTTGTTTACAGTGCATTTGAAATATTTTTTGTCTGTCACGCTACAGTCGAAAATGAGATTTTTATGCAATTTTTTTTTTCATATTCTTTCACCTTTTTGCATTTTAATATTTTATTTCTTTTTTTAAAAAACATTTTTCATCCCAAACAAGGCGCATTGCTACTGATGCGTAAGGGCTACTTCTTGGCCTTTTGGCTAAGATCAAAGTGTAATATCTGTTCCGATGGATACTGCATCCCATACTGGTGTTGTCTTGGCCTTCGGGTCTTTATTTACGCCGGTCAATGGGTCCGTCCTGTGCAGTTCTGGGGGGTCCCAGGCTTTGCCTCACCTCTTTGGAGAGGAGTAAGTTCATTGCTTACTGCCTGAGGCGCCCCTACCGGAGAATGCCGACGGGGCTGCCCAGACAATTTTTAAACCCCACTTTTCCGACCCGACCTTGGGTCACATCTTACTTGTGGGAGTAAGATAAAAACTGGCCTTGTGCCTAACTCCTGGAGAGGAGTAAATCAATACTGTGATAATAGCCACGTTTATAGGGGTAGAGAGCTGGATAGCAAGATATTTGTTCACGTTGCATTTGAAAAATTATTTTCTTTGGTCTGTCACGCTTCAGTCGACAATAGCCTATTCATCGCTAAACGGTGGTTAAGTGGATAATGAGACGGACTGATGACCTGGGTGTGTCAAGTTCGAATTCATTCGGTTCCATAGTAAAACTTTCACTTAGGGATGTTGGCAACCTCCATGCAAAAGCAGAATCAAGCCGGTCAACGAAGTTGTGTTATGCTGATTCATACGAATATACTACATCGCAAAACGCAAAGATTCAATTAGGCGCATCTCATTTTAGATGCGTCCAGGTTATTTCTATGTGAGGCTTAGTGCATCAGAGTCACGTTAATGTTTGAAATAGCATTTTCGTCGGTCTGTCAATATTAAGTTTCAAATTACATTTTGGTTTGGGTCTTGCATGCTTATGTTTTAAATAGAATTTTCCACTGTCTGTTACGCTAAAATTTTAAAAAGAAATTCCTTCTATCTATCACCCTTAAGTTTTTTTATAGACCTTTTTCCCTAACTGTCATAGTTAAGTTTTGAATAGTATTTTCATCTGTCTGTCATGCTTAAGTTTTAAATGGTATGTTCCTCTGTCATGCTCAAGTTTTAAATAGGATGTCCTCTGTCTGTCACGCTCGAGTTGTAAATAGGGGTTCCCTCTATTTGTCTCGGTTAAGTTGTAAACGTATTTTCCTTTGTCTGTTGCGAATAGAATTTTCTTCGATCTGTCACGCTTCAGTTTAGAATAGATTTTTCATCATTAAATGTGCAACTTAAATGAACGCATCTTAAAAAAGTCCATTTTTATTTGTTTCGTTCCTTTTGATATGAATTGCTTTTCTTTCTCTTCTGAAGATAATGTTTTTATTTGATGTATTCTAAATAAGGTTTTATGTTATGAAAACTTCTCCATAAAATACTTGATGAGTAACAAGATGCGAAAAGTGACCAATTTTAGCGTTACATTATTTTAGGGGTGAGGGTTACTTAAATAAAAAGATATTTTTGTTTGTTTTATTACTATTTGGTCACCACATATCAAGGCCAAGAGGCACTCGAGGATAAGAGTAATGAGATGAAATGATCATCAGCCGAAAAATGAGGAGCAATCAACGGTATGAACCAAGTTTGATTAATTATTGGGCGATTCATGACAAGTATTTTTTTTTTACTTTGGATTTGTAGATGGCCGTGTTGTAATAAGCAGGGAATCATTCCCCCGGTAATCTGTTTCACGGGCGGGAAGCCCTTGCAAAGAATCACTGTCCATGAAAATTCCGACTGGCTGTAAGCACATGGAGGAATAAAGAAAAGTCTTTTATTTCCGTTGCGGTAAGGAGACGAGTTCATGCGGTGAATGTCTTACAAGAAGGAGGCAGTCGACATCTTCCATAAAAATAACGATAGAGTAGGAAGAGACTAACCGCGCTTCTTCTGAGAGAAAGTGACTGTAAGGGAAGAGAAGAGCTCATCCCCTTCACGAGATTTCGAAGTCGATGTTGTACTCTCTGAAAGCAGGAAAAAAATGTTCACAGCGGCACCTCTTTAGATGTGGCAGCAGTACTTCATCTGACTCATATTGGTTGAAGTATTGCATTTGCAAGCACTTGTTTATGTAATTAAAATTTTAGAGCTTTTTAAGGTGGTTTATATATGATATTATTACACTCTTTCTAAAACACGATTTCTTTCTTAAATACAAGTAAATTAAAATTGTAATCTTATTTATTTAGAAATGAATCTGATTATTTTCGTATATGACGACTAGTCAAATTGGATTTTGTCTGTTAGAGATGGATTCAAATATGTAGTAATTGTAAGGAATGGGCACTCAGAGAATTTCAGTTAAGTCAGCCCTGAGTATTCACGGATAATCCCGAGTCAGTTGTGAGAATAGCCGAAGACATTTACGATTTGAAAGTCACCTTCTTTTCTTTTTTGGAAGAGAGAAAAAGTTGTCCACAACTTTATTTTTTATATGTTTAATCTTAACGTAAGCGTAACCTAACCATTTGCATGCTTAGTATTATCAGTTATTTTTACATTTTTTGGAGACTTTCGAATCGTAAACTGTTTCGTCCATTTTTAGGACTGACTCGGGATTCTCTCCGATACACGGAACTGACTCTATAAGAACTGAAATCCTCTGGGTGCCCATTCCTTACAAGTACCCAAATATGTTCGCAATACATTTTAAGAGTTTTTAAGTGAAGCAATCTCTTTTTGAATTTATTTTTTTAGAAATGGGTTTTAATGTGGTTGGAATGCTACGTATGTACGCATGTGACAGCTTAATTTCACGACGGTGGCGAGTACTTCATCTAGTACGGTGATACAAAGTCGGGCGACCATGTGCGTTCGTGTCGAAGAGGGTCACGTGAGACCTGTTGCATTGCAAAATGGCCGTGTGTGTGTGTGCGCGCCTGTGGCGTAATCAGATACGGTTCTGTTTATTTGATTCATGTGTAGCGTGCCACGAGACTGCCACCCGCCCTTTTATTGGGTTACTTTGTGGGTCGGTCTTATTTTGTGTTGCTTTGTTTACCCTCTCAGAATAAACGTTTGGCGGGGGAAGGAGGGCTACCGGAGCTCAAATGGAGGGCGGAGCGATTGTGTGACCCAAATCGGAAAAAAAAAGTGACGACGTAATGCGCATTCCGACGCGTGGAATTAAGTGATGATCCAGTCGGAAGTTCGATTCCCACGTGATGGTAATTAGCACATTGTCTGTTTACACACTCTGAAAAATTACATACACACACACACACATAGATAGATAGATAGATAGATAGATAGATAGATAGATACTTCCCCAATCGGACAAAAAGAAATTCATGAAGAGAATACAAGACAAGACTTTATCTGTATCAGCGTAAATATGCAAATCCCACAGAGTAACGACCGTCCAGCAAAGTCTGGTAGTATCGTAAGATACTGCTGGGGTCCTCTGGCCTAGTGGTAATGATGTGTCAGCCCTGAAACCAGACCTAAACCCGGAATCATCTGAATAAAGCTTTATTGGAAGCAATGTCGCGGTACAAGCAACAGTTATTGAAACAAAAATGGAAATTGCCACAGTGCAGAAGGATATCTCCTTCAGGGACCGATTATGGAAAAGGGTACTTCTGTCGGGCTGGGATATTTTTTCATCTGTTACTTATTATCTCCTCGTCCTTGATTACTAATCCTTCTAGACTGCGGCAATTTTTATTTATGTAGTTACTTTAGAAAATATAATACACGTTGGTAGATGTTCGCCACATTAAGATCTTACGTTGAAATTTAACAAAATATCGGAGATATCTGAATGTTTATGAAGGGTTTCATCTCTTCTTTGCCCCTTTTCGGATAAAAGTAAACTGAACTAAGTAGAGCCCACATTTGGACGCCTTACGTCTAGAAGTCGTGTTCAAAAAATTATAATAATCGGCCAATTAGTTTAGGAATGAATCCTGTACTTAAAAATATATAGATATATACACATACCTAATTACGAAATATTATTTGGTTTCCTCCGACTTACCATTGCAATCATTACGGATGCAAAAGGTGTAGGAAGAGGGTGATGAGTTAGAGCGTAGCCCTCCTACATCCCTTTTAATAATTAAGGATGCGAGAGTGGAAAGCTCTTAGCTGGTTGCCGGCAACATCCAAAAAGTTTGTTTTTTTTATTTCACGTTTTAAACGGAATATTTTTTTACTTGTATAAATGAGGTTGAAGAAAATATTTAAGTACTTACGGGTAATGTGTATTTTATTGAATTAAGTCAAAGTTATGAAAATACCAAAGCGTTCCGCGGTAATATGAATGTTGTTTAGTGATTAGTTATTGGTTGGGTTGCGAATTCTGAAACCTGTGTTTCTGTGGTTTGCTACTCTCTCTTTTGCTTACTTAGTTGCGAGAGGCTTACAGGGGGGGTGTAAAATGTTTTTGGTGCTGGTTTTAAAAATAAGTAAAACTTTCTAGAAACACGGTCGAAGGTAGTAGTCGAATGAAGTGATGTGTTTCGATGCGTTTGGTGCATTATTTTTATTGTCTACTCTAACTGATTTTTTGGGGGGAAAACCAACTCTATTATATATATATATATATATATATATATATATATATATATATATAAATGAATAAATGCGGAAGTTTTTTACATTTATACTCCTATATTACCATAAAAACGGGTTATTTTTTATTAAATCAATAATACAACATAATACTTTCACATTCTCTATATCTATGTATAAATGGTCGATTAAGAGAGACCCATTTGGATGCTTAATTTGTATAACTATTTTTTAAAACAGTTAATAATTAATTCATGTTTTGTAATATCAATTTGGAATTGCATTACATTATGCAATAGTCTCGTCGATATTAACAGTATTTTATTAAAGTTATTTAATAAATAAATGTCATAAATTACTAAAACACGTTACGTTTATACTATCCGCGCTCGCTAAGAACGAGGCATAAGCGAACAGAAAAAGGGAGGGGTGGCAGAGTGTGTATGTCTGGCTTGCACGCCATAAACTGGTATCATCTTGGCCTTCGGGGCTTGATTTACGCCGGTCTATGGGTCTGTCCTGTGCAGTTCTAGGAGGTCCACCCTCCCAGGCTTTGCCTCCCCTCTTTGGGGAGGAGTAAGTTTGTTGCTTACTGTCTGAGGCGCCCCTACCGGGGAATGCCGACGGGGCTGCCCAGGCAATTTTTAATGGCCAGAGTGCTCACCTTCTCGGGCGCTGGCTTTTCAAATCCCACTTTCCCGACCCGACCTTGGGTCACATCTTACCTTGTGGGAGTAAGATACAACTGGCCTTGTGCCTAACCTCCTGGGGAGGTAAATAAAATGTCTGGCTTGCTTACTCTCTCCACCTCTCTCATCCTGTTTTGCAGATTTTACACTTTTTCGTGAAAAATAAATAAATACATTTTTTAATTAACTAATTAAATGCGTTATTTTCAAGTCTAACAAACTTAACAATTGTTTAATGTTTACAAACAACTTTATACTCTTCTCATTAACAAATTGAAACAACAATCTGTCCAAATTACGAAAAAAACATCTTCCGCTAAATAACACCACCTCTCACCCCAACTTCTAAAAAAATAGATTCTACCCTCTTAGGCGATTACGTGTGAACAATCTAAACGCCTTGACGGAAAGAAAAGAAAAAAAAACGATTATTTTAGAATTTAAAGTAGGGGAAAAGTTTCGTATATAAATTCAATTTAAAATGATCTCCAATTTCCGGACCAGTTTAAGGGCAATTAACTAAATTCTTTTTTGATGGGAGCTAAATCCGTTGCGTACTTTTTAGGGGGTCTACTTTTTAGGCGATTGCATGTGTTTTTCTGACCTTGCAATTTGGACTGTGGGTATATGGTAAATAAAATTGGTTAACTTCACAAAAATATTCAATGACTCGGAAATTGGGGAACATTTTACGTTAAATATCTATGAAACTGATTCCCAACTCTAAATTCTAATTTTGTGTTTCTTTATTTCCATTTTCCACGGTGTTTAAACGTAATTGACCCTAAAAGCAGAATCTCATTTTTTTTTATTGAGGCGAAGATTAACGGAAGGTGTTAATCTGCAAATTTACCCACATTTTTTTTAAATCTTACACTTTTTTTATACTATATATTCCTTTTTTTAAATTTAATTTCAAGCAATTGATTTTAGTTTTGTTTATCTTTCCACGAAAATTTAATAAATAACTTGAATGTTATCTAACTAATTAAATACCTGATTTTTAAGGTATAAATAAAAATGTTAGAAGTTTGGGCATTGTTGTAAATTAATATTACGTGTGAATACGCTGAAAAGTCTGGCGGAAAAGGAAAACAACAATTATTTTAGAATTTAAAGTTGGTGATCAGTTTCGGATATAAATTTAACGTAAATTATCCTACATTTCCGAGCCATCCTAGCGTTTTATGGCAGTTAACCATTATTTTGCTATTGGAGATGTATTCTGTGCGTTATTTTGAGGGGAGAAGGGAGTCAATTTTATAGCCGATTATGTGTGGTTTTACGACCTTGCTAGTCGGTCTTAAGGTGAGTGTTAAAAATATATTAGTTAATTGCCTAATAAGTTAGAATTACCGTAAAAAATGGAATTTCAATTTTTAAAGTGTTGTAAATTAGCTGAGGATGTTAATCTACAAATTTACCAAAATTTGTTGTAAAAAGTTTGGAATTCTCTGATATATATATATGAGAAGATTACTAGTATTACAAAATGGTAGGATAAATATCAGAAGAAACAGTATTTATGTTTATCAAAATAAAAGTGGGGCAGGATGAAAACAGAAAGAAAATTGTTAAAATTTGACCTTCTAAGCGGAAACGCCAGAATGATAAATTAAAAGCTAAGTAAATCAGATGAGAAATGAGTGGAATTTTTTTTTCAATTGGATACTATATATATATATATATATATATATATATATATATATATATATATATATATATATATATATAAGAGAGAGAGAAAGAGAGAGAGAAATACTAGGCGGTGATAATTCGAATAGACATTGTCATGGTGTTATTTGATATATTCTAATGCTGAGAGAAATCAACTGTGTATGAACATAGGCATATTTTATAACATTGGAAAAAAATAACAAAAACGTTTTAAATCGCTTTAATTAATATCAATAATAATATTAATATTAAAAACTATTGCGTATATGTAAAAAAAATATGGAAATAAAAATTACAATTACTTCCCTTAAAAATTAATGAAAATATAATAAAGATTTTGGAAGGTTATCAGCTTTTTAATTAAATCGCTTTAATTAATGAATAAATAAATATATGATAACAATAATAATAATAATAATATTGAAAACATATTGCGTATATATAAGAATATAGGATACTAAAACTTCCGAATGAATTACAGAATAATAATGTTGTCAGAAATTTATTTTCTTCTTCTTCTTCTTCTTCTTCTTTTCTTTTCTTCTTCTTCTAAAACCCCCTTTTTTAAGAACTTGTAATGAATGACTGCTGCTGATGGCACGTGTCGGTGTCGGAAGCGTGGGCGTTTGACGCCGGAAGCCGTTGAAATAACCGCGAAATTCAAGTTAGTTGCTGAAACGATCTCGAGCTGGAGAGGTCGGTCGACTCAACTCGGACATGAAGAAGTCCTAAAAACAAGAATGTTAAAACAGGAATATGTAGAGAGCATGCCTGTAAAAATCTTCAAAGAAGTTGGAGTTTCAACTAGTGTTCGAGGTTGAATATTTACGTTGGACGGAGAAGTCCACTGAATTCTAAAAACAGAAACAAGGAAGTTATTCATTTGAAAGGCAAATGTGCCTTTGGAAAAGACAAAACGAAGTGTGTTCCGAAAGATGTCTCCAAATGAAGAGTTGACGTGGAAGAGTGCCACTATTCTCAAAAGGAGTCGATCGAAGAAACGATGCGATGTCTATAAAAAAAAATGAACAATCAAAGGAAACAAACAGCGCGAACAAAAAGGACTTTTCTATATTCTTCTGGTATTTTTTTATTTTACTAACAAAATTCTTTCAAGTAAGTTTTCTCTTTTTTCTGACATGTCTTTCCTAGCAAAGTTAATAAGCCTTCGGGCAGCATAATTAGGACTTTATTTATGCAGCCTTTCCGTGTGTCCATCGGAACTTAAATTCAGTCTATGAAGTGAACTTTGAACAATGACTTTCTGCCGAACTCATTTTACCTATTTTTCTTTTTCTTCAATAAATTATTTGTTGTTTAAAATAGCTTGTTTTTTTCTCTTACTGTTTATTTAATTGTCTAGTTATTGCCCGAGGCCCTTACGTGTATCGATTTTGGCCTGTACGTGGTTAAAATTGCGATAATGTATTATAAACTGTGTTAGAAATACATATGCAAATTACACTATATACCGTATTTCAAAATATTCTAATATATATATATATATATATATATATATATATATATGCGAAATTTGTGTCCATATATTCGTAGTATATTAACATCAACACAATGATACAATATAATATTTTGAAATAAGGTGTATATATATATATATATATATATATAAATATTACACACAAACACACGCATATATATATATATATATATATATAAATATTACACACAAACACACGCATATATATATATATATATATATATATATATGTGTGTGTGTGTGTGTGTGTGTGACTTGATTACTTTATGACTACAAAGATATTTTTGCAGAAGGCCTACTTAGTAAAAACATTACGTAGTCTTTTGAATCTGATGAAAGCTATTTTTTCTCTTCTTTTCGGAATTTCAGTAATTCCCGTCATTCTCTCCAGAGACATTCCAGATTTTTGTTCTACTTACCCGATTTAAGAAGAACTGAAAGCTTTAATCAAACTTCCAAATTAACTATCTTTTTCTTTTTTCATTGTCTGTTTTACGGCATATCAACCAGAATTTAAATATTCTTTTTGAGAATTTCCTTCGCCCCCACAGCGCTAAGTCATGGTCTCCACGGGGCCCAGCAAAAGATGTACCAGAGTCGCTGTCGTCTCATTAGAAGAAACACACCTTTCTCTGTCCGTGATTCTGATTCGTGGAACAACCTAGATAGCGACGATGTCTATCATATCTAGGATTAAAGTCGGCGTGAGCAAAACATTCAGACGGTATATTGATGTATATATCTTCTGTCCTTTTTAATAGGCTTGTTGCACTTTGCTATTTCTTGCCAATATTTGTTTTTATTATTTCATATAAAACCATTTGACTTTATTCAATGTGAATCGCAATATCTACTTCACACGATCTGTTCTATTCGATTACCTTAACACAGGTTGTTATTTTACTCATAGCTTGAATTGAAATTGCGACAGAAGCAGTCACGTAATAAAGTGTACCATAGTATTGACAATATTAGTGCGTAAATTAACAGAATTTTAATTCGGCTAGCCCATTATTTAACCAACGGCATTATTTATTAGGATTTAGTTTATACTTTAATGGTTTCTTTCCTCGAACTGCTAGCCTTTGGAATTCCCCCCTGCTCCCTGTTTCTCTGACTGTACCAACATACAGAAATTTAAATGTAATGCGAACAAACATCTCACTGCACAACTCCCAATTTAGGATGCCCCTATTAATATGACCTCTAATCCACAGTAGCCCTTCATGTCTCAATGGAAGTATGTATTGTTTTGGGTGAATTAAAGTAAAACAAAATTGAAAACAATTTTCTATTTTTCATCTCTCGTTTCTGTCTTTCCCATTGGTCCATAAATAATCACAATAAATCCGATAGGGTTTACCTCGACTTAGCTGATTCAATAGTTATCAATTAGGACCTTAGTGTCTCCCAACCTGTTTTTTTTTTTGTTATGAAATGTTGCCCCCCCCCCCCCTACTCGACGGATGCATTCGTGTTTTTGCTTCTAATTTTGAAATCGATAAAATGCGATACATCGTTTTTAAGCGTACAAAAACATTGGTATGAGAGAAGGAAATATGACTTAGACAACTCTTGCCTACTCTACTATCTACAATCTCTATAAGAGGCCTTTTGGCTAAGATAAAAGTGTAGTATCTGTTCCGATGGATACTGCAACCCATAGACTGGTATTGTCTTGGCCTTCGGGGCTTGATTTACGCCGGTCTATGGGTCTGTCCTGTGCAGTTCTAGGAGGTCCACCCTCCCAGCCTTTGCCTCCCCTCTTTTGGGAGGAGTAAGTTTATTGCTTACTGCCCGAGGCGCCCCTACCGGGGAATGCTGACGGGGCTGCCCAGGCCATTTTTAAACCCCACTTTCCCGACCCGACCTTGGGTCACATCTTACTTGTGGGAGTAAGATAAATACTGGCCTTGTGCCTAACTCCTGGAGAGGAGTAAATCAATACTCTACAATCTATGTACGCACGTTTCCCAAAATCCGTTTTATTAGCAAAATTACATACTTGTAAAATTTCTAACAGAGAGAATACTTTTCGTCAGCATATCAAAAGTTACTTATCAAAGTGTCGAGTATATTATGCAAAGCATATGGATATACTAGATATTTATTTTAAGGCAGGTGTGTCTCTGTGTCAATCAGCCGAGTTTTATTTCTTCCGGCAAAGTGTTATGTCTGGTACACCATTATATCCTCGACAATATATCCGACAGTGGTCTTGCTTCTGTCAGCCTGAGATATGGTTCTGTTCAGTCTTAGGAGGTTCACCATGCCAGGCTTTACCTTCTGTCTTTAGTTTACTGTCAATCGCCTGAGACAGTCCTACCGGGGAATGCTGACACGTTTGCTGAGGCATTTTAGGCAAGAGTGCGCTTCCTCTAGTTTGCTGACTTTTCAAAACCGTACCCTACCTTAGTGTTAAAAAAACATTCTTTAATTATTAGCCTAAACGTAATATTGATATGGAGTGACGACCCTAACTGTAACAATGAACCCAACCATTCCATATAACAATAAAATTTTCAAAATGTTTATAAGTGTCCGTTATTATATTTAATTCTTTTTTACTTTCACGATGAATTTAAGAACATTTGAAATGGGAAATAAAACAATATTTAAAAAGATTATTTGCATATTCTTGTAAACACAAAAAGGTTTTTTCAGTTTTGTTTGTGTGTATGGCCTCATATATATATATATATATATATATATATATATATATATATATATATATATATATATATATTATAGACAAATAAAAAAGAGAATAAAGATGGTTAAAATACGAAATCTGTTACGTCATCAGTTTTTCAAAACAAGTTTTATTTAATGAAAAAATATTTACTTTTCCTTATCCCATGGCTTTTCAAAGAATGGATACTTATCATCAGAGGAATACAAAAAAATAGGTTGATAAAAGAAATCCCAGAGCATAATTTGAAAAGATGTAAATATACAAGTATGATAGAAGAATTTTAGAAATAAGTGTAGAAAAAAATAGATTAAACATATAAGAAAAGGTTCACCGTTGAAGGCGTCACGAAGAATGCAGAAGTGGGTTCAAAACGTAGCAGATCCAAGAAGGTTATGCGTCCAAAAGCTTAAAAAATAGGGAAGAGTTAATCCATCAAATGTACAAGTAATTATCCCAATTTTGCGTATATATATATATATATATACAAATGAATGCACATTGGTCTTTATTTATCTATTTTTAATGGAAGTAGCTCCAGACAAGGCATTAAGCCATGGCGTAAGGAGCTAAACAGAACGAAAGATGAATATCGCAAGGGTAGGAGATGCCTATTGACCTTAGTCTTGAAAAGATAAAGATATATGCAGGAGAAAAACACTCAACGTGAAGAGAGTTCCACAATCCTGCAGTTCTATAAAATAATCTACTAGAATAGGAAGCTGTATTATTACTATAGAGTGAGAATATTTTTGTAAGATCATCTGGCAACCCTCACTGCCATAATTTGGGTCGTCACCCTGAGGTTGGGAACCACTGCGTTAGGCCAATCACAAAGCTCAAACTGATTTGTAGATAAATGCACAATAACCATTGCGCCAAATATTCATCATTTTTCTCATCTATTATTAATAGAGATATGGTATCTTTCTATGTGAACCCGAAACTATACTATTACTTCCATTAATGTACGATTGTACAATCTTTAAAATGCTCAATTAAGTTTACTATAATATTTCAGACTAATGCACCATATTTCAATACTATATTAAGGGATTTAGTGCAGTGTATGTTGTTTTGGCATGAAACCATCCTTCAAGGAATTACCTTCTTGTTTGGGAAAATTTTCTGTAAGTGATTCTTACTTTAAAATTCGTCTCGTAGCCTCGAAGGCTTGTAAAAAAATAGATGCCGACGTTAGGCCGAAAGCTTCGATATGCTGAAACTCATTTTAAAATAAAGAAAAAGTTTCAGTAAGTTAAAAAATATACAAATCGGATGAAAAATAAATTTTAATGCGTTTGGTGACAATTATTAGTTGTATTTTTGTTCAATTTTTGATTTTTCAGTTGTTAAACATAAAACATAAGAAATTAAAAATCAAGTAAATTACCCCGGCCATGTTGAATTCATTTTAGCTGGAAAACTTTTTTTATTCTGTCATTTTAATCCAGGGAGGTTATAAAATGTGAAATGTTGGCTAAATCTACCCCACGAGTGCATTCATGTTTCTTTTTGGATTTTGAAATCGATCGAAAAGTTAAACATTGGCGAGAGAGTAGGAACGAGGACTTAGATAACGGTTTCCAGCTTGTGTAGATGTCGTCTATATCATTCGAATATACGTCCTCAACAATCAGTCCGACAGTTGCCTTGCTTCTGTCGGTCAGGTGTATTGGTTCTGTTCAGTTCTAAGAGATCCATCCTCCCAGGTTTTATCTCTTCTCTTTGAGAAGGAGGTAGTTTATTGCTAATAACCTGAGACGTCTTACTGGGAAAGCCGACGGGGCTGCGCAGGCATTTTTTAGCAGGCCAGAGTGCACTTCCTTTAGTGCGCTGACTTTTCAAAACTTTACCTGACCTTGTGTCTAACCTCCTCGCCAGGAGGTAAATAAAAGGCAGCTTTTGACGTGTCACAGTCAAAATGTCTAAAAAATAAAAGAATTTGATACTAAATTCGCAACGAGTGTCGCCGTTGCTAACAAGTAGAAGTAGTAGTCTTGTCTTGTAATGGTAATGGTAACTTTAATAGGTGACATATAGATGACGTCGGTAACTTTTATAGGGGACGTATTGATGAGTTCGGTATCTTTAATAGAGGACGTACTGATGGGTTCAGTTACTATAATATGGGAGATACTGTTGACGTCGATAACTTTAATAGGGGCGTACTGATGACGTGTCAAGTAACATGAAAAACACCAGACGGCCGATCGAAAGGCTATCAAATTGCCTTTTTACAGAAAAATGTCTGATCCCTATAAATCAGGAGGTACTTGTCATCAGCGGTGTGCAAAAGGGCCCCATCTATCCCAATAGGGTAGATGATTTAATCATATTCAAACTATCTCACTTTCTCATAATCAATGCTAGGAAGTGTACTAGAGACTTTAAGACATGCCATCAAGGAATTTTCTCCGTGCATGAGCCGGGCATCACCGACACTGCTTACCACTTAGGAGGCACCTGCCTTTATACAGGGAAGTATAACGGCCATATATATCTCCAATCACGTGGTCTATTGTTCGAAAATAAGATATGAGGTTTCATATTCGATCGTCGGATGACTGTTACATCTCTAGTTTCTACAAGATGTTTACTTATGCCAATACATTCTACAAATATTAGAGTTACTTCATTATTTCATGTTGCCACATGGGAGCGTTGCCAGGAAAAATGTCTTAATAGTTTAATCTTAACTAGCGGTATTTATCTACCTCCCACAAAGTAAAATGTGACACAAGGTCGGAAAGTGAGATTTTATAAGTCAGCACTCTAGAGGAAGAGCACTTATGACCGTCAAAAAATGCCTGGGCAGCCCTGTCGGCATTCCCCGGTAGGTAGTCTCAGGCGATTAGCAATAAACTAACTCCTTCTCAAAGGGTGAGAAGGCAAAGCCTGGGAGGGTGGACCTCCTAGAACTGCACTGGACAGACCCATAGACAGGCGTAAATCAAGCCCCGAAGGCAAAGACAATACTGGTCTATGGGGTGCATTATCCATCGGAACAGATACTACACTTTGATCCCGGCCAAAAGGCCGAGAAAGCTTAACTAGCTGTACCTACCCGGCATTGCCCGGGATTCAGTGAAGTAATTTTAGCTTCATTTTGCTCATTTGAAAACTAAATGTAGATAACTTCTATTAAATACTTCAATTTAAGTGAGTTATTACCTTTTTCTGAATTTAAATTTTAGGTGGATATTTAAAAAATGTTTCATATTAGCAGCTGTCACGACCGGACTAAATAATTTTTTTAAAATTAATTATTGCTAAGCACTTTATTATATTGCCAATAACATAGTATAACAATAATAAATGAATATTGGCTAGTCACTAGCAAAATTTGATTTGTCAGATTATATGCTATTTGGGCCCGACTTTTAAAATCTGACAATATAATTTTATATGTTAGATCAGTTGCGACATTTTATCACGTTGCTAACCAGTGTTAGTAAAACATAGGTCGTTTAGTTTTTTAATTAATTTGCATTAACTTCTGAGCTAACTTGATCTTTTTTCTGTTGTAATCATCATCATCATCATCATCATCATCATCATCATCATCATCATCATCATCATCATCATCATCATCATCATCGTTGTTGTTGTTGTTGTTGTTGTTGTTGTTGCTGTAATTTTCATAATCAGTTATTGCTCACTGATAATCACCAGTGGTGTTCCTGGGAGTCTAAGTGACAACAAGTCTCCCCAGATGTCCAGTGCTCTCCATCTCTTTTGATAACTACTGCAAATTAATTTGCGTTATCAGAACAGACGTTTACCATCGATTTCTCGTTGATAACAACCATTTGCCTTCTCTGAGATTTGGATAGCAATAAGCCTCCCTCGTGGCCTAGTGTTCTCTTCACTCTTTCAGCGGGGGTCTGGTTAGTGCTATCCCTCCTCGGTATTTCCATCCTCCTTGGCTCTTCACGACTGTTTGTGTGGAATCAGCCGGGGGTACTTTATGAAAGTTCTTGCAGTTTCTGTTTCTTGAGTTCTTGTGGTGCTCTTTATGTTATTTTGTTTTCTTCCCATTGCACATTGCATGTGATTGGTTAGTCTTCGTAGCTAATCTGGAAAGGTTTCCGCTTTCAAGGAGTTTCCTTAAGATGTCAGCTGTTTTTATCATTCCCGTCCGTTGTATGGTCTCAGTCTTCACTTTATTTCCAATTTCTCCCAGTCTTTTTTATTTATTATTATTATTATTATTATTATTATTATTATTATTATTATTATTGTTGTTGTTGTTGATGTTGATGTTGATGTTGATGATGATGATGATGATGATGATGATGATGATGATGATGAGTTTTATTAAGTTGTAATTTAATAATTTACAAGTAAAACACGTTTAAAACAGAGTAATCATTTGTTTATTAAATGGTATATTTAAAAATAGTTTCCGACAAGATAAAATCGACATTACTTGTTTTTGAAAGTCGACGATGATTGCAAGAATCTGACTTACTTAATCATGGCGTCGTTTCTTTTTCCGCTGCTCGACGATACACTTACAAAACGTTTTTGCATCTAACTCCAAACGTCGCAAGAAATCTTCTAATCACACAGGGCGGTCATTTTTGTTTTTTGATACGTTAAAAGATAAACCACAATTCGTCTAATGATTATTTAACGTTTGAGAAAATATACTCAGCATTTACGTTACATGCAAACCTGCTTTTCTGATTAGTTATTTTCTCGTTAAACCCGACTTCGGTGTGCTCTATCTACGGTTTATTAAATTATACATAATTTTAATGGCTTATCTCTTTATTAACATTAATGGCTTTATTAACATTAATGGCTTATCTCTTTATTAACATGATTTGCCGTTTTAACTTTTTATCGGGGAAAACTCGAAAGAAATTAGACGGTTTCTGTCTGATGAATTCTAAAAGAAATAAAAGGAAATTCCATTTTATTGCAAAATGTGTGTCAGTGTTCGCCGTGATTGTCTAGTTGTTGCTTTGTGGTCATTGGTAATTCTGGATCGAATCCAGGTCACAGCATTTATATGCATGATACATTTTGTATTGACAACGTTAAACCCACTTTCAATGATATTTGTGAATAGTATGCTATTTATTGATGCTGTAAGTAAATAGGCACGCGAGACGAAAAACGTGAGAAAGATACAAGCTTATATAAGCAACGCTCTTTCTTTACTTCTTCAACCTCATTCGTTTACACTCTTTCCGCTTTCTGTACCGAGTGGAAATGGGACGCATTTAAATCAATAGCATTGCGCTACGTTTGTACAATATCAGCATGAAGATCCGAAATAAGAACATTACATTTGTTCACGTGTAGGTTCGAACTCGCGAATTCTCGACCAATCAAAAAGATTCTCGCTCGTTTGAAACGGTTTTCCTGAGATGTTCAAAGAGCTGGCAGGTTTTAATATAAGCAACAGCTCGCTTTCCAAAAAAATTCTTATTCGGGCTAACACCCCCATGTTGCCGTTGCTCTGATAAAGTGCTGAAAACAACGGCAAACATCGACAACGTGCTGAATGAAGGCAGAAGACGCACCAAAGAACGTCTACCTATGTCTCTCTGAATAGCCCTTCACGATCACCTTAACGACTACTACTACTACTACTACTACTACTACTACTACTACCGCTCTCGCTACCGTTACAGCTAGCTAGAAAAGTAAAAAAAATAAATATACACAAAATGGTGCTTAACTTCATCGGTCTTTAACTCCTCTTTGACCATTCGCGATCATTTCTGTGTGGTCCCAGCAAAGTTTTTTTTTTTTTTTCGGGGAAGATAAAGGGATTACTTGTATTTTAGTTCCCTTAGATTTGTGTAATTTATTTTTATCTATTTTTTCTATTTCAACTTACCTGCAGTTCGGCGGAGTGATATGGTTATGTGGGTTGCTTTCCGTACTCAAAGAACTTCTTTAATATTTCTACTGTTTTCATCTGCGTCGAGCGTTGTATCGTGTCAACCCTCGCTTTGATTTTAACTTCTCCGAACCTTTTTCCCCAGGCTTTTACAAACTGTTTTTAGCGCTCATAAATTATTGGCATTACTGCAATATTTATCATGTCTAATAGTCCCATCAGCTCTTTGGCAATTTTTATGTATTTGCTTAGCTTGTCTGCCTCCTTGATCTTAAACCTGTGAATTGCTCGGACGGCGAAATCTACGATTTAGCAGTTTATCTCCTCCTTGTTGCTTATTATCACATCCGGCATCCTTGCTTAGATAAGTGTGTTTGTTTGTACTTCCATGTCCCAGAAGATTTTATAATTTTAATTTCCCAATACTGCCCCCTGTTTGTCTGTGCCGATTGTCTGCGTGTTCAAAATGCAGACATTTGCAGAGTTCCCAGTGGACTATGTTCCCCATGCAGTCGTGTCTGTTTTTGGACTCCGTTTGGACGTGTTTTCTGCATTCACTTATGTGATTTACTGTTTCGTCTCATTGTACATAGTCTATATTTCCTGTTTTCCTGGGTATATTATTAATATTTACTCACTAGGAGTTCTCCCAGTTGCTCACTGACACTAACCTGTGCTGTTCCCTGGAGAGTGAATGACAAGTCTCCCCAGATTTTCAGTACTCTCTAACTCTTTCGATAAACATTGCAAATCATTATGCGTTATAGCAACAGTAGTTTACCATTGATTTATCGCTGGCAACGGCCGTTGGTCTTCTCTGGCATTTGGGTGACAATAAGTCTCCCGAAGGTAACAATACTCTTTGCATACTTCCAGTGGAGGTCTGGTTAGTGCTTTACCTCCTCTTTTTTTTCATTCTCCTGAATCCTGCACTACCATTCTGTGTGATATTAGCCGAAGATGGTGCCTTCATATTGTGTGTGAGGGGAAGGGAGTTTATGAAATTTCTTGCAGTTTCAGTATCCTTTGGTTCATGTGGTGGTGTTATCTCTATGTTTTTTTCAATTTATATTGCAACTTCCATGTAGCTGGTTAGCGTTTGTAGCTTATGTGTGTTGGTTCCCGCGTTCGAAGATTTTCCTTAAGATTTCAGCTATATTCATCATTGCTGTCCGTAGTATAGTCTAAGTCTCCCCTTTATTTCAAATTTCTCCCAGCCTTTTTTCTGATCTTTTCGGGACTGTTTCTCCTTCGATTATTGGTATTATATTGGTTTTCTTTATCTTCTACATCCCTTTCAGTTCTTTCGCAAGTTCTGTGTATTTGCTTCGTTTTCTGCATCCTTGATCTTCATCCTGTGGTCTGCTTGGAGGGCAGAATCTACGATCTAGCATATATTTTATTGCTTGTTAACTAGTATGACATCCAGTCTCTTTGCTTGGATGAGTTTATCTGTGTATACCTCCATGTCCCAGGAGATTTTGTGATTTTCGTTTTCCAGTACAGTCTCCCGTGTTCGTTTGTACAATTTGTCTGCGTGTTCAAACTGAAGTTTCTGGAATAGTTTACAGTGTTCTGCCTTCTCCGAGCAGTCATGTCTTTTTTTGCATTGTTTTAGTCTTGTTCACTTATTATTTGATTTACTGTTTCGTCTCTTTATCCACAGAGTCTGCATTTACTACTTTCCAGTTTGTTTTATATTTTAGCTTTGATATGGTTAGTTTTAATCGTATTGTTCTGTGCAGCTGTCAGTAAGTATTCTGTTTCTCTGTTACAGTGTTCTTATAGTAGACATGTCCAGGTATTTCTGTGAGTGTCTTCTCTTATCATTATTATGAATTGTCCATGAGTCTGTTTCTCTTTCCACTTTTCTTTTATCGTCGTTTCGTTATTTATTTCGCCGCTCCTTGTATTCATACTGTTGACAGTGTCTATTGCTTCTGTGATCATCCTTTCTATGTTCTACGTTATGTAGTTTCTAAGTGTTTTTATGTACTTCTCGGGTATTCTTTTCCAATCTTCTCTTTTATGTATGTTGTCTGCTTCAAGAACTACAAAATATTTGTAGGTATTATGTTCGCCAAGCGTCCTCATCCCCTCTTGGTTGGGCAGTTCCATGTCTACCGCTGTTTCCAGTTTTCCCCTTTTCATCTCTAGCAGTTCATACATTTCCATTGCAAATTCAATTTGATTATCCTTGCTAAGAATTCTGACCGTGTTTATCAACTTTTCCAATCTCTTTGTGCTTTTTGCAAATAGCTCCACAGTGTCCATATACATGAGCTTGTATATTCTTTGTTCTGTATCTGTAAACTTGTATCCGGCATCACATTTCCTGAATATATTGTTGGGTGCCATAATGACTATGATAAACAGTAGTGCTGACAGTTTCCTTGAAATATACCTGTCTTTATTCTTATCTCAGTCGGGTGTTGTCCCCCAGCTGTCAGTTCCTACATCCATGCTCCCCTTGCTTTCTTAATAAGATTGATAATCATGTCGGATAATTTATACATTCTTAAGTATTTAATTACACATGCTTAAATGATTCTGTCGTAGGCTTTCTTGTGATCGATCCATGTCATGACTATGTTTTTTCTGCTTTTTACCTCCTTCAGGATCATGTCATTTATGCATAACAGGTTATGCGTCCCTCTTTTCCCTTTACAGTAGCCTTGTATTCATCAGAAAGTAGTCCATCATTATTAAGGGAGTCATAGATATGTTTTCTCAATCGTGTCGTTAGGATTTTCAACATGGTTGGTAAACACGTTATTCGCTGTAGTTGTTTGGGATCGTTCCCTTTTCAGTGTCCTTTTATATTTGATAATCCATTATGACATCTTTGTTTCGTGGATATATCTTCTCAGTTTTTGCGCTAGTCTTTCATGTTGAATCGTGCATTTTTAAAACCAGTATGCACACATTCCATCGTCGCCTGGTGCTTTCCAATTTGCAATTTTTCTTAGGGTTGTCTTGAGCGTTTCTTAAGTAATTTCGGGTTCAGTTCCTGAAGCTCTTCTTTCATGTTTTTCAGCCATTCAGCATTTCTGTTACATCTACTCAATAAATAGCGTAACATATTAAGTTCATGTATTCTATTTTGGAGGCAAGCGTAAGGAGTAAACGATTCTGACGGATAGCTTTTGTCGTTGGGATAAGTTGTAAGAGTAGTTAGCTGATTGGTCGATTTAGTCACGTGAGATATTTGAAATATTTAAAAACATCAGTTGCGGTTTACAAATAAAAGAGAATAAACACGTAGTTGAAGTGGTGGATGTAGACTGCCTCTAACGATGGAGCCCAAAACAACTCTTAGTCAGGGAAATAGATCCAATTGCTACACATTGAGAGATGGTGACGTCATGGGTGAGAAGAGGTAGTTGAAACGGTTACCTTTATCGGCTAGATGTCAGCCGAAGCGGACGCATAAAAAAGGTTCGTAAGGAGTCGAGTAGAAACGTTGAGTATAAATATAATAGAAGACATAAACGATTGTTTACGAAATCTTTACGTGATCATGTGGACAGTAAAGGAAATGAACCATCGATGTAGCTATAACGTATTGGACACTATTGTATTTTTCAGAAGGGCATGCGAAAGTCTGTACAATTTCTCAAGTGGTTAGGCGTGTCGTTGTTCCTTATAATTATGTGTCACGGAACAAATACCTTAATTGAGGATGCCACGTCACATAAGACAGAAAAGACACTAATTTGTTTTTCTCCAGTTCTTCCGCGTGTTCGGTTAAAAACGAAGATTGAAACTTCAAAAAGGATTTTTCATTGCTTACTTTTATTATTGCTATAATGTCGAGTACCGTGTGTACCCCGCACGCCCCACTAGGGGAGCGAGTGTGCAGGGCGTCCTACCCACTCAGTGAGCATCTTCAGTTTACTTTTTATGATTCCCGATAGTATTATTTACCTTCTCTTCAGGAGGTTAGACACAAGGCCATTTTTATCTTACTCCCACAAGGTAAGATGTGACCCAAGGTCGGGTCAGGAAAGTGGGGCTTGAAAAGCCAGCGCCCGAGAAGGTGAGCACTCTGGTCATTAAAAATTGCGTGGGCAGCCCCGTCGGCATTCCCCGGTAGGGGCGCCTCAGGCAGTAAGCAATAAACTTACTCCTCCCCAAAGAGGGGAGGCAAAGCCTGGGAGAATGGACCTCCTAGAACTGCACAGGACAAATCCACAGACTGGCGGAATCAAGACTCGAAGGCCAAGACAATACCGGTCTATGGGGTGCAGTATCCATCGGAACAGATACTACACTTGATCTTGGCCAAAACACACAATTGTCTTGTTTCTACGAATATTCCCTCCAAACAACAAATGACAGATGTTTACTTTTCAATTCAACCGACCATTCACAATATGTTAAAACACATTTGGCCTTGAAATACAAAAAGCGCATTCAAGTCACATTCCACTCCCAACTTATATGTATTCAACCAACTTTTGCTACCCCAGTTGTCACCATCCTAATAGCTATTGCGAATTATCATTATTATTATAATTAGTATTACCACCCCGTTCCCCTACCGTTCGGGAGAAATCTCGTTACACAAGCACATGTTGACAAACAAAGATTGTGTCATAGGGCACATAATGAGCGATTAAAGATACCGGCGAATGAAGGCGGGAAAGCTTTACGCCACACAAATAGTTAAGAATAATAAATAAAGGGAAATGGAGCCGTAGTTGTTAACATAAGAATAATAAATAATAGTCGAGGGAAATAGATATCTAGTAGCTGAGAATAATAAAGTAA
Organism: Sepiola atlantica; assembly: GCA_963556195.1. Classification (NCBI taxonomy): domain Eukaryota; kingdom Metazoa; phylum Mollusca; class Cephalopoda; order Sepiida; family Sepiolidae; genus Sepiola; species Sepiola atlantica. Next base: position 50,307,881 of record OY744534.1, on the reverse strand, counting down.
GTTGAAGATTAAATTGTCAGCGTCTCCATTTCCCCCCGTGTGCGAGCATTGTTCCAACGAACGACCGAGAAGGCAGCGTCGATCCCGGCACATACAGGGTATATAAAGTATTATATTTTTTTACCAATTTCATCAATTTTCATATTTAATCCTGATCAATATTTTTTTAGTAATATTTAGACAGTATTATTTTTTACTCTTTTAGCCACATCTATACCCTGATCTTGAACGTTAATCGTATCAAATCTCGCGATACTGCATCTAAATAAATACGAGCCGTACCCGTGACCCATTAGGTCACAACCACTACCACTATTTTTTCTACTTTAATTTCATTCGAGTTTTTTTCCCAAAAACATCCCATCTGCAGAACACATTAACAGGTAACTGATTATTTGAGTTCTACAACATTGTCATCTTCAATTTGATGTCAACAAATGCTTGTCACAAACTATCATTTTCAGTCCTCTCATAATATTCTTCAAAATTCAACTTATAATCTATCTGTCTCATTAACCCTTATTCTCGAGTGGCTTTACCTTTTATAAGTGAGACTCATTAGTGAATTAAATACATAAACTGTTAATAGATTCTTCTTGCATAAATAAAAGTTATAAGTGTCTATTTTCTAAATTATTATTATTATTACTATTATTATTATTATTATTATTATTATTATTATTATATAGAAATATTATTATGTTTACTATTCACATATAACAGTAAAGAGATTTATTATTTTGCTATCTAATTTACATACGCGTTTGTGACGTGTACCGACACACGTATGTAAATTAGATGGTCACGCTAGAAAAAAAGAGAGTCACTATTTCTCTAAATGCCCATAGACAGATTAAGAAATATTAAAAAAGTGGTTAAATAACCATAGAGTGGGGGAGGTGTATAGATAGCTAAGAGAGAGAGATGTTTGGCTTGTTCAGTTAATTATAAATTACAGTTAATTAGAAAAATTAAAACATTTTCCAAACATAACACCATCCCAGAACTAAGTATATTTTAGCATGTATTTTGTGTGATTAAAGTACAAAGGAAAATAGCATTAGCGCAACAAACGTTGATTGACACGCATTTAGTATCATAATAAATGAGAATTTTATTCGCTATATTAGCTGTTCTCATCCTTTTTTTGTTTTGCTTTTTCGTTTAAGTATGCATCTTTTTTTGTTGTTGTTAATAAGAAAAAGTTTACTTGATGACAGCTTCCGGTTTTGAAATCGGAAATTGATTACAGTTACCCATTACATTTTAGATATGACTTCTTTTTTGGGGAGGGGGGCAAGTAATAATTTGTTTCATCCGTTTTGTTTTAATTATTAACACTTAAAAAAATCAAACTGCTTTTTATAATTGGAATGTTATTTTACAGATAGTCAAATCAAACTTTTTCTTAAAGGGGACGTTCTACGTTTTCGGTGATTACGTGTGATTTTACGACCTTGACACTCGGACTTAGGGTTAATGGTGGAAGGAATTTGGCTAAATCTTTTTACGAAATGTTTGCAAACTAATGACTCTAAAAATTCCGCCCAAATATATGCGGTATAAAACTATGAGGGACTGTTTTTTAATAACCGTCACCAAGTAGGTTTTTTTTGTAACACTTTTTGGTGCTTCTATAATAAAAAGCCGAAAAAAAATGCATTGTCTGTTAGTGTTGGAGAGGTAAATAAGGGACAGGTGGATTTAATTTTGTAATGGAATATTTCTGAATAGAATTTTAAAAATTGTGTTTTATTTTATGCTATTGAATTTTAGATTTCAATGAATATTTGATTAATAGTAAATAAAATTTAAAATATTAGTTCAGTTGCGAGAAATAACAACACATACACACGTGAAACTATATTTCGGAAGTGTTGAGATGAAGATTGATAATTTGTATTATTTATATTTTTCAGACTACTGTTATCATCTTGGATGTTATTCTCACAATGTTTCGGCCAATGTAACCTCCGACCTTCTTCAGGTGCATATTTATGTCGAACTCGGAAATCTGTACAGGATTTCGAACAAAACTCTTTATTTTATTCACAGGGGTAGATTTCTTCTCGTTACCTCAGACATGACCGGATAGAAGTCTTGAATACATTCTTAGTATTGCCTATTGAACCTTCAACCCCCAACAGACTATCACTTATAATCTATTATTACTTAGCACTTTCTCCGTTTCGACACGGGTCCATGTAAAATGACTTACACCTACTACCCGGCCATGGCTGATAGAACGTGAACAATCTACCCCCGTGGATTAAATAAAGGGTTCCGTTTGAAATTCCGTACAGATTACCGAGTTCGACATGAAGATGTACCTGAAAAAGGTTGGAGTTTACATCGGCCGAAACGTTGTGAAAATAGCGTGAAAGATGAGGACAGTAGTCCAAATAATCCAAATAATACACACGTAAAGTCTTCTTATGATTTAATTAATATAGAGATTGTTCAGTTTAATAGAGTAATGATAAAATGTGAAACAGTTATTCCCGCATATCGTCGGTAAATGAGCTTCTCCATATAAACAATACTTCTGCCCAGACATGCATTTTCATCGACAAATTCTCTATTGGAATGTGTCATATTTGAAACAAAAAACATTTGTGGGAAAATCCTGCTCTTCAAAAGGGTGCACTTTGAATTAGGGTAAACATTTTAAATAAATCAACCGAGAAGTATTTCATCTCCTGACCAAAAGAACACATGTTACACTCTGTTATGAGTGTAACATGTGTCACCAATATCTTTCGCCGTGTGCCTGGTCGCCTTTTCTACTTAGTAGTTTCCTATCTCTGAACATGAACATACATTAGTACGTTTTTTTTATGCTCAGTTAGATCTGAAAAATCAAGGAACCCTCTCCTAGGGCTAACACTTGATTTCGTTATGAGATACATAGATATCCGAATGTTCATTTAAGGTGCTTCCCTTATTTCTCAATAATTGAGTTCATAAAGCAGTAGAAGGATATCAGTTTTTTTAATTATTTGAAGAACACCAAATAATTTTTTTTTTTTTAATGAATAAAATGATTTATTTAAAAAATATCTGAGACTTTCGACGTATAACGTCTTTTTCAAAGGAAGAACTCCCCTTTTTTTCTTTTTTTCCTTCTTTTTTTCGTTTGCCCTCCCGCGGAGAAAGTAAAATATACGCCCGTTCATGTTGACGAAGGCGTCAATAAATAGAGCGTTTTGCGTGGATGGCGCTTTTTTTTTAATAAAGGGAAACAATTGATGAAAAGAGTTGCTTAAATCTTGGAAAACTTTATTTTGAGTAAAAATAGTGTTTTGAGCACCAAATAATGTTAAAACCGCCAACTACACAAAAAACATCGGACGCTACTTTTTAAAACTCTCGTAAGCATGAACGAGCGTATCTTTTGCTTTGTCCTTGAATGAAGAAAAAATTAAAAACAGGAAAGTCTTGCTTTGAAAAAGATGTTATACATCGAAAGTCTTAGATATTTTAAAATAAATTATTTTAGTCATTTAAAAATGAAATAACCTTATTTGGTCTTCAAAGTTCTTCAAATAATTTTACGAAAATAATGTTTTCCAGGATGTGACCAACTCTTTTCATTTATTTTTTTCTCTCTCATTAATTACGTAACTATGTTATAGTTTATCTTTTTTGTGGCCTTTTTTTGTTATTGTCGGATTCCAGAATAAGAATTAATCTGGTCTGGTGTTGTAGCCAGTTTAGTGTTGTTACTTGTTGTAGCACCACTAGAAGAAGGTGCACCGTTCCTCGTATTAGCCATTACATAGCCTTGTCGAGGGACTCTTATTTGAAGAACACTAATTATAGGTTGATTAGTTATGGGGTGAATCTTATACAGGGTGGGCCAACATATAAACCTTGACTAAATATTCAAAATCAAATAGTATTCGACGCCCAAATAAGACCCTCTCAGTCACACACTCGCTCATACAGGGTGGGCCAAAATAAGGGTCCTATCTTTAAATTTGAATAACTTGAATTTGAATAACGTCCACAAAATAAAAGTTAAACTCACCAAACTTTATGTGTGTGTAGACTGACCCTTCCGAGATTTTTTGAAATAAACAAAACAAATTTTAGCCGAAAAACACTTCTTAAAACTTAC
>OY744534.1:50273761-50298761 GCA_963556195.1 Sepiola atlantica | reverse complement strand
TGTGCAAATTTATTTCAAATTTCAATTGTTCAATGCAAGGTGTATTCAGTAATAAACTATATAAAGTATAATAACACGAAATTACATAATCATCGATGCAATAATTTATTTCAACCTTGTGGTTTTTTCAAACATCCGATCCAGACAATTACATTTTTCAAACTGAAAGAAAAGAATTAAAATCACACTCGACAATTCAAATATAATAGGAGAGAGAGGTGGTAACAACCCATCCAATACATATTTCGAGAGAGGGGGACTTGTAGCATATCTTATCCTTAAGTTTAACTTGGGAGGGGAAATTACATAATTTACTACAGATACCGAAGGGGAGGCAGGATGGGGGGGGCTGTTTTTTTCAAATGAATCGGGTCGTGTCAATAATTAAGTGTTAATTCTCATTGTTTTATGACACCTACTGGCTAGCGATAAATGTATATTGAAGGAACGAGCCTGAATTTAATTCTGACATAATCTCACTCACACGCATACATAGGCAAGCATAAATACGTACACATCCTATGTACATACATACACCCATCACCACCCACACATAATCATAACCACGCATACAATATATACATATATATATATATATATATATATATTTGTGTTATAGTGGAATAATTCCAGGAGGAAATCCGGGTATGAGAGCTCAATGTAGTAAACAGAGCAATAATAAAATAAAATATAATAACACGAAATCACATAATTGTCGATGCAATAATTTATTTCAACCGTTCGGTTTTTTCAAGCATCACTCAGACAATTACATTTTTGAGACTGATAGAAAATTGAATTTCCCTACCACAGTTCCAATACAATCATAGATGGTAGTAGTAGCAACCAATTTGATACATCTTTTATAGAGAGGGGGAAAATTTAAAACTTATATTTAACTATGGCGGGCGAAGGGGAGGGATCTTTAAGTTAATCAACTAAAAACTGCCATGTCAAAATTATGACACATACGACTTGGCGATATCAACCATATAGGCAATTTTACTCACGCGCATACACCAAACTAAATACGCACACATCATATGCGCACTCACATACATAATCTCACTCGCACATTATCATAACTAAGCATAATCACATACGCAACTTTTATTCATCTCCAGCCAGAATGCGTCCGGCGAAACTCGTGTTCTCAAATTCGGTTAGAGAAAAGAAAGAAAGAAACAATTAACAGGCACAGAGAATACATAGACAGACCGCGTGTCATAAATTCTCAGTCCGTCTGGGTTGAAATAAGATTACACGCACATACATATATGTATACATACAAATCCATACGCACATACACACACATATATACACATACACACCCACACATATACATATCTATACACACATACATATACACACATATATACATATATATATATATATATATATATACATACATATACATACATGAATACACCCATATATATCTCTGAATCTATTTGAAATATTGACCAAATGCATACGCATGTAGTTGTTCACACATGTAAACATACATACACATACATACACACACACATATATACATATACGCACATATACACACATATACGTACGCACACATACATATATATCCACACACCTACACACAATATTTACATAACACTCTATATTCTTACTGATGTAATATGAGTTCTAAAAATTAGTCTTACCTTATTTATATTTTAGATTAATTTGATAATCTATTATTATAAATATCATGCGGGGGGGGGGTTATCGTACCTAATGTTATTCAATTTGGTATCTTCACCGTTGTAATTCTAGAGGCCCATCGGATTACTAATTCAAGTCTAATAATGTCTATTGGTAATATTTGACATTTATACTTATATTAATTCAAAAACTAGTGTATTACCTGCAGAAAAAATTTTCATACCACTATCTTATTTTAAGTAAATAATAAATATCCGCGTATCCACAAATACTATATATCACCAAGTCAGTAAATCTGTGTCTATCACAGACATTATTATAAACATTATGGGGGGGGGGGGGTTTACCGTAAGTAATGTTATTCAATTTGGTATCTTCACCGTTATAAGTCTAGAGGTCCATCGGATTACCAATTCAAGTCTAATAATGTCTAGTGGTAATATTTGGCATTTATACTTATATTAATTCAATAACCGCAGAATTTTTTTAAAAACACTATCTTATTTTAAGTAAATAATCTGAGTAAATAAATATTTCAAAATACCATTATATACGCATACACACAAATACTATATATCACCAAGTCGGCAATTCTGTGTCTATAGCAGATATTATTATAACTATTATGTTGGTGGTGGGGGGGGGTTACCTTAAATAATGTTATTTAATTTGGTATCTTCACCGTTATAAGTCTAGAGGTCCATCGGATTACTAGTCGTTGATTATTTTAAATTTATATTTATGTCTGCACTTAGCCATAAGTTCATCTCGTTTATTCAAGAGGTTATTTCGATCATATTTTAGGATTCTTATTTTTTCTTCTAGACATAAGTTGCATCTTTGTCTAAATCCATCTGGAATATTCGAAAAACATAAGATTGACCACGAAATCACCGGGGACCTGTTCTCATTTTTCAGATGCCACCATTGTTTAGCTAACTCCGTTTTGCTCTTGAGTTCTGGGTTATTGAAAGAGTGTTTGTGGTCATAAAAACGTTGTTTCCAGTTTCCCGCGGAGATGCCGATGTAAACCTTTTTATCCCTGTTGTTATCTTCCGGATGAATAGTGGCCTTATAAACCACACACTCAACTTTACAGTTACCGTCCAGTGGGCAGTTATTTTTCACTTGACAATTACATTTATTTACTGTGACCTTATTCTTACTAGGATTGTTAAGTAATTTACGATTATGGGTGCTGATAATTCTGTCCATGTTCTTGGTGCAAGAGTAGCTGATTTTAATGGTTTTTCTATTAAATATCTTCCTAAGTGGATTATTTATGCTAAAATGTTTATCTACCAGGTTCAAGAATACTCTCCCGATGTTGATGTTAGATAGTTGGCAGTAGGGAGGGTTGAACCATATTATTTTTCGGCCTCTATTCCTGGATTTATTTTTATTTTCTTTCTTGGTATATTTGAGTTTTTCATTATATCCGCTTTTCTCTAGCGCTCCATTGTATAAATGCTTATTTGCTTCAAAAATGTCTCTGTTAGCCGAAAGCTTATTTATTCTAGTATTAATTGTTTTAGGTATTTGTTTAATTATGCAGTTCGGGTGGTTAGATCTAGTGTTGATATAAGATGGTGTGTGATTATCTTTATTGAAGGGTTTGTATGTCCCCTTTCCTAAGTCTAAGGTAATATCTAGATAGTTTACTTCTTTACAATTTGGGGTTATATCTATTTTAAATCCAAGGTATTTGAATGCTCTTATTAATTTTTTATGTATTTTGGATACCAGGGGGCCGTCACTATTGGGGATAACAATTAGTCCATCATCCCTATATAACCCCACTAAATTAGGCTCTACAATTCTGCTAATAGTGTACATTATAAAAATGCCCACCAGATCGGCAATCTGGGCTGAGTCAAAAGCACCCATCGGGACATCAAATTTGTTGTTGTTCAATTTAATCCATGTTTCTCGATTGTTTATAAGGATGGATTTGCGACAGGCCATAATTAATCTTACCTGCTCATCGGATATATCCACGAAATTCCCAGCATAGTTAATGCTGTTCGTAAGTAATTCCTTGGAAATCGAGGGGTAAAAATCCATAATATCGAATTGTATAAAGCAGGCATTCCTCTTATTTTCAATTGATTTAAACCATTCGATAGTATCCGCCGAGTCCTTCCAAAGATTAAATTTGGTAGCTTCTAGAGTTACATTAATAATATTTCGTAGAATCTCCCTAGATACATGGCCGAGTTCCGATTTCGTAGAGTTGATTATTCTCGCTTGTTTCTTAATGTGGAAATTTTTCTTATGGTCCTTGATGAGTATGTATGCGTTTCTCTTATCAATTTTTCCCACTCTATCCTCGATATTCAGTTTGGATGCAAATTCCTTGGTATCCTCATTGATTATTTTTTCAGTGTCGTGGGTATCCTTTCTGTAATTATTACAGATTTTTTCCAGAATAGTTTTCCTATATTCGGATGGGCACATCTTGTAAATATTCGCTGACTTATCAGCCTTCACCCAAACTTTGTTCGACTTCTTTATCTCTGCGATGTCATTCTTCAGAGTGGACTGAAATTTGTTTGAATACCTTCGGAACTTAATTCTTTTGACTAGGTCAAACAAATCATTCTCGAACGGCCTTAACGCCTCAATGGGTTTGCAGGTATTCTGTGATCTGAAGTTAAAGGTTTCTTTGTGATCAGATTCCTCGTCCTTCAAATAAAAATACGCTTTCCATCTCAGTCTGTTGGTAAAGTCCGTTATTCTGTCCATAAGATCCAAAGTGAAGCTATGCAAGCTGGGATAAGGTATATTTTTCAGCGAATACAATGGTGTGAATTTTTCCATCCTCAGTTCAAAATTGAAGTAATTCCGATACTAGAAATCCTGAGAGAGCTCAACACGGAGTGGAGCCAATTATTTGTGTTATAGTGGAATAATTCCAGGAGGAAATCCGGGTATGAGAGCTCAATGTAGTAAACAGAGCAATAATAAAATAAAATATAATAACACGAAATCACATAATTGTCGATGCAATAATTTATTTCAACCGTTCGGTTTTTTCAAGCATCACTCAGACAATTACATTTTTGAGACTGATAGAAAATTGAATTTCCCTACCACAGTTCCAATACAATCATAGATGGTAGTAGTAGCAACCAATTTGATACATCTTTTATAGAGAGGGGGAAAATTTAAAACTTATATTTAACTATGGCGGGCGAAGGGGAGGGATCTTTAAGTTAATCAACTAAAAACTGCCATGTCAAAATTATGACACATACGACTTGGCGATATCAACCATATAGGCAATTTTACTCACGCGCATACACCAAACTAAATACGCACACATCATATGCGCACTCACATACATAATCTCACTCGCACATTATCATAACTAAGCATAATCACATACGCAACTTTTATTCATCTCCAGCCAGAATGCGTCCGGCGAAACTCGTGTTCTCAAATTCGGTTAGAGAAAAGAAAGAAAGAAACAATTAACAGGCACAGAGAATACATAGACAGACCGCGTGTCATAAATTCTCAGTCCGTCTGGGTTGAAATAAGATTACACGCACATACATATATGTATACATACAAATCCATACGCACATACACACACATATATACACATACACACCCACACATATACATATCTATACACACATACATATACACACATATATACATATATATATATATATATATATATACATACATATACATACATGAATACACCCATATATATCTCTGAATCTATTTGAAATATTGACCAAATGCATACGCATGTAGTTGTTCACACATGTAAACATACATACACATACATACACACACACATATATACATATACGCACATATACACACATATACGTACGCACACATACATATATATCCACACACCTACACACAATATTTACATAACACTCTATATTCTTACTGATGTAATATGAGTTCTAAAAATTAGTCTTACCTTATTTATATTTTAGATTAATTTGATAATCTATTATTATAAATATCATGCGGGGGGGGGGGTTATCGTACCTAATGTTATTCAATTTGGTATCTTCACCGTTGTAATTCTAGAGGCCCATCGGATTACTAATTCAAGTCTAATAATGTCTATTGGTAATATTTGACATTTATACTTATATTAATTCAAAAACTAGTGTATTACCTGCAGAAAAAATTTTCATACCACTATCTTATTTTAAGTAAATAATAAATATCCGCGTATCCACAAATACTATATATCACCAAGTCAGTAAATCTGTGTCTATCACAGACATTATTATAAACATTATGGGGGGGGGGGGGTTTACCGTAAGTAATGTTATTCAATTTGGTATCTTCACCGTTATAAGTCTAGAGGTCCATCGGATTACCAATTCAAGTCTAATAATGTCTAGTGGTAATATTTGGCATTTATACTTATATTAATTCAATAACCGCAGAATTTTTTTAAAAACACTATCTTATTTTAAGTAAATAATCTGAGTAAATAAATATTTCAAAATACCATTATATACGCATACACACAAATACTATATATCACCAAGTCGGCAATTCTGTGTCTATAGCAGATATTATTATAACTATTATGTTGGTGGTGGGGGGGGGGTACCTTAAATAATGTTATTTAATTTGGTATCTTCACCGTTATAAGTCTAGAGGTCCATCGGATTACTAGTCGTTGATTATTTTAAATTTATATTTATGTCTGCACTTAGCCATAAGTTCATCTCGTTTATTCAAGAGGTTATTTCGATCATATTTTAGGATTCTTATTTTTTCTTCTAGACATAAGTTGCATCTTTGTCTAAATCCATCTGGAATATTCGAAAAACATAAGATTGACCACGAAATCACCGGGGACCTGTTCTCATTTTTCAGATGCCACCATTGTTTAGCTAACTCCGTTTTGCTCTTGAGTTCTGGGTTATTGAAAGAGTGTTTGTGGTCATAAAAACGTTGTTTCCAGTTTCCCGCGGAGATGCCGATGTAAACCTTTTTATCCCTGTTGTTATCTTCCGGATGAATAGTGGCCTTATAAACCACACACTCAACTTTACAGTTACCGTCCAGTGGGCAGTTATTTTTCACTTGACAATTACATTTATTTACTGTGACCTTATTCTTACTAGGATTGTTAAGTAATTTACGATTATGGGTGCTGATAATTCTGTCCATGTTCTTGGTGCAAGAGTAGCTGATTTTAATGGTTTTTCTATTAAATATCTTCCTAAGTGGATTATTTATGCTAAAATGTTTATCTACCAGGTTCAAGAATACTCTCCCGATGTTGATGTTAGATAGTTGGCAGTAGGGAGGGTTGAACCATATTATTTTTCGGCCTCTATTCCTGGATTTATTTTTATTTTCTTTCTTGGTATATTTGAGTTTTTCATTATATCCGCTTTTCTCTAGCGCTCCATTGTATAAATGCTTATTTGCTTCAAAAATGTCTCTGTTAGCCGAAAGCTTATTTATTCTAGTATTAATTGTTTTAGGTATTTGTTTAATTATGCAGTTCGGGTGGTTAGATCTAGTGTTGATATAAGATGGTGTGTGATTATCTTTATTGAAGGGTTTGTATGTCCCCTTTCCTAAGTCTAAGGTAATATCTAGATAGTTTACTTCTTTACAATTTGGGGTTATATCTATTTTAAATCCAAGGTATTTGAATGCTCTTATTAATTTTTTATGTATTTTGGATACCAGGGGGCCGTCACTATTGGGGATAACAATTAGTCCATCATCCCTATATAACCCCACTAAATTAGGCTCTACAATTCTGCTAATAGTGTACATTATAAAAATGCCCACCAGATCGGCAATCTGGGCTGAGTCAAAAGCACCCATCGGGACATCAAATTTGTTGTTGTTCAATTTAATCCATGTTTCTCGATTGTTTATAAGGATGGATTTGCGACAGGCCATAATTAATCTTACCTGCTCATCGGATATATCCACGAAATTCCCAGCATAGTTAATGCTGTTCGTAAGTAATTCCTTGGAAATCGAGGGGTAAAAATCCATAATATCGAATTGTATAAAGCAGGCATTCCTCTTATTTTCAATTGATTTAAACCATTCGATAGTATCCGCCGAGTCCTTCCAAAGATTAAATTTGGTAGCTTCTAGAGTTACATTAATAATATTTCGTAGAATCTCCCTAGATACATGGCCGAGTTCCGATTTCGTAGAGTTGATTATTCTCGCTTGTTTCTTAATGTGGAAATTTTTCTTATGGTCCTTGATGAGTATGTATGCGTTTCTCTTATCAATTTTTCCCACTCTATCCTCGATATTCAGTTTGGATGCAAATTCCTTGGTATCCTCATAGATTATTTTTTCAGTGTCGTGGGTATCCTTTCTGTAATTATTACAGATTTTTTCCAGAATAGTTTTCCTATATTCGGATGGGCACATCTTGTAAATATTCGCTGACTTATCAGCAGAGATAAAGATAAATATTCGCTGACTTATCGCAGAGATAAAGAAGTCGAACAAAGTTTGGGTGAAGGCTGATAAGTCAGCGAATATTTACAAGATGTGCCCATCCGAATATAGGAAAACTATTCTGGAAAAAATCTGTAATAATTACAGAAAGGATACCCACGACACTGAAAAAATAATCAATGAGGATACCAAGGAATTTGCATCCAAACTGAATATCGAGGATAGAGTGGGAAAAATTGATAAGAGAAACGCATACATACTCATCAAGGACCATAAGAAAAATTTCCACATTAAGAAACAAGCGAGAATAATCAACTCTACGAAATCGGAACTCGGCCATGTATCTAGGGAGATTCTACGAAATATTATTAATGTAACTCTAGAAGCTACCAAATTTAATCTTTGGAAGGACTCGGCGGATACTATCGAATGGTTTAAATCAATTGAAAATAAGAGGAATGCCTGCTTTATACAATTCGATATTATGGATTTTTACCCCTCGATTTCCAAGGAATTACTTACGAACAGCATTAACTATGCTGGGAATTTCGTGGATATATCCGATGAGCAGGTAAGATTAATTATGGCCTGTCGCAAATCCATCCTTATAAACAATCGAGAAACATGGATTAAATTGAACAACAACAAATTTGATGTCCCGATGGGTGCTTTTGACTCAGCCCAGATTGCCGATCTGGTGGGCATTTTTATAATGTACACTATTAGCAGAATTGTAGAGCCTAATTTAGTGGGGTTATATAGGGATGATGGACTAATTGTTATCCCCAATAGTGACGGCCCCCTGGTATCCAAAATACATAAAAAATTAATAAGAGCATTCAAATACCTTGGATTTAAAATAGATATAACCCCAAATTGTAAAGAAGTAAACTATCTAGATATTACCTTAGACTTAGGAAAGGGGACATACAAACCCTTCAATAAAGATAATCACACACCATCTTATATCAACACTAGATCTAACCACCCGAACTGCATAATTAAACAAATACCTAAAACAATTAATACTAGAATAAATAAGCTTTCGGCTAACAGAGACATTTTTGAAGCAAATAAGCATTTATACAATGGAGCGCTAGAGAAAAGCGGATATAATGAAAAACTCAAATATACCAAGAAAGAAAATAAAAATAAATCCAGGAATAGAGGCCAAAAAATAATATGGTTCAACCCTCCCTACTGCCAACTATCTAACATCAACATCGGGAGAGTATTCTTGAACCTGGTAGATAAACATTTTAGCATAAATAATCCACTTAGGAAGATATTTAATAGAAAAACCATTAAAATCAGCTACTCTTGCACCAAGAACATGGACAGAATTATCAGCACCCATAATCGTAAATTACTTAACAATCCTAGTAAGAATAAGGTCACAGTAAATAAATGTAATTGTCAAGTGAAAAATAACTGCCCACTGGACGGTAACTGTAAAGTTGAGTGTGTGGTTTATAAGGCCACTATTCATCCGGAAGATAACAACAGGGATAAAAAGGTTTACATCGGCATCTCCGCGGGAAACTGGAAACAACGTTTTTATGACCACAAACACTCTTTCAATAACCCAGAACTCAAGAGCAAAACGGAGTTAGCTAAACAATGGTGGCATCTGAAAAATGAGAACAGGTCCCCGGTGATTTCGTGGTCAATCTTATGTTTTTCGAATATTCCAGATGGATTTAGACAAAGATGCAACTTATGTCTAGAAGAAAAAATAAGAATCCTAAAATATGATCGAAATAACCTCTTGAATAAACGAGATGAACTTATGGCTAAGTGCAGACATAAATATAAATTTAAAATAATCAACGACTAGTAATCCGATGGACCTCTAGACTTATAACGGTGAAGATACCAAATTAAATAACATTATTTAAGGTAACCCCCCCCCCACCACCAACATAATAGTTATAATAATATCTGCTATAGACACAGAATTGCCGACTTGGTGATATATAGTATTTGTGTGTATGCGTATATAATGGTATTTTGAAATATTTATTTACTCAGATTATTTACTTAAAATAAGATAGTGTTTTTAAAAAAATTCTGCGGTTATTGAATTAATATAAGTATAAATGCCAAATATTACCACTAGACATTATTAGACTTGAATTGGTAATCCGATGGACCTCTAGACTTATAACGGTGAAGATACCAAATTGAATAACATTACTTACGGTAAACCCCCCCCCCCATAATGTTTATAATAATGTCTGTGATAGACACAGATTTACTGACTTGGTGATATATAGTATTTGTGGATACGCGGATATTTATTATTTACTTAAAATAAGATAGTGGTATGAAAATTTTTTCTGCAGGTAATACACTAGTTTTTGAATTAATATAAGTATAAATGTCAAATATTACCAATAGACATTATTAGACTTGAATTAGTAATCCGATGGGCCTCTAGAATTACAACGGTGAAGATACCAAATTGAATAACATTAGGTACGATAACCCCCCCCCCGCATGATATTTATAATAATAGATTATCAAATTAATCTAAAATATAAATAAGGTAAGACTAATTTTTAGAACTCATATTACATCAGTAAGAATATAGAGTGTTATGTAAATATTGTGTGTAGGTGTGTGGATATATATGTATGTGTGCGTACGTATATGTGTGTATATGTGCGTATATGTATATATGTGTGTGTGTATGTATGTGTATGTATGTTTACATGTGTGAACAACTACATGCGTATGCATTTGGTCAATATTTCAAATAGATTCAGAGATATATATGGGTGTATTCATGTATGTATATGTATGTATATATATATATATATATATATATGTATATATGTGTGTATATGTATGTGTGTATAGATATGTATATGTGTGGGTGTGTATGTGTATATATGTGTGTGTATGTGCGTATGGATTTGTATGTATACATATATGTATGTGCGTGTAATCTTATTTCAACCCAGACGGACTGAGAATTTATGACACGCGGTCTGTCTATGTATTCTCTGTGCCTGTTAATTGTTTCTTTCTTTCTTTTCTCTAACCGAATTTGAGAACAGAGAACACGAGTTTCGCCGGACGCATTCTGGCTGGAGATGAATAAAAGTTGCGTATGTGATTATGCTTAGTTATGATAATGTGCGAGTGAGATTATGTATGTGAGTGCGCATATGATGTGTGCGTATTTAGTTTGGTGTATGCGCGTGAGTAAAATTGCCTATATGGTTGATATCGCCAAGTCGTATGTGTCATAATTTTGACATGGCAGTTTTTAGTTGATTAACTTAAAGATCCCTCCCCTTCGCCCGCCATAGTTAAATATAAGTTTTAAATTTTCCCCCTCTCTATAAAAGATGTATCAAATTGGTTGCTACTACTACCATCTATGATTGTATTGGAACTGTGGTAGGGAAATTCAATTTTCTATCAGTCTCAAAAATGTAATTGTCTGAGTGATGCTTGAAAAAACCGAACGGTTGAAATAAATTATTGCATCGACAATTATGTGATTTCGTGTTATTATATTTTATTTTATATATATATATATATATATATATATATATATATATATATATATATATAAACACACTTAGTTTAAACGACCAGCCACACTTACAAACCCGGTCAAATCCCCTCAAAGAAACACTGAAAAATCAAGCCAGATTGGAAAAGTTTTTAAAAAAAGAAAGAGAGAAAAATATGGAAAAGAAAGGGAAATCTAACCGCTAATATGCGTGCCAAAGATCTTAATTTAATCTGACATCGAGGAGAAGGGAATCTATTTAAATTATGATCAACGACCTAACTATTATCTAAAACTATACGCATACACACACACAATCTATTATACACATTTAGTCATATATACACACACACACACATATATAAACATATATATCACATTGAGCTCTTATACCCGAATTTCCTCCTGGAATTATTCCATTATAACACAAATATATATATATATATATATATATATATAAATATTTATTATTTTTTCTACAGTACAGACACATGTGTGTCATGCTTTCGCAATCTTCAGTGTAAAAGATGGTAATGACTACCAGTCGAAGGATTCGATCCCATTTTCAAAGTTATTATTGACTCTGCAGCCTGGTATTTCTACCCCTAGGCCACCATCAATTAACATGAGAAAGAAGATAATCTAAATTCTATATAATGTCTATATAATATCGAATTGGCGAACATACAGTAAACTCAGTCATATAGTTTTAAACAGCCGGAACATATGTGTCCGCATTCAGCAAATGAGCGTTTACATGCTATTGCATATGCATGTAAACAGGCAGACTGTAAGAAAATGACACACATAAAAATTGAAACAAAAAAACATATGGTTGACAAGCTAAAACAATTCGAGTAAAATGGATACACGTGGAAACCTTTTCATACGACTAGCGGACGGAAAACATTTTGAGGAAATCATTTAATCTCAAATGAATTCTAATACGAATTGCAAACAAATATGTAATATCATGTAAGATTTAAAACAGAAATTTGAGGTTGAAAGTCAGATGATTGAAATTAATTCTAAAGATTCAGTCGCCAAAAATCCATACATTTATGTACCCCACATATACGACACTTATTTTTGTAACACCATATTTATGTTTAGGATCGAATATTTAAAGTTATTGATTTATTATTTGCTGCAGCATTTCACATCTCCATCTGCGAGATTGATCCTGTTTTTATTTCTACTTTTCGGCGTCTATCTTGCTGGATTTCCGACAGTCGAACTTTTGTGTTCTGTTTATTTGTGAAAAGGGGAGGCATCTCCCGAAATATCAATCATCAGGAAAATATACACAGTTAATACCATACTTGCTGTTTATTATGTAAGATTGAAAAGAAAAATAAATAGATAATTGTAAGATCTCACTTTCAATTGTTTATTTTTGTTCTTTCCAGCTTCTCATCAATCCAGCTCTCTGTATTGCCTTCACCCTTCTGAACACCTTATATATATATATATATATATATATATATATATATATATATATATATATATATATATATATATATTTAGGCAAACATTATTAAATAACACGGAGTGGTTTTAGGGTGAGTCTTCGGGATAGTGTTGTGGAAGTGAAACCTATGTAAGAATTAGTTTTTTTATTGTTGTCGGAGATACATACTCCCATAAGGCATTGGAACTGATATATTACATCGGTTCTTCCTAATGTATTTTGGGTTTGAGAAGTAAGTTAAGTCTGAAGTTTCAAGTATCCGTTTCATGTTGTGCGGCTGCATCATGTAGTTTAAATTGTGTGTATTTAGGCAGCATATTTTCATTTAGGCAAACATTATTAAATAACACGGAGTGGTTTTAGGGTGAGTCTTCGGGATAGTGATCTCCGACAACAATAAAAAAAAACAAAAAAAACTAATTCTTACATAGGTTTCACTTCCACAACACTATCCAGAAGACTCACCCTAAAACCACTCCGTGTTATTTAATAATGGTTGCCTAAATGAAAATATGCTGCCTAAATACACACAATATATATATATATATATATATATATATATATATATATATATATATAACTCGATGCATGTATGTAGGTGTCTGTGTGTGCGCTATAGAAAAAAAGTTACAGAATCTAGATGAAATCTAAAAGTGTATTCTTATGTAAGATTAAACGGGAAAGATTCTCTAAATGCACACCTAAGGGGCTATGGGGCAGATTTCGTCGGGGAGAAGGTTTATTATTTTAACTTTTTTCAGTTTACTTTCAATTTAATTATGTATTAATTTAAATAGAAAACAGTTAGATTATTTAGTAATTTGTAAAAAAAAAAGTCACCCCCCCCCCCCAAAAAAAAAATGCAAATCATTCCCTATAATTTAACTTGAAATGACATAAGTGGGAGGTTGCGGAGAGGGGTGATTAAAAATTAATAGACGCTAATTCTAGGGAATTCCGGTACCGGCTTTAATTCTGTCGGTATAAGACGAGCTCTAGGAAAGAGGTGTCCACTCTCCCAGGCTTTACCTTGATACCTATGTCATTCCTAGAACTAATCCGGAAATGACGTTATATGGAGTTGGAGGGGGTATCTCTAAACTTTTAATTCTTTAGTACAACAGGGGCTCGTCTCTAAACATTGAGTTCTTTGGTACAACAGGGGCACCTCTCTAAACTTGTTGTTCTTTGGTATGACAAGGGGCGTCTCTAAAGTGTTATTTATTTGGTGCGTCACTAAACTTTTAGTTATTTGGTACGACCGTAACGCGTTTTTAAACTTTAAGTTCTTTGGTACGACAGGAGCGCGTCTCTAAACTTTTAGTTCTTTGGTACGACCGTGGCGCGTCTCTAAACTTTAAGTTCTATGGTACGACAGGAGCGCGTCTCTAAACTTTTAGTTCTTTGGTCTCTTTTAGAGAAGAATCGGATGGGAAAAGGGGAAACAGAGGTGTGGCGAGGGAGGGAAATAATGTGGACGAGGGAAATAGAGACGGCCAGAGAAAGGAAGAGAGATTGAAGTTTTTATATAAAGATGTTACACACACTATTTAATTTCAACTACTTTGTTTTTTTTTCATCGCCCCGGGCAACGTCGAGTAACCCTGCTAGTATGCATATATATATATATATATATATATATATATATATAGTTTATGAAATAAAGGATTAGCAAGCAAACATACTGGTACAAATAAGTACACAAACACATCATTAAAGCTGAACCAAGATATTTCAGTTGATTTGTTCGACCATAATCATTTGGTAAAATTAGCTATATACTACTTAAAACTCCAACAATGGCTGTATTACTGTCAGGATGAGGTAGAGTTCTGTTCAGTCATAAGAGGTCTACCATCCCAGGCTCTACCTTCTCAATGAGGAAATAGTTTATTGCTAATCACCTGAGGCATCCTTATCAGGGAATGCCGACGTGGTCGTTCAAACATTTTTCCTACGCCAGAATGCGCGTATTCTAGTGCGCTGGCTTCTCAAAACCACACATGACCTTGTGGCTAACCTCCTGCTAAGTAGGTAAATAATACATACAACTAAAAACTCGTTAACACACAAAAAAACGAACACATTCTCTTCCCTGAATGGAACTTGTCTTAAAAATGTTGATGGGTTTACTTAACTTGACCGTAAAGTTACACAGCAAAATTGCACAGATAGTTAACTAAATGTGCGAATCAGCAAAACCTGTGCTGGACTGAAAACAATCTGGAAGTAAAATATTTCTACCAAGATGAAACGTGACTTCTTAGAAGCCATTTTATTTATCAATTCTTGTATATCGAAGTAGCACGTGGACGTTTACGAACATATTGGATTAAAAAAATTGATTGTATGTACACCAGAGCTGCTGCGGACATCGTGAGGCGGCACCTTACTAGAGAGCAACTGTTCGGAGAGCGAAGAACCAAATTTGCTGGAGGGCTAAGGATCAAATCGTCAGCGATGTTTTTTGTGAATGCCAAAACAGCAATGTTGTTCACTGGATAGACCGGACAGAACTTACGTGAAGCAACTAGCAGAAGACTCACAATGCACCTATGAATACCTACCTGGTGTGATAGAGCGAGATGGCGTGAGAAAGTCAGGGGTATCCCTGACACTACCACGACTAGATGGTGATGATGAAAAACTCGGATGATATCGTTATCTTACTTGTCATCGTGCACACTTTTCATATATATATAAATGATTTTGATAGCGAGGGGAAGGCTCAACTAACCCACATATAGGGCGAATGATAAGAGATGTGGCGAGAGGAATGAAATTAAGTAAATAAATCTCTCTCGCTTGTCTCGTGCTCTCGATGACCGTTGGGGAGCCAAAGATCACCTGGCAACAAGCTTCCCTCAGCCCTCTCGATTTTCTGCCTCCCTGAATTATTATTTAGCTCCAGTCTTATTCACTCTCGCGTGTTGTCCTCCCACATTTTTCTTTGTCTACCCCTCTATCTCCCTTCCTGTACAGTTTTTTGCAGGATTGTCTTTGCGAAACCTTATGATCGTGTGACATGGACGTACCACATTTGGGGAAGACATTTATTTAAACCCGTTTTCATCTTCCCTCTCTCCACCAAAGCCAGTTTGAGAGGGAAGTGAGACTGAATGTTCTTTAATATTAGACGATTACTAAGTACGGTTTTGCAATATTCTGGCCAGAGGGATATAACATTAATATATTAAACCATAAAAAACGTGTGTTTTGTTTGTTGGATAAGATTTCATAAGTTCACGTTTACGTTAAATTCTTCATTAAGACAAAGGTTGCATAATTTTGAGATTTCTCTGTATGGAACTGTATCTTTTTTTATAAATGCTTTCCCGTCTGTTAATAAATTTATCTGGAAAATATCATGGGCTTAGTTTCATTCTGCACCGACCTGGTTTCTGTTTACACGTTTTTCGGAATTTCTTTTTGAAGAAAGAAAAAAGAAGAAAATGAAAAAAAGTATATTATTACAATAGTAAAAACGGAAAAAGAAACGATGTCAAAGAATATAATTAATCGCAGAGAATGGCGCTGCAGGAAACAAATGCTGATGTTCCGTTCTCTCACACAGAAGCTCTTTCGTTTGTAATTCATCTCTGGAATCTGTTAGATGGATCACTGGTAGCTCCGCTGCTCTCACTCTCTCAACTACTCCTTCTCCCTCTCTTTCTCTCTCTCTCTCTCTCTCTCTCTCTCTATATATATATATATATATATATATATATATATATATATATATACATACCTATCGCTCGCATCTTCCCCTCTATCAATCTCTCTTTCTCTCTCTCGCTCTCGGCCCATCACTTTGTTTCTCTATCTCTCTCGTTTACCCTCTCTCTCTCTCTCTCTCTCTCTCTCTCTCTCTCTCTCTCTCTCTCTCTCTCTCTCTCTCTCTCCAACAGTCGCTCTTTCTTTTGTAAGTCATCTCCTTAACACTTAGAGTGTAGGTATCTATCCCTGTTTCTTTCTCTCTATACCTCGCGATTACTCTAGCCTGTTTCCTTCTCTTTTCAGTGTCTCTCTCTCACTCCTTTCTCTCTCCCTCGCTCTCTTTCTTTCTTCCTTATCTCTCTCTTTTTATCTCTCTATTTAGCTCTCTCTATATAACTTTCTCTTTCTCTCTCCTTCTCTCTCTCTCTCTATTTCGCTATCTCTGTCTCTTTCTCTCATTTTCTCTTTCTGTTTCAACCTCCCACTGTTACTCTCTCTCTCTTTCTCTCTCTCTCTCTCTTTCTCTCTCTCTCTCTCTCTCTCTATCTCCCTCTTTCTCTCTCTATATATATTTCTAGTCTACCAACTTTTGTCTATATAAAATCTGGGTTTTCTTTCTTGAAAGTGATAACTTTTTGGATGTTCTCACATCGTTTCGTTCAAATGCGTCAATAGAGGCTCCGTCTATCGGTTGAGTCGTCGTTCAGTCCCGATTAAGTTTGAAATAAAATTTGCATCGCAAATCGTGCAGATTGAATGGGCGTATATCGTTTTGCCCCAGTCTAAATAAGCGGCTCTCTCTTTGAGGAAGCCCCTTATTTGTATAAACTCCTAGGACTCACTTCACCCAACATCCAAAATCGCAAACTTACATCCAACAGTTCCTAACGTCGCTGGAAAACTCATTGGATCATTCTACCGCTATAGAAAGTACCTGACTCCTGCTACAATCCTCTAAGTATAAAAGAATCAGCTACGTCCTAAGATAGAGTGCTGTTGCTCCATTTGAAACGGAGCCGCGCAGAACATACTTTGTCGCCTAGACAAAGTTCAAATCGACTCCGAAATCTAGTGGGGTATGATCTCTTCTTTTCCTTACAGCGCTTTACTCACAAAAAGGACGTTGCTACTGCTGTTCTCTTTCTCTATGTCTCTGTCCCTCTCTCTCGCTCTATCTCTTTCTCTCTCTCTCTCTCTCTCTCTCTCTATATATATATATATATATATATATATATATATATATATATATATTGGAGTCCAGTGCGATTAGTCTTTAAGACACATACTCCCTTGTAAATAGCATAACGCTCTTTTTAGTTTGAAATATATAATTTCTTTTTTTTACATCTCCCCTTTTAAAATCCCACGATACAGTTCTCATTAAGTGTGGGCGAAACCGATCGACTGGCACTTTTTCCTCTGTCGTATCATTTTTATCATGAAAGATAAAACATGTCTTTTCTTCGTAATTGCCCTAATGAAATTCTGTACCTTAAACAAATCATGAAACATCATATATATATATATATATATATATATATATATGTATATATATATATATATATATATATATATATATATATATATATAATAGTATTAGTAATCATTTCAAGTACAAGAACAATATGCCAACAAAAAGGTCAAACCCGGTACTAAATTCTAACAAGGCGATTTCATTTCAGATCCTTTATGAGAAGTGCCATATCAAAAGTGTCCAAGTTTCCTAGTTTGTGTTTTTTTTTCAATATAGCGTACAGGATGACCGCCAAATATATTAAACTATCTTTCATTCCTGAATAAAATATACTATATGATTGCCAATCTCCCTCTCCACTCCCCCTCTCTCTCTCTCTCTCTCTCTTTCTCTATCTATCTATCTATCTATCAATGTCTATTTATCTATCTATCTATCTATCAATCTATGTCTATCTATCTATCTATCTGTCAGTGTCTATTTATTTATTTTTCTATCTCTCTCTCTCTCTCTCTCTCTCTCTCTCTCTATATATATATATATATATATATATATATATATATATCCATCTATGTCTATCTATCTATCTATCCATCTATGTCTATCTATCTATCTCTATCTATTAATTTACTTATCTATATATCTCTATCTATTTATTTACTTATCTATCTATCTATCTATCCATCTATATCTATCTATCTATTAATGTCTATTTATCTATTTATCTATCTATCTATATATATATATATATATATATATATGTGTGTCTATTGATCTATCTATCTATCAATCTATGTCTATCTATCTATCAATGTCTATTTATCTATTTATCTATATATATATATATATATATATATATATATATATATATATATATATATATATATATATATATATATATATATCAATGTCTATTTATCTATTTATCTATATATATATATATACTCATTTTCATTCTCTAACAAGTACGGACGTCCAGCAAGACGCTGCCATTATTTTTCATTTTATTTTATTTTTCTTCCCAACATGTCTACCCTACATGTATCTGTGCTTGCATGATATCTTTTCCCTATATCATCATCCTGATGAAGTCTTATAAATAAAGACGAAACGTTGATGTACACATAAAAAACATCCAGTTTTTGGTTTTCCTTTTTCATTTTACCATCACGTCGGATTACCTTCATCCTTCTCTTCCCATATATATATATCCATCTATGCTTATCTATCTATCTATATATATATATATATATATATATATATATATATATATATATATATATATATATATATACCTCTGTGTCTATCTATATATATATATATATATATATATATACCTCTGTGTCTATCTATATATATATATATATATATATATATATATACCTCTGTGTCTATATATATATATATATATATATATATATATATATATATATATATATATATATATATATATACCTCTGTGTCTATCTATATATATATATATATATCCATCTATGTATCTATCTATCTATTAATCTATCTATCTGTGTCTATCTATCTATATGTATATCCATCTATGTCTATCTATCTGTCTATTTATCTATCTATCTATCTATCTATTTATATCGATTTCTCTCTTCATAAAAATCTAAAGAGCATGCATAGAACAATAAAACAATCAACGAACATTTAATTTACCTATTTTGATATCTAGAGTTTTAGCGGCTTTGGATTATCCGCTATAATATAACAGTAAACTGAATTGATAGTTGCAAGATAGTACAATAGTACCATTAATTGAAGTAATAGTATAGTTACGGCTTCAGACAGAGATATACTAAATCTCTATTGGTAATAGATATCAATACGTACAGGTAGAAACCTCAGGGCGACACTTGTGAATACAATGAGGAGTGTTTAGGCGTAAAAAGGCGTATTTCTTGGAATTTCGACAACAATTGAAGTTATAGTCAGTATATAGATGTAGAGGCGTTCGAGCGAAACTTGGGAAGGGAATAGGGAGTGCGTGGACGTAAAAAAGCATATTTTTTCTTTTCGGGTTCTTTCTTCCGTGAAACTGTTCGACGATATAATTTAAAACCTGACACCACAACCGAACAAAGTTCTTAGAGTGAAGCTTAACTGACAGTAATCTAATATACGCAAACAATTCTGAAGATTATGTGTTGTGTTTAAATCAACAGTTTACATAGTGCAGTAGTTACTTGTTACGACCTCATGCTGTAAAAAACAACTATCGCTAACACACAAGTTATAAAGTGGGATTAGGAAGAATTTAACATTAATGCAGAGATATGACATCTATACTATATTTGCGGTCTTTCTGTCTGTCTGTCCGTCTGTCTCCCTGTCCGGGTTTGCAATTTTAAAACAAACCCCTGAACTAAGATCAAACGCAATCTTCTCTCAAGTAAAATTGTACGAGGAATCCAATACTGATATCAATAGTGTATGGATCCGAGAGTTCTTTTGTCAGTCATCTCAAGCGTTAATTCTCCCGCCAAAACAACTGAAGTAAAATAATGTAAACACCGTAAACAACAAGAACAACAACTCCCAAAGACGATCAAAAGAGCTTAAGATGGCTGAAAAAAGAACTCTCGGGTCTATACTCCATAAATTACCACCAGAGGTCCATAAACTTGCTCGCTGAGTCGATACAGTGATTAAAAGAATATCGAAAAGAGAAAATGTTATAGTTTTCGATCAACCTTGTATATATAAACATTTTCTATACAAAAATATTTTTCTAACGTATATAGCACTTATAATGCCATTCAAATTGTTTTAAAAAAAACAAGCTCAATGAAGTTTATGGCTTCAGAGCATATATACGGGTTGGTTGCATTCTAATGACCAAAATATCAGTCCACAACAATATTTTTTTATTTCTTTATTTTCACGAATGCCTATATTTTTTCTTTTCCGTCTTACGCGCGTTTCACGACTCGGTAAAAAAATAAAGTTTTTTTTGTTTTTCAAGGCTACTCTTCAAAGATAATTATTTAACAATAAAAAACAAGCACACTATACCAAAGCAAATAGGAAGAAAGGTGAGCAAGAAAGGTGAGCAAGAAAGGTGAGAAGAACGGCAAGTTAAAAACAGGAAAAACTCACTTTAAATATGACAATCAGATGACAATGACTTTATTCATCAAGAGAGCAAAGGTAATGCAATTAGGATATTGTGACAAAGGTTTCTTAGGCAACCCATAAATAAGAACAATAAATGATATACGACTCATGTCATTTATAATAAATGAAAGGATTTTTTAGAATGTCTTGACTTTGGAGTAATTTACATTAAAATATGAAAACAGATTTATATGAGAAGTCAGGTTTTCATTGTAATATACTAATTTTAAATAATGGCTAGAAGGGCATACGAAGCCTTAATCTGCTTTCCCTTAATATCTAAGTTAAGTAGTCAAATCACTGCATCAAATCATAATTTGGTAAAGTGTTGTAGGTACTCTAAATACATAGATAATAAGAGGTTTGCTTTCTACATAGACAAATTTATATGCAATTAGAGGTAGTTATATAATACCCCGTTTTCCCGGTTGAAGTGTTACGGAAACTTACGTGGGAGTTTGGTAAGCTCCGTAATGTGGTTTATGACATACCTTACATCTCTAATGGATTAATTCAATTTTTTTCGTGGGATAGGCGTTTAGTGGGAAGAGGGTTGTAATCTAATTCCTGCAAGCCAATTAAATAGATAATACCATTGGATTGCATCGAAAACTCTATGTCTCCAATGGATCAAGGGCAATCATTAATCCTTCAAATATCTACAATAAACTACATATTAGATTTTGCGGGGCTATAAACCCATTTATATCCAGCAAATCAAAATGGAGGAATAGAAGTTATGAATGGTTTACATAGGAGGGGTATTTAATAAAATGATACAATGTCAGTAGAATCGATTTACTTCGTTATGGTACAACATAATAAGAATAGTTGGGGTTGTGGCTAGGGTTAGGGTTAGGGATGGTTAGTGACGTAGATAAATTATAATGGGAAACGTAGAAGGCTAACAATCTATTTCTTGCGAGTAGATGTTTTTATCTAAATATAAATAATTGGGCGGGTCATAATATGGAACCTTCATGATGGATTAAGTAAAGGGGGAAATATAATGGGTTATATTGATTTCGTAATACATTAGGGAAAGTAAATAAAATAAAAATCTTTATAGTATAGATAGATTGTAGTATATTAACTCTAGAATCGCCAGATTGGTTTACTAATAAAACTGGGGAAATTGTAGTGATTGAAAACAAATATTTTTCTTTTTTCCAATTTGAATTTTCAAAGATAAGTAGTATTTTTTAGGGGGGGGGGTAGGAGTTATAGATGATTTAGCAACTTACACATACGTGTGCGGATTAAATAGTAAAGTAGACTAGACTCTAAATATTTACCAGACAGACTCCGAAATAACACCAGTCTTTTTTCTGTTGATACCGTCATTATTTCCAGTCATCCTAGAAACTTGACACAAGCAATACAAGAGAAGTGCAGTTTAACTATAGAGACCGTGTACGAACTATTACATAGGGGATTCGATCTCTCCTCTTTATTATGTGTATATGTAATAATGTATAATTATTGATGCGAACAAGAGATTCTCAATAATCAAAACAGCATCCATAACGGCAAAGAACATGTGTAATGCTGTGGATTCTATATTCTCTTTGTACAATAACAGGATATATATATATATATATATATATATATATATATATATATATTAAAATAAACATAGTTTGAGTATCCGACAATCGTTTCAGAACCTTCTAGGTTCCTCTTCATGGATGTACTGGTGAGCTGAGATTATACCCGCCAATACACAATCATAAGAAAGAATGAAAAAGAAAAAACAAGAATTGTGTATTGGCGGGTATAATCTTAGCTCACCAGTACATCCCTGAAGAGGAACGTAAAAGGTTCTGAAACGATTGTCGGATACTCAAACTATGTTTATTTTAATATAAAAGCTCTAATATATATTGAGCACTTTTGAAAAGTAATGGTTTTGTTCATTTAGTTAATATTTGAACTTAATTAATTAATTTATATATATATATATATATATATATATATATATAAGTGGTGTACTAAAAGCGAACTTTTAGGAAAAGTGAAACCTATTGTGAAGAGTATATAGCTCAATATCCAGGATAGAGCAGGTAGAATGAAGAAGAATAAATTGCCTTGTTTGCGGAATATACCTTGCTCTGAGCAATTGAATTGAATTATGATTTGACTTTTGCTTCTCTAATTCCTTTCCATTCTTCTTCATTATATATATATATATATATATATAACAGAAGATCAGAGAAAAACCGGTACCGTCGGTTTCAAATCCAAACAAAGGGAGTTTAAAGTTGGTCTCCTATGTCGACCCTATTCAAACTCTGTTTATGTCTGTCATGAACAGAGGCTGAAGATAGTCCGGCATAGGAGACTAACTGTAAGTCTCCTTTGTTGAAATTTTAAACCGACGGTACCTATGTTGTTCTGATCTTCTGTAATACATATATAAATAAATATTACGCTCTTAAATTGTAATTGTCTTAGTAATCGAACACTCTGCTTTGCGTATCTCCAGCTAATCTTATATATATATATATAAAGCGAGTTCCGTACGAGCGTTGAATACTGTGGACAGCAACAACGCTTCACCCTGCCTCCCGGGGAAAGTGTATCTTAATTTCAATTACTGTCAGTGCTGATTGCCGGTAGCCGTGTGGCCCTGAGCGTTTGTCTCGTAATTCCAGCCATAATCTACGAACTGCGTTCGCTCCCATCCGACTGTCTGATACTCCTGCACTGATGAGGTTAAAATGCCCAAAACGATATCGTCTGTAGGTAAAAAAACAATTTAATATTTAATAAAAAATATTTATAGTTAAAAGCTCTTTTAAAGATGTAATAGTCTTGAAAGTAGAGCACCGTGAAATGTAGAAGGTATGTTGTCATTTACGACAAAGCGAGTTTCGCACAAGCGTTGAACATTGTGGACAGCAATAACGCTTTTCCATACCTCCCCAGGTAAGTGTATGTTAATTTCAATCACTGTCTGTGCTGATTGCCAGTAGCTCTGTTGTCCTGAGCGTTTGTTTCGTAATTCAAGTCTGAATCTACAAACTGCATACGATCCCATGCGACTGCCTGCAACTAACACTCCTGCACTGATGAAGTTAAAATTCCCGAAACGATATCGTGTGTAGATAAAACACTTTATATTTAATATATATATATATATATATATATATATATGTTACGACCTTACTGCGGGATGATCGGTACGGATTAGCAATCAGATCGTTACACATATATTTATTTTAGTTGATGTCCGTTGGCACGTTAATCATCTTGGGTTAATCGTCGAATGTCGGATTAACCGGTGAAATTCGTCTGAGGAGAATTGGGATGACAAAGCAATAAATGACGAACACAGACACGAGTGAAATTAAAAGTCAATAAAGATTTTTATAAACAAATAGAAGAAGATAGTACCACGAGAAAGAGTGAGGGAGAAAGACGTGTATTTTGGAGAGTGGGTGCAGATGTATGCAACATGAAAGATAATTCAAAATATAGATATATTTGTATAAGAAAGCTACTGGCAAGAGATAGGCCAATACTTAGCTGTTTGTCCGAAGTATAATACGGATCAAAAGTCCACGCACATACAATATAA
>OY744534.1:50216261-50271261 GCA_963556195.1 Sepiola atlantica | reverse complement strand
ATAGGCCTTTACGTGATCGGGTCTATTTCTTCACGCTTCGGGCGCCTCACGTTTATGCAACGAACTCTTCAAGCGAGAAAGACAGAACGAAAATATTTATACACGTGCCCGTCTATGATATCCCATGTTGTGAGTGTCGTGACTGCTCCAACAAAGACACACGTATGCTGCACGTATTTATACAAACTGATGTTTCAATACCAACAAAACATCTGTGTTATAGACAAAAATATATACGCATAATAATACGCTTGTACCGTCGTTTTATACGTACATTATCACCTTCCACACCCATTTTAACAAATGAAGTCGTCAAATCAACTAAGATTAAATTCAAGAAATTTTCCTTTTTTCCTTTTCTTTTTTCACTCCACACAAGGCATATTGCCACTAAATCATAAAGGGTTACAGATTTTTTAGGGATGGGGGGGCAGAAAAATGTTTGTTCACATTACATTTAAATTTCTGAATGTTTGTAGGATCAGGGAAACATGGGGAAGGAAGGGAATTTCAACAGCAAGCTATCAGAGTAGACAATTTTCCGTCATCTAATTGGGAAATATCTGATGAAGCTAGTTGCCAAAAATTAAGATTTTACCAATTTTAAAATAAATTGGTCCAAAATCGAATGGGGTGTCACAAATAAAATGTTGGCGTCATCTTTTTCCAATTAAACAGTTTTAAAAGCATATTATTCGCGTTCTTTTATTTCAATATACGCATCTAATTGCTAGAATTTTAAATAAATAAACTATAATGAATGCCGTTCCTTCTATTTATTTAAATAATATTTATACGCCAAGAAGAAATAGACTATCTATCTAAAGATTCAAATTGTTACAACAAATAACTAATAAGTTGAAAGTTTTAAAACGTTAGGATTTGGACATCTTTAATGAGAATTAAATAAGCCGTAAACCTTAGCGTAATGCAATGTTCCCACTTCGTGAGTTGAACCCTATATGATGCGCTGTCTGCGTTCGTCCGTTCACTTGCAAATACAGATCTTAATTATCTTTCATTTCTCGTGGTAATTGTTGGGGGAAAATGCCGGGCTGCAGAGGCAGGGGTGATTTGATAACCGGGATCGAATCCTTCGACCAGCAGTAATTATCATCTCTCCTATACTGATGACTACGAAAGCAAGAAACACTAGTGTTTGTAGGTAAAAAATAATTAGTATTTATTTATTAATATATATATATATATATATATATATATATATATATATATATATATATATATTTCAGAGGAAACATTTTTTTTTAATCAATGAAACGGGCGAGTAAAAAAAGAAGATAGTTGCTAAAAATTTCCTTAAGGCCTTATCGTCTGACCCTCTAAGAGGAACCGTCAGAATAATAAATTAAAAACTAAGAAAATCGAATGAGATATGAGGGGGAAAATCTGTTACAGTTGGAGAAAACGATTGAGAGAGAAAAAAAATTAAATCTCTCAACGTTATGGTGGATTTGAATCATTAAAGATCTCCAACTGATGCTTCAAAATCATTTGTCTACACAGGCTAGGTCGAGAATTGTTAATAACTAACGCGTCAATAATGTTGAGATGGTAGTTCGACCTGGCACTGTGTAAAACAGAAAACCACCCATCGGAATAGTTGTCAGAACAACTATTTGTACTAACCAGGTGATTACCGATGGCTGATTCATGTGCCTGGAAGTTCCCGGGTGATCTCGAAACCTTGTGTAAACAAATATCACATGGTATGTGTTGGGATATTCTAATTTCTAATCTTTGGGGTGTCTTGCCAACGTAGTCAGCTCCACACTTACACAGGGATTTATAAACAACAGAATTCTTTTGAATGGGTGGCAAAACATCCTTACGAAAAGAATATATGGGTGTGTGTGTGGGGGGGTGAAGGAGTGAAGACGGTGCTCAATTAATTAAATAAGAGCGTATAATATGTATTCAGTATTATACATTTATTGAATGGTTGGATATGCCATACCTAGGGGTTCGTGGATTAGATTCAGTAAAAAGCGTCAGATGCACTCGTCACGTAGCTATCCAAAACAAGATTGCAGAAAAACGTGTATGGGTGTATGTTTGTGTGTGTAAAAATGTGTATGTGTGTATACGCATACCGTCCCGCCGACCGGATACAGCCGATCTAACTGACCTAACTTGGTTTCACATCTTTTTAAAATTTAATTTTACCCACACATCAATAAAAATCTATTTATATAGAGCATATCAATTTTAATGGAGCATGTTACTTCAATTCAAGTCCATCCAATTAGGCTTTCTTATCCTAACTATATCCAAATTTATAAAATAGAGCGTCTAAATTGAATTTAACGCCGTTTTGAGCACTCGCCTTTACGCATTATGAAGACCATTTTTATTTAGACTGAATATGACGTCGTTGAATTAAATTCTAAACGGGGAACATTTTTATATTTTTATTTAGACTTTATATCCAGCATAGAGGTTAAATTCAATTAAAGTTCATTTCATGCAAACAGCTTACATTGACTTTGATTCATTTTCAGTTAAACAAATTAATAAGCTAATGCGGTTTA
The DNA here is from genome assembly GCA_963556195.1 of Sepiola atlantica. Taxonomy (NCBI): domain Eukaryota; kingdom Metazoa; phylum Mollusca; class Cephalopoda; order Sepiida; family Sepiolidae; genus Sepiola; species Sepiola atlantica. The sequence goes on along the minus strand of OY744534.1, from coordinate 50,268,712 downwards.
CTATGAGGTTAAATCTATTTAAAATGTGTTAACATTCATAATTAACATTCATATAATTCATATAATTACATAACATGTATATATATCATGTATATATATATATATATATATATATATACAGGTTAACATAGTAACATAGAACATAGTAAACATAGAACATTATATATATATATATATATATATATATATATATATTTATATATATATATATTTATTTTATATATATTTTATATTATTTTTATATATTTATATATATTTTATATTATTTTATATTATTTTTATATTATATATATATATATATAACATTTATATATAACATAAAATTATATAACATATAATTATATAACATTCATATAATTAACATTCATAATTTTATTTAAATAAAGTTTGTTTTATATTTACTTTACGTTAGATGGTTTAGACTGACCATAAAAGAAAATATTTTAACTAAATTCTTAGTGTTCGGGTTATTTAGTCAAGGCTTATTTTTAGATATACTTTTTAAATTTCATTGTAAAATTTATTTTTTTATTCAACTTTAAATTTACTTTTGAGATAATTTTAAAATTAATTTGTATTTAGAATAATAACTACATTTGAGGTTAATTAATATTACTAAGCTTTCTCGTGATTTATGTATAATTAGGATCACCTAAAAAACAGTTGCGATTAATTAATTCCCAATATCAAACTTGTCTTGGCATCATCTGCCTTAGACTAACCCTTCTCTTCTAGTAACTTTACAAACTTAATCCGAGATCGTCGAACATCTGGAAGAACGAACCTTCACCTATAACATCAAGCGATAAGGTGACAGGGTTCTATGATGAAGACATAAAGGCGGTCAGATATATGAAAGACAAAGCCATCAAATCAGACATTGTCACGTGGGGAAAAAACTGAAAGCACCGCTCTCATTATTAATGTAATTGTGTCGAATGACTATGATCTTAATCGACTGAACGTGAAAAAAAATCATAAAATATCAGGACCTCCAGAATGACTTTAAAACAACATTGCTTGTGAAAGAAATACACATACTGGTTGCGATTGGGCCTAATGAAAAATAATCTAAAGAAAAACAAGACACAAACTCTAGACGACAAAGCTGAAGCAAAGTTCAGATAGCAGCTCTAAAAAGGAACAACGTCAATCTTTAAAGTCCTCGGATATAGATGTAACTGATGAAAAGTCAAGTGTTGGCCTAAAAAAATGCTTCTTGATCTCTTAGAACTAACTGAATTAAAATAAACAAACAACACTCCACAGCTTCTTACTTGCGCCTTATTTATAAAACCTGAGGTATGGCATAACTAGTCATTCTGATCTTCTGTTATATATATATATATATATATATATATATATATATATATATATATATATATATATATATATATATTTGGAAGTTTGGAAGTTTCTCAACCATTAAAACTATATTTAAAAATAAAAAAAACTGAAGTCCCAAGTCGTTCAGTGGAAAATCACTCATGTAAGTAAATTTAACTTTTTCAGTTATTATATTAGTTTGCTTCTAACATTATTTAAGGGATCATCAGTTGTTTACCATGAAAAACTGTTTCGGGAATATATATATATATATATATATATATATATATATATATATATATATATATATATATATATGTATTGGCATCCTTCACTCGCAACGACTATGGATCAGCACCGTATTGGGATGCTGTTTGTGTGCATCTCTTTGTGTGACTGTAGAGACCAATTCTTGATTTGTATGGTCTTGACATACGAAAGCTGTTGCGCAATGTGTCACCTCCGCTTGTTGGTCTGCCTGTAGTTTCGCTCTTCTCCCAGCTCTCTTCGCATCGTTTACATCGTGGAGGGTCTTCTCACTGATGATAAGTCCCTGGCGTATATGTTTTCTCCAGGCAGGTCTGTCAGCTGCAGAGGCTTCCCATGTATTAATGTCAATTAAGTACGCCTTCATATCTTGCTTGCAGACATCCTTGAAGCGGAGATGGGGACGCTATATATATATATATATATATATATATATATATATATATATATATATATATATATATATATATATATTATTTCTTAAATAAATAGTTATAATTATTACCTACAGACACCGGTGTTTTCATGTTTATCCAATCGGCAATATATGAGATGTTAATTCTTGCCGGTCAAAAAATTCATACGCAGCTGCAAAGTTACATTTGACTCAAAGTCTGATATTCTACCTCTACGCCAACACCAATTAACAGTAAACCAAGTCGGACAGTGTTCGGTAACAACAGACGCTGGAACATCGTATTACGCCTAGTCTGACTGCTTATTATGGGGTCTATCTCTTGGGAAATACTGCATGCTAACCGGACTTGAACCCAATTGAAAATGTTTGGGGATGGATGACAAGAGATGTTTATCGAATTGACAAACAATATTCAACAAAAAAATAGATCCTTGTGAAGTCATCTTCAGAAGCTGGAGCAACATCCCCCGCACCTTAATGGAAACGCTTATTTCTAGCATGCCCCAAAGAAATTTTGAAGTCATCAAAACCAGTGACGGTAGAACTAATTATTAAATTTGGTTGTTGAATGTTTTCGTACAATTTCGTAGAATTTTTGTGGCTGGTCTTATAATGTTGATCAATTGTAAAATGCCTCATTTTGTAAAAATGTAAATTTCTGAATAAAATGTTTGAAATGTTACTTTTTGTTTCCATAACCTTACAGATTGTAATATTGGTAACCCTAAGTGGGGGGAGTTTAAAGTCTATCCTTAAAAAAGGGTTCTTTTAAAAGATTTTCAAATGGTCTTAGATTTTTTTTCAGGAGAGTGTATATATATATATATATATATATATATATATATATATATATATATATATATATGGGCAAGGCTAGATATAGGAGACCTGGTGTATCCCACGGTAATGTAAACCAGGTAGGGTGGGAACCGGTTGATGATAATATTCGTGAAGTTGGAAGTAACGAATTGAACTCACATGCTACCCAAACCGGGGGGGGGGAGGTAGGAAGAAAAATAGGAGAAGGACCACTACATGGTTCAACCCCCCCCCCCCCCTATAGCCAGCATATTAAGACTAATATCCCAAAGATTTTTTATAGCATAGTGGAAAAAAACTTTCCAAGGGATAGCAGATTGGGGGGAATCATTAACAAAAATACTGTAAAACTATCTTATTCAACCTGTAGAAATATAGCCACATCCATCATAGGATATAATAATTCTAAGATAACTAAAACAAGGGAAGCCATGTTCTCTTCTGGTGTTGATCCCAGTAACACCAGTTCAGTGAGAACCTCCATTATAAATAACCATAGTAGTAGAACATCCAGCAACGGCCTAGCACACAACTGTAACTGCAGAGCTTCTAACATCTGTCCACTGGGGGGGAACTGTAGAGTTTCAAGCATTGTCTACAAATGCGATGTGATAACAGAGAGTAGTAGGAAATCATATATCGGTTCAACCGGGGGTGAGTTCAAAGATAGATTCAGAAACCACATGAGTTCCTTCAGGGGAGGCCAAAGGGAAGACATAGATAGGCCTAACACTTCTGTTGGCCGTTTTGTGAGAAACCTCATTGCTAGGCAAGACCCTTTCGAATTGAAATGGTCAATTTTGGGGAGGGCTAACAAATATAAACCGAACAAAAAGAAGAGATGCAACCTATGTGCATTGGAGTCGTACCACATCATGACATCTAGAGATAATTTACTGAACTCTAGGCAGGAAATACTACAATGCTGTCTGCATAGAAACCGTTACCTGTTATCAAGCCTAAAACCTGGATAGGAGGGGAATTGGGGGAAGTATAAACTTACAGCAGAGATAGGCAGGATGGACACTTCCTGAGGCAATCTGGGGCAATAATTAGTGTATAATAGGGAGGATGAGAATTAGTAACACGTACTTATGCTAAGATATGTCTTGATTCAATTATTAGCGGATACTCGAGACTTAGGTTGGGGGTGATAAGGTAGGAATATTCTATCGGAATAAGGCCCAGTGATAGTCAACTATAGTAAATACTTATTCAGCGGAATAGAGGGGGGAAATTGTGTTACATATAAAAAGATAGTGGAATAATAAATAATAAATCACAATTTATTCTCAGAAATAGATATATTATACGAAATGCATTGGGGATTTCAAGTAATTTTAAGTGAAAAATAAGAAATAGCAACCTGGATGCTATCACTATTTAATTAAATTAGGTTAAATTAAATTAGTTTTTAATTAGATTAAAATAAATAAAACAATTTGGTGGCAGGAATGGGGAAAAGTAATTAAGGAAAAAATAATTTTAAAAACATGCATGCCGACACGGACTTAATTTCTAAAAATAGAAACAATTGGATTTTTATAAAAAAAAGTATTTTGTACGGGATTTTAAATTAGTAATAATAAAGTCTCCTGTCATTTAACGAGTAAGAGTGATATTTACCCGTAAAGTTGACAAAAAAATAAACCGGTCCATTAAAAAAAAGTTTTTTGTTTTTGTTTTTTTTTTCAAAATAGAAAATAGATTTCTGATAACGATATTCCGTTGTAACATTTATTTATGGAATATAGAATAATATTCTCCACAGAGAGTTACAAACAGACACAGCCGTTAAGGAAATATTTTAAATGATTTAAAATAATAACTAGATTTTTGTAGAAGGCCTTTTTATAATAACAGTTTATTTTTGATATATGAATAATTTTTTTAAAAACAAATTCTGCGGGATAGGCTTTTTTCGCTTCGTTAAACAACAAAACGATAATAATCCGGCAGTTAATTAAATGAAGGATATTTTCCCAAAATGTAAAATGACGTCCCAGACACTAGATGATTAATTTCTATAAGGAATAGGTTTAATAATAAATATTTTTAGAAACAGTTATTTTGAATAAATAGTTTCTATATTAAGATTTTTTCTTGATGGAAGGGAGTTTTCTGCGGGATTGACATTCAACTCGTCGTGTGTTTATTTCGAAGGGTAATAAATCAACAATTGAAATAAGACTCTTTGAACTCGGACGAACATTTGTGTTGACTTTTCTTTGTGAGAAGTTGGATTTAGAATTCCCATACTATCATTGGATTGGAATGGTAACTTGTGAGCGGTAACTTGAATGATTTAGTTCTTTTGTTTTCTTATGGGGGGGGATTTATTCATCATTGTACCGGCTAACGTGAAAGTGTATTATCGCACATTGTTCCGGTTTTGTGGTTTTATTGAATGTATTTGGGACCGATTGCTTGCTTGTTGGCTTGGTGGAAGAAATAATGCACAAGCTACTTTTCTAAGACTTTTCTAGGACTTTCTTTTCTTATCGTTGTTCTTCCTTGCTTTTTAAGTTTGACTTTTATTTTTATTTTTATTTTTATTTTTTTCCTCTTCTCTTCTTAAGTGACCTCAACTATTACAACGCCACATTGTGTTTTGTCGGCAGTTGAAACCAGTATTCCAGACATTTAATTTCCCTGATGATCTGCCAAGCAAGTAACTGCTTGGTAGTGAAACACGTGTAGGAAAAAACATTTAATTTGAATAAATAGTATTTGTAAGAAAAAATATCTTTAATGGTGATCATTGGTGTCTTGAAAGGAATGCTTTGGTAAGCCTTCATAAAATCACATATAAATGCTCTGTACTCTGTAATCGAGTATCATCGAGCTTGTTTTTTATTGGAACAACCCCGGTCTTCACTGAATGATCTATTTTATAAGTGAAAAATCTAAATCTATATATATATATATATATATATATATATATATATATATATATATAGTCAATTGAAATAATATTTATGCATTTATGTTATTTCTATAAATGGTTAATACTTTGGTTCTTTTGTGTGTGTATATATATATATATATATATATATATATATATATATTAATATATATATATATATATGTATGTATATATGTATATATAGAAAGAGATAATGAAGTAATAATATAGATAAAATTTGCATAGTTTACAAGTTTATTAACCCATCATTATATTGAGCTTCACCGTATCTCGATAGGATCTAAGATGATGTTTGATTTGTATATTATCCATTTATATATATATATATATATATATATATATGCAAAAGAAACAACTTACAAACTTGTTATAGAAATCAATATCGAAGGTTCGATCCCTGTTAAAGTTAGCCATGCTGATTACGGCTGTGAGCCAGAAACACTCGTCCATGGATTACTTTTATGTACATATAAAATAAATTATATATATATATATATATATATATATATATATATATTAGATTGATTATATATATCCTTCTCTCGTATCATTATTATTATTACTAAATAAATATTGACTATTAATATTATATTATCATTTTTTATACTAATTTTTATGTCTATTATTATAATTTTATTATTTTTATTATCTTTTATTTATTTTTATTACCATATTATTATGGTATTTTTTCGTTTATATATCTACTAGCAGGGCTACCCGGCGTTGCTCAGGTTATAGAATAGAAGAAAAATCGCGTGTGTAACATCTTTATATTCAAACTTCTATTTCTCTCCCTTTCTCTATAGCCGTCTCTTTATCGTTCTACTTTTCTCTTCTCTGGTCGCCCAATTTCACAGCTACTTTCTCATTTTGCCTTTTGCGAAAGCTGTTTCTTCTCCACCATTCCTCTTACGTTGGCCAGGGCAAAAGTATGACATATTTCTATAAAAAGTACCACCTCTGTCTGTGCCTTCTATATAGGTACATAATATATAAGTACCTATCGCCACTCTGGTGTGAATGCTAAATCCGTATCTATTGTCGCCCAGGTGCGCATGGTATGTACTTACTTATCACCATCCCTGTTCACATGCTATATACGTACCTATTACAGCCCCGGTGCGCATACTATATACGTACCTATTGGCGTTGCACGGCGATCACTTCTCCAGTCGCCCTCCTTCCACAGTTGCCAGGAGTAAAAGATGTCACGTACATGGTTGCCAATTCACCCTGGCTACACTATCTCCGGCCTCCCCAAAACTCTGCACTACCTCTCCATTCCCTGGAGTAAAAATGTAACATTTCTATTAAAAGTACCATATTTGTCTTCATTATTAATGTTAATAAGGGTGTTTGTTTATTTACTTCTTCATGTCCGTGTATGTTAGATAAAATAACCTAGGTCGATCAGGCCCCTCTGACAGCAGTCTTTGTTAATGATAATAATGGTGTCTATTTACTTCTTTCATGTTTGTGTATGTTAGATTAAATAACCTAGGTTGATCACCGATTAAATATTTTATATGAATATAATAAATGGTATCAATGGGGAAGAATAATTTTTTCTTTTAAATTCACCGATCGAGACATTATTTTATATGAATATAAATAATAGTGCTAACAATGGGGACCCTTCCTATACCATTCTACTCAGACTCCGTAATATACCATTCGGGTTGAACTCCAGGCCTTGACTCTTTCCTGAACATCAGGCTCTGACTCCTACCCGAACAATTAGGACCTGACTACTTCCTGAAGAGCTGGCTCCGACTCCTTAAACATCGGGGTGACTCTTTCATATACTGCAAGCTCTGAATCTTTTCCCGAACCTCTAGCTTTGACTGTTTCACGATTTCACTGCTCCCCGAACATCAGTTTTTTTTTTTTAATCCTGTGCTATGGTGTGTATAATAAACACATCTGCTCTATCTAGGATATTGAACTCTATTTAATTAAACACTCGTTCTATGTAGGATAATGAGCACTTTTAAAATAAGGAGGCCAAGAGAGCACTATCACAATCAAGCGCCTAGAACTTGTTAAATTTCAATGTAAAAAAATGCTGACTGATTTGCTATTCTCTTTTACTGGATAACATTAAAAGCAGTGTTTAATTATTGATAACATTAAAGGGAAAATGCCAATGTTACCTTACTGTAAAGAATTTACTATTTTATGTTAACCTTCCACTAACCTTGCTCAGCAACAAATGTCTTAGCTGGGTTATTTAACATATATATATTATTTTTTTTTCATATGTTAGAACAATGATGACCGACGACACTCTTTCCCACACTTCTGACTGTCTTGTGTCTAATTTGTGTTATGAGTAAATGTGGTATTGTGGTGACTAACATTCTAGTTATAGTAGGATATACATTTTTATTACTTTAGAACACTTTTGAAAGCCTTGTTTTGAATGTAATTTTTTCATATTTTCTGCAAGTAAATAATTCAAAGTTTAGTATTTGTTCAGATGGATGCTACAACCCTTAATTGGTAACTGAAGTCGGTACCAGTTTAAGTGTTTGGTTAACGTCCGTAAAAACTAAAAAGAATGAAAGTTTACAACTTGTTCAATAAAGCAAAAAGCAAATATAAGGTTATGAGTAAATGTGGTATTGTGGTGACTGATCATTCTAGTTAAAAGTAGAATAGACCGAATTTACAGAAAGCTGCTGTATTTAGGGTAAAGAACACCGACAGATTAAGCAGGTACACCTTACCAAGTGTTACACTGTTCTATCTAACATATTGAACAGTTACTGATTTAGTATATATCCATTAGTAAATTACACACATGCTATCTCTATGATATTGTGCACTGTTAGATTCACCATAAGACATACTAAGAGTCACACTATATTATAACACATACTTGCTCTATCTAGAGTATTAAATACATCCGAATGCAGCATTTACTATGTTTTGAGTGTCCTACTGCATTATTGCACACATCTGTTGCATCTAGGGAACTGATCAGTGTTTTCTACAAAATACAACATTTAGAAAGTGTCCTAGTGCAGTAATAATTTATTGCTCCTGAGTTTGTTTCAGATTATAAACCTAGGCATGAACAACAAAACAATAGTCAAAAAATGTGCTTAACATATTTATGAAAAATGATTAGTTTATTGCTCAATATATTGAAACACATTTATTTTAAGTTTGTTCACCACTTTCAAGCAAGAATATATTGTAAAAAAACAAAAACAATTTTATATTTAAATGGGTGATTTTTATTTTAATGTGTCTTTTGAGAATGTGTAATTGTGTCAAAAGATAAAAACACAAATTTACAAAAGGAACTGCAGCACTTAATGATATCAATCACAGAAACACATTGTTCAACCGTGATGTTTTAGTAATAAAACGTTTTTTTAACCGTCCTCATTTTGATTATTTGTAATAAGATTTTTGCTATAGTCTTCATTTTATTTTATATAAAAGAATATAAAAATAAATTTCAAGCTACATTGTCATCATCGAAATCTCCAGGTTGACTGTGTGGTTAATGAAACTAAGTAGGCAAATTCACTTAAATGAAAGATGTAATTGGGAAAAACAACCAAATTGTCTGAAATGGAAGATGAAATTAGAAAATATATTATTCAATTGAATTAGTACAGTAATCAAAATGATGTGGCTAAAAATGTACATCATTAATAATCACTTTTTAAAACTCAAAATATGAAAGTACTGAAATGTTTGTGTTAAGTTCTTATTAGTGACTTGCTATCATCAAGAATCCACCCCAAAGAATGTTCTTTCTTTTATGATTTTGAGGAATAGGTAATTAAAAACATGAGAGCTATGACGTAGTTATTATTGCAAGAACAGAGTCCTTCGTTTGTGATGATCAGTGATTTTTTTTTTTTTTTTTTACTAATCATACATCAAACTAAAGTCATGTATTAAAAAGAAATTGTTCATAAAGATTACACACACAAAAAAAAATAACTGAAGCAGTGAGTCCTGTGTTTATAAGAATAAATGGTGTCTATTAATCCATGCATAAGGTAATGAGTAGTCTGAATTTCTCTTAATTCAAATTGTGGTATAGCCGGACTCTGATAATCAAATCTGAAGGAAAGAAAGCATCAAATATATAGAACATAAAGGAATCTATTTCAAAGGTGTTCTGAATTGTGAATAGAAAAGGATAAAATGCAGTTTGTTTAAAAATAGATAGTTTTGTAGTAAAAGATATAAAATTACAAAGAACAAATGCTGTACTCTATTGAAAAAGGCTGCTTCAATTGAGATTTTCTGGTACTGGGGGGTCTCAGGCTGTTAAGCAATTCCAAACTTAAACAGAACTAAGATATTGTTTAGTAGTAAAATAGCTTGGCCTTTTGGCTAAGATCAAAGTGTGGTATCTGTTGTGATGGGTGCTGCACTTCATGGATCGGTGTTGTCTTGGCCTTCGGGGCTTGGTTTCCGCCGGTCTGTGGGTCTGATCTGTCCTGTGCAGTTCTAAGAGGTCCACCCTCCCAGGCTTTACCTCCCCTCTTTGGGGAGGAGTAAGTTAATTGCTTGCTGCCTGAAGCGCCCCTGCCGGGGAATGTCGACAGGGTTGCCAGGCAATTTTTAATGGCCAGAGTGCTCACCTTCTCGAGCGCTGGCTTTTCAAATCCCACTTTCAGTCCTTGTGTCACATATTCCTATTGTGGGTGGGGGTTAAATAACGCCTTTTGGCTAAGATCAAAGTGTAGTATCTGTTCCGATGGATACTGCACTTCATAGATCGGTATTGTCTTGGCCTTCTGGGGCTTGGTTTCCGCCGGTCTGTGGGTCTGATCTGTCCTGTGCAGTTCTAGGAAGTCCACCCTCCCAGGTTTTACCTCCCCTCTTTGGGGAGGAGTAAGTTAATTGCTTACTGCCTGAGGCGCCCCTACCGGGGAATGCCGACGGGGCTGCCCAAGCAATTTTTAATGGCCAGAGTGCTCACCTTCTCGAGCGCTGGCTTTTCAAATCCCACTTTCAGTCCTTGTGTCACATATTCCTATTGTGGGTGGGGGTTAAATAACGCCTTTTGGCTAAGATTAAAGTGTAGTATCTGTTCCGATTGATACTGCACCCCATAAACTGGTATCGTCTTGGCCTTCGGGGCTTGATTCACGCCGGTCTATGGGTCTGTCCTGTGCAGTTCTAGGAGGTCCACCTTCCCAGGCTTTGCCTCCCCTCTTTGGGGAGGAGTAAGTTTATTGCTTACTGCCTGAGGCGCCCCTACCGGGGAATGCCGACGGGGCTGCCCAGGCAATTTTTAAACCCCACTTTCCCAACCCGACTTGTGGGAGTAAGATAAAAACTGGCCTTGTACCTAACTCCTGGAGAGGAGTAAATCAATACTCTAGTGTAAATTTGTGTTGACGTTTTCCTTTGTGTAACTTTCTAATAGGAGATGTATTTACTATTGCCTGTTGGGTGAGGTGCTTTACTATATTCACAAGGGAGTCTCAATGGGACTATACAGTCATTTCACTTCTCACCAAAGTGCCATTGTTTTCACTAAGTTTCAGTGCTAATAGTTTTCAAACATTTACTTAGAAAGTGAAAATAATTATAAAAAAAAGAATGTGCACCAAAAAAGTAAACAAAAATATTTTCTCTGATAATGACTGTTTTCCCCTATCTGTCCGACTGTCTCCCTTGCTTCATCTGTGTGCATGGTTTGGTTTATATCATGTAGCAGTATTTATATGGTGTTGCATAGTTAATAGAATAATACACATGCTGTTTATTGAATGTAACATCGACAGACTAATAGATTAAATAGCAAGCAAATAAAAATACTTGTTTGAAACAAAATAGTTGAAGAATACATTACCAGAGCCTTGTTAGCCAGGGTTATACAGAGTGAAACGGGCTATAAGAACTGGTGTAAAGTTACATCCATAACCTCCTAAGCATTTACACTGTTTTACCCTGTTACCACCTCCCAGAACGGGGACCAGAGGTTGGATTTTGGGAGGCATGTTTGGATGTTAAACAACCAAAACCATGTTCTTTTAGTCAATTCACAACTGTCATTCATTTTTAAGTTATTCTCAACTCTGGAGAGGTGTCATTCATTTTTAAGTCATTCTCAACTCTGGTGGATGTGTCATTCATTTTCTAATTATTCTCAACTCAGGGGGGGGGCATCATTCATTATTTAATTATTCTAAACTCTGGGAGAGTTGTCATTTTAGAATTGGTAATTTGTATAAACAAAATGTAGAATTCTGAAAACTCTTGAGGAGTTTGAAATTGGTGACTTACTGAAAAAGAACATGATGACAATGAATATTGGTATTTTTATTGTGTTCTACACATTTCAGTTGTCAATTTTGTTTTGTTTATTCGTTTGTTTTAGATTCTTACGTACCTATTACAGCCCCGGTGCGCATACTATATACGTACCTATTGGCGTTGCACGGCGATCACTTCTCCAGTCGCCCTCCTTCCACAGTTGCCAGGAGTAAAAGATGTCACGTACATGGTTGCCAATTCACCCTGGCTACACTATCTCCGGCCTCCCCAAACTCTGCACTACCTCTCCATTCCCTGGAGTAAAAATGTAACATTTCTATTAAAAGTACCATATTTGTCTTCATTAGTATTGTTAATAAGGGTGTTTGTTTATTTACTTCTTCATGTCCGTGTATGTTAGATAAAATAACCTAGGTCGATCAGGCCCCTCTGACAGCAGTCTTTGTTAATGATAATAATGGTGTCTATTTACTTCTTTCATGTTTGTGTATGTTAGATTAAATAACCTAGGTTGATCACCGATTAAATATTTTATATGAATATAATAAATGGTATCAATGGGGAAGAATAATTTTTTCTTTTAAATTCACCGATCGAGACATTATTTTATATGAATATAAATAATAGTGCTAACAATGGGGACCCTTCCTATACCATTCTACTCAGACTCCGTAATATACCATTCGGGTTGAACTCCAGGCCTTGACTCTTTCCTGAACATCAGGCTCTGACTCCTACCCGAACAATTAGGACCTGACTACTTCCTGAAGAGCTGGCTCCAACTCCTTAAACATCAGGGTGACTCTTTCATATACTGCAAGCTCTGAATCTTTTCCCAAACCTCCAGCTTTGACTGTTTCACTGCTCCCCGAACATCAGTTTTTTTTTTTAATCCTGTGCTATGGTGTGTATAATAAACACATCTGCTCTATCTAGGATATTGAACTCTATTTAATTAAACACTCGTTCTATGTAGGATAATGAGCACTTTTAAAATAAGGAGGCCAAGAGAGCACTATCACAATCAAGCGCCTAGAACTTGTTAAATTTCAATGTAAAAAAATGCTGACTGATTTGCTATTCTCTTTTACTGGATAACATTAAAAGCAGTGTTTAATTATTGATAACATTAAAGGGAAAATGCCAATGTTACCTTACTGTAAAGAATTTACTATTTTATGTTAACCTTCCACTAACCTTGCTCAGCAACAAATGTCTTAGCTGGGTTATTTAACATATATATATTATTTTTTTTTCATATGTTAGAACAATGATGACCGACGACACTCTTTCCCACACTTCTGACTGTCTTGTGTCTAATTTGTGTTATGAGTAAATGTGGTATTGTGGTGACTAACATTCTAGTTATAGTAGGATATTTTTATTACTTTAGAACACTTTTGAAAGCCTTGTTTTGAATGTAATTTTTTCATATTTTCTGCAAGTAAATAATTCAAAGTTTAGTATTTGTTCAGATGGATGCTACAACCCTTAATTGGTAACTGAAGTCGGTACCAGTCTAAGTGTTTGGTTAACGTCCGTAAAAACTAAAAAGAATGAAAGTTTACAACTTGTTCAATAAAGCAAAAAGCAAATATAAGGTTATGAGTAAATGTGGTATTGTGGTGACTGATCATTCTAGTTAAAAGTAGAATAGACCGAATTTACAGAAAACTGCTGTATTTAGGGTAAAGAACACCGACAGATTAAGCAGGTACACCTTACCAAGTGTTACACTGTTCTATCTAACATATTGAACAGTTACTGATTTAGTATATATCCATTAGTAAATTACACACATGCTATCTCTATGATATTGTGCACTGTTAGATTCACCATAAGACATACTAAGAGTCACACTATATTCTAACACATACTTGCTCTATCTAGAGTATTAAGTACATCCGAATGCAGCATTTACTATATTTTGAGTGTCCTACTGCATTATTGCACACATCTGTTGCATCTAGGGAACTGATCAGTGTTTTCTACAAAATACAACATTTAGAAAGTGTCCTAGTGCAGTAATAATTTATTGCTCCTGAGTTTGTTTCAGATTATAAACCTAGGCATGAACAACAAAACAATAGTCAAAAAATGTGCTTAACATATTTATGAAAAATGATTAGTTTATTGCTCAATATATTGAAACACATTTATTTTAAGTTTGTTCACCACTTTCAAGCAAGAATATAATGAAAAAAAAACAAAAACAATTTTATATTTAAATGGGTGATTTTTATTTTAATGTGTCTTTTGAGAATCTTTAATTGTGTCAAAAGATAAAAACACAAATTTACAAAAGGAACTGCAGCACTTAATGATATCAATCACAGAAACACATTGTTCAACCGTGATGTTTTAGTAATAAAACGTTTTTTTAACCGTCCTCATTTTGATTATTTGTAATAAGATTTTTGCTATAGTCTTCATTTTATATAAAAGAATATAAAAATAAATTTCAAGCTACATTGTCATCATCGAAATCTCCAGGTTGATTGTGTGGTTAATGAAACTAAGTAGGCAAATTCACTTAAATGAAAGATGTAATTGGGAAAAACAACCAAATTGTCTGAAATGGAAGATAAAATTAGAAAATATATTATTCAATTGAATTAGTACAGTAATCAAAATGATGTGGCTAAAAATGTACATCATTAATAATCACTTTTTAAAACTCAAAATATGAAAGTACTGAAATGTTTGTGTTAAGTTCTTATTAGTGACTTGCTATCATCAAGAATCCACCCCAAAGAATGTTCTTTCTTTTATGATTTTGAGGAATAGATAATTAAAAACATGAGAGCTATGACGTAGTTATTATTGCAAGAACAGAGTCCTTCGTTTGTGATTATCAGTGATCTTTGGGTCTGATCTGTCCTGTGCAGTTCTAAGAGGTCCACCCTCCCAGGTTTTACCTCCCCTCTTTGGGGAGGAGTAAGTTAATTGCTTACTGCCTGAGGCGCCCCTACCGGGGAATGCCGACAGGGCTGCCCAGGAAATTTTTAATGGCCAGAGTGCTCACCTTCTCGAGCGCTGGCTTTTCAAATCCCACTTTCCGACCTTGTGTCACATATTCCTATTGTGGGTAGGGGTTAAATAACGCCTTTTGGCTAAGATCAAAGTGTAGTATCTGTTCCGATGGATACTGCACCCGATAAACTGGTATCGTCTGGCCTTCGGGGCTTGATTTACGCCGGTCTATGGGTCTGTCCTGTGCAGTTCTAGGAGGTCCACCTTCCCAGGCTTTGCCTCCCCTCTTTGGGGAGGAGTAAGTTTATTGCTTACTGCCTGAGGCGCCCCTACCGGGGAATGCCGACAGGGCTGCCCAGGCAATTTTTAAACCCCACTTTCCCAACCAGACTTGTGGGAGTAAGATAAAAACTGGCCTTGTGCCTAACTCCTGGAGAGGAGTAAATCAATACTCTAGTGTAAATTTGTGTTGACGTTTTCCTTTGTGTAACTTTCTAATAGGAGATGTATTTACTATTGCCTGTTGGGTGAGGTGCCTTACTATATTCACGAGGGAGTCTCAATGGGACTATACAGTCATTTCACTTCTCACCAAAGTGCCATTGTTTTCACTAAGTTTCAATGCTAATAGTTTTCAAACATTTAGTTAGAAAGTGAAAATAATTATAAAAAAAAGAATGTGCACCAAAAAAGTAAACAAAAATATTTTCTCTGATAATGACCGTTTTCCCCTCTCTCTTCGACTGTCTCCCTTGCTTCATCTGTGTGCATGGTTTGGTTTATATCATGTAGCAGTATTTATATGGTGTTGCATAGTTAATAGAATGATACACATGCTGTTTATTGAGAGCTATGACGTAGTTATTATTGCAATAGAGTTATTATTATAGAGTCCTTCGTTTGTGATGATCAGTGATCTTTTTTTTTTTACTAATCATACATCAAACTAAAGTCATGTATTAAAAAGAAATTGTTCATAATGATTACACACACACAAAAAAAATAACTGAAGCAGTGAGTCCTGTGTTAGTCTGAATTTCTCTTAATTGTCGTAAGTGTTTATTAAAAAATTTCAGCAATTGTTTTTTTATTTTTTTTTTGTGAGTTTAATTTTATTTTTTTTTAAATTTATTATAATGGAAAATATCCGAATTTGTCAATTGTTTTTTTATCGTGTAAAGTTCTAATGCCTTAAAAAGAAGTGTATCACATTTAATTATCGACGTTTACGAATGCATATGTGATTGTGTCGGATGAGTTTTTATACTTAAAAATATTGTAATATTATTTATAAAAATATTGTAATATTATTTATAATGGGTGGCACGTTATTATGTAGTCGCTGTCGTATATATTTAGGTGGGGTGGGTGGGGGAACATTTAATCCGTTTACACGGATCTTTCATTTAAAAAAAAAATAAATAAATAAAACTTTAAACTCTAAAAAATAAGAAAAAAAACAATACAAAAACTTTAACAAATTCTGATATTTTATTGTAATAAGTAAGGATAGTTCTGCATTTCAAACGTCACTTGGACTTAATAATTGAAGAGTTCCATTCATTCCACCGAGTCAACCGGAAGTGCCAGACTGAATGTAAAATCATCTATTTATCTTATTCTATGAATGAAAAGTTTCTGAAAGTAGGCAACAGTAATTTCTGAAGTGAAAATTTATCAATGAAATGAGTAGTTAGTGATTTTTTTTATTGTGGGAGTAAGATAAAAACTGACCTTGTGCCTAACTCCTGGAGAGGAGTAAATCAATACTCTAGTGTAAATTTGTGTTGACGTTTTCCTTTGTGTAACTTTCTAATAGGAGATGTATTTACTATTGCCTGTTGGGTGAGGTGCCTTACTATATTCACGAGGGAGTCTCAATGGGACTATACAGTCATTTCACTTCTCACCAAAGTGCCATTGTTTTCACTAAGTTTCAGTGCTAATAGTTTTCAAACATTTACTTAGAAAGTGAAAATAATTATAAAAAAAAGAATGTGCACCAAAAAAGTAAAAAAAATATTTTCTCTGATAATGACTGTTTTCCCCTATCTGTCCGACTGTCTCCCTTGCTTCATTTGTGTGCATGGTTTGGTTTATATCATGTGGCAGTATTTATATGGTGTTGCATAGTTAATAGAATAATACACATGCTGTTTATTGAATGTAACATCGACAAACTAATAGAATAAATAGCAAGCAAATAAAAATACTTGTTTGAAACAAAATAGTTGAAGAATACATTACCAGAGTCTTGTTAGCCAGGGTTATACAGAGTGAAACGGGCTATAAGAACTGGTGTAAAGTTACATCCATAACCTCCTAAGCATTTACACTGTTTTACCCTGTTACCACCTCCCAGAACAGGGACCAGAGGTTGAATTTTGGGAGGCATGTTTGGATGTTAAGCAACCAAAACCATGTTCTTTTAGTCAATTCTCAACTGTCATTCATTTTTAGTTATTCTCAACTCTGGAGAGGTGTCATTCATTTTTAAGTCATTCTCAACTCTGGTGGATGTGTCATTCATTTTCTAATTATTCTCAACTCCGGGGGGGGCATCATTCATTATTTAATTATTCTAAACTCTGGGAGAGTTGTCATTTTAGAATTGGTAATTTGTATAAACAAAATGTAGTTAAAATGAATTTAGAATTCTAAAAACTCTTGATGAGTTTGAAATTTGTGACTTACTGAA
Organism: Sepiola atlantica; assembly: GCA_963556195.1. NCBI lineage: Eukaryota > Metazoa > Mollusca > Cephalopoda > Sepiida > Sepiolidae > Sepiola > Sepiola atlantica. The sequence goes on along the minus strand of OY744534.1, from coordinate 50,251,027 downwards.
AAAGAACATGGTGGCAATGAATATTGGAATTTTTATTGTGTTCTACACAGTTCAGTTGTCGCTTGAAGAGCTTAGTTTTACTGTCCCAGGTATAATAAAGTGGAACTTCCGAGTAAAAAAGTGTACGTGCAAAAAAATCTGTTTGACACAATTTGAAGAAAGCTGTTAGAGTGGTTGTAGGTGGATTTGCAACTCTATCTGCTGCAGTACTTTCAGTAAAGTATATCCGCTGTCAATTTTCTAGAGTAACTGATAGGTGAATAACTGGGGGATGATGTACATGTATGTGAAAGTTAAGTATTCTCCAAATGGCTTCATTGGTTGATATGTAACGTCCTGTTTCGTATCTCTTAACTTCATCATGAGCATTACTTTCAATTGTGAAGATAGCTTGATCACTACCTTTATTTACATATTTACAAATGTATTTTATTGATTTCACGCTGTTGCAGTATTCAACATTGATATGTGCATCAAAAATCTTACAAAGCAGTTTATTATGTGGTACAACCCATCGGTTGTCTACAGGAACCGTTATGTTGCCAGGTAGGGTAACTGTCGTCTCAAAACCTCCAGCTAAAGGAGATAGTCGATATTGTGGGTAGCCATTTGTATCCGATTGAGTTTCACTCAAGAAGTGTCTGGGATATCTCTTACTGTAGTGTCCATCTTTGAGACAGAGTGAACATCTGTTTATGTTTCCACATGGTCCATGAATCATATGGTGCCTAATGATATCATGTAAAACCGGATCTGCCACTGGATCCGGAATTTCCGCACTGATAACTGAATCTATGTCAGAGGATCTCAATTTTTGTTGAAGCCAAACCAGACAATGAGCATGTGGCAATCCTCTTTTCTGCCACTCAACAGTGTACATGTATGCTATGACCACTCCTAAAATGTTTCCTTTCATTAGGAGTTGGATACCTAGCTTTAGATGGAAAACTCTTGCTATGAAAATCTTGAAAATGTGGCAGGTTAGTCACGTCTGATTTGCAAGAAATTAAACCAATTTTGATCTGAACCATGTATTGTGTTAAAAGTCCAAAGGATATGTTATTGTATGTAATATGTTTCTGATGTGTATCAATTGGGCAAATAAAGGGGGGGCATTAATAACTATTTAAAGCATGTAAATTCTATTTCCGTATGGAGCTTGAAAGGCAAACAAATCTGATGTGTTGGTCAGTAAATACTACTGGAAGTTATTGTAGTAAGTGTGAAACAGAAATATTGTTGTAGTCGAGTGGTGAACACTATCGACAATATGTCGCTTGCCACCGCCTCACGCGTAAATCTAAGTCTAAATTAATGTCAATTAGTGTATGTTGAAAAAAGAAGAAAATGTATTTAATATAAGGGCAGCAGTTTTGGGAGGGGGGGGTGATTGTAATGTGGCTCTGTAGGCCTCTTTAATTTTCAAAGGCCCCCTTATCACAGACAGAGTAAGTGTTTATTAAAAAATTTCAGCAATTGTTTTTTTATTTTTTTTGTGAGTTTAATGGGTTTTTTAAAAAAATTTATTATAATGGAAAATATCCGAATTTGTTAATTGTTTTTTTATCGTGTAAAGTTCTAATGCCTTAAAAAGAAGTGTATCATATTTTATTATCGACGTTTACGAATTCATATTTGATTATGTCGGATGAGTTTTTATACTTAAAAATATTGTAATATTATTTATAAAAATATTGTAATATTATTTATAATGGGTGGCACGTTATTATGTAGTCGCTGTCTTATATATTTAGGTGGGGGTGGGTGGGGGAATATTTTTTATTGTAATAAGTAAGGGTAGTTCTGCATTTCAAACGTCACTTGGACTTAATAATTGAAGAGTTCCATTCATTCCACCGAGTCAACCGGAAGTGCCAAACTGAATGTAAAGTCATTGATTTATCTTATTGTATGAATGAAAAGTTTCTGAAAGTAGGCAACAGTAATTTCTGAAGTGAAAATTTATCAATGAAATGAGTAGTTAGTGATTAGTCAATAGTGATCGTTTAAAACGATTCTAAGAAAGTTCAAATTCTGTATAAGTAACAGTTGTTTTAACTTCATGTAAATAAGTAAAATGTAAATCTTTATATTAATTGTTAGGTGTTTTTTTTTTTTTTAATTATTATAATATGAAATATCGGAATTATTCATTTTGTTTTTTGTAGAAGTATATCATATTTAATTAGCGACGTTTACAAATTCGTATTTGATTACGTCGGCTTAGTTATAGGTAGTCGATGTCCGTTACGTGTAATGATGACGAAAATAGAAAATCCGTGTAAATTGAATACATGTCCACGCGTATTTATTACAATAAAATTCAAGGATGTCGTTTTTTGAATATTTTTTTCTCATAGTCGTTAATGGAAATCCCATTTGTAAAAAGTATTTGCTTAGTTTACGAACGAATTCTACCAAACAGGTCGGTCCAAATAGTATAGAAGTCACAGATTTGTTTTTAAAAAAAAAAATGAAAGGATAATTGAAATCCCATTTGTAAAAAGTATTTGCTTAGTATAAACTAATCAGTCCGGTCCAAATAGTGTAGAAGTCACATATTTGTTTGTTTATAAAAGAAGTGAAAGGTATAATTATTGGTATATATTGATTCTTGAGGTGTATATTTCTTAACAGAAGGAAAACGTTAAAAAAATTGTATCTTATATGTTAGAGTATAATTTTTTTGGTAAATTTATAGAAGTGCACCTTTCGTATTTCGACCCCTAAAAAAAAAAGTTTCTACTTTTTTTGGCAAATTACATGTAAACAGCCTCAAAAAATATCTGCTAAGAAAAAAATGTATGAAAATTGTTATTATTTTAGAATTTAGGAGGGGGGGGGTATTTTATTATATAAGTTATACGTAAAGTGAGCACGCCTTTCTGGTCCACCGAATCTCAACTCTCGTATTTCGACCCCTAAAAAAAAAAAAAAAAGTTTCTACTTTTTTGGCAAAATTACATGTAAACAGCCTCAACAAATATCCGCTATGAAAAAAAAAAATGAAATTTGTTATTTTAGATGTTAGGAGGGGGGGGGCACTTTCCTATATAAGTTATACGTAAAGTGAGCACGCATTTCTTGACCACTTAGAATCGCACCCTAGCGAACACGTGTTGAAAGAAATATTCAACAAACGTTATTTTAGATTTTATTTGGGGCGAAGGGGGGGGGCAGGTACACATTTGGGCATTTTGGTACTGATATAGCTTTTGAAACGGACAAAAACAGACTTATTCTTTTTAAATGCTTACATTTTTGGGGGTTAGGGTTAGTGTTTGGTTGGATATTCCGAAAAAAGAAACTTTTTAAAATTTTGAGACTTTTCACAAATACAATTTTTTTTGTAAGGGTTAGGGTTAGTGTTGCTTTGTTCGGAATATCCAACTAAGCAAAAAAATTAAGCATTTAAAAGAATAAAACTGTATAATAAATAACACATTCTTATTTTTTCTGCGACATTCATTTTGCAAAACGTGACCATAAGCGCCCAAAATGCATAGAATAAAAAAAAACATTTAAAACATTAAAAACATTCAAAAACATACAAATGCATAGATTAAAAACTCTTAAAACAGTGACCCCCCCCTCTTAACATCTAAAATAATAATTTTAATAATTTTTTTTTCATAGCGGATATTTGTTGAGGTAGTTTACATGTAATATTGCCAAAAAAGTAGAAACTTTTTTTTTTTTTAGGGGTCGAAATACGAGAGGTGCGATTCTAAGTGGTCAAGAAATGCGTGCTCACTTTACGTATAACTTATATAGGAAAGTGACCCCCCCCCCTCCAAACATCTAAAATAACAAATTTCATAAATTTTTTTTCATAACGGATATTTGTTGAGGCTGTTTACATGTAATTTTGCCAAAAAAGTAGAAACTTTTTTTTTCTTTTAGAGGTCGAAATACGAGAGTTGAGATTCTGTGGACCAGAAATGCGTGCTCACTTTACGTATAACTTATATAGGAAAGTGCCCCCCTCCTAAAATCTAAAATAATAACAATTTTCATAAATTTTTTTCATAGCGGATATTTGTTGAGGCTGTTTACATGTAATTTTGCCAAAAAAGTTGATACTTTTTTTTTTAGGGGTCGAAATACGAAAGGTGCACTTCTATAAATTTACCAACTGAATTCCCCCCCTACGAAATATAAAAGTTATTTGGAATATTGTTTAGTATGTATTATAATATCATATGTTTGATGTGTATTCTTTGTGCAAAATAAATTAAACTGTTTGCTAACGTGAAAATGCTACGAAGAAAGAATAAATAATAGAATAACAATCGCTAAATCTGTAAGTGTTTTTTTGTTTCTGAACTTATTACGTTAGTATTGTAGCAACAATGATAAGAGCTGAATTAGATGAATAAAATAAATATATTTTAATTTGTTGTGTTTTTTTTGGGGGGGGGGATGAACAATTGTCAGTCAAATGTTTTACCGTTTTATTTGGGGTTGGCTTACGAAGAGAAAAGTAAATATTTACTTGCGTCCCCACGAAGGGAGATTGCATAATAAAGTCATATCGTGTTTTTTTTTTTACGATACGTTTAATAAACAAAAAAATTAAGTTATAGAAATATTTGTAAATAAAATTATCGATCTTAATTGTTGATTATGCCTGATGTACAGTTATTTTTTAAAATGTATATATTTTGTTTATTTATTAAAATATATTGCGTTTCACGTTGGGAAACTAAACAAACATGTTTTTGTATCTCCCCACGAGGACAGAATGCATAATAAACTCATATATATATATTTTTTTTACGATACGTTTAATAAACAAATAATATTAGCAATAAATATATTTTAATTTGTTGTGTTTTTTTTTGGGGGGGGGGGGATGAACACTTGTCAGTCAAATGTTTTTATTTAAGTGTGAAAATACCGTTTTATTTCGCTTACGAAGAGAAATGTAAATATTTACTTGCGTCCCCACGAAGGGAGATTGCATAATAAAGTCATATCGTGTTTTTTTTTTTTACGATACGTTTAATAAACAAAAAAATTAAGTTATAGAAATATTTGTAAATAAAATTATCGATCTTAATTGTTGATTATGGATGGTGAGGCCAATGTATATATTTTGTTTATTTATTAAAATATATTGCGTTTCACGTTGGAAAACTAAACAAAAATGTTTTTGTGTCGGTTATTACTTGCCTCCCCACGAGGACAGAATGCATAATAAACTCATATATATATATATTTTTTATGATACGTTTAATAAACAAATAATATTAGCGAATTTTTTTGTTTAAATAAAAATTAAGTTGTTTATAATTGTTGATTACAGAAACAAATAAAAAAAGTACGTAAACTTACGTTTTTCATATTTGGCGCGTTCAAAATGGTCTTATTGAGGAAGTGACATATATTTCACGCATGCGCAAATCGTTTTTGTACTATGTCTTGATTTTTTAAAACATCCCCCCCCCTCAACGTTTCGAGCCATTTCTATACGAAAATATGAACGTTTCCCCCCAATTTTCAGAGATAGCACGTCTGGGGGCTGGCTGGTTTTAATAAAGTCATCTGCGTGAGTTTCTGTTGGGTAGTATCGGAGGAGAAGACCAACATACATACATACATACATACATACATACATACATACATACATACATACATACATACATACATACATACAGACAGGTGACGTTTATATAATAGATGTATATGTCTTTGTGTATGTTTTTCTGATAATGACTATGAACTTGAGGATAATAATGGTGTTTTTTCTGTTCAACTCAAAATTGTCATAATGATTAATAAGTGCTGAACAAGAAATAAATTGGATTTTAATTAATAAATAAAAGATCCGTGTGCCTTAGAAACGATCGTACGCCAAAAATATTGTTGGTGTTTAATTCCTGGAATCTATTATATAAACGTCACCTGTCTGTATGGATGTATGTATGTATGTATGTATGTATGTATGTATGTATGTATGTATGTATGTATGTAAAGCTTCTCCTCCGAAAGTACCCAACACACGGTCACACGGGTGACATCATTCCCACCGGCCAGCCCAGACGCGTGTAATATCTCGGAACCGGAAAAAAAAAATTGACTCTTCCGGGGTCGACTGAGCACTTTTCTCCAATGGGGGGTGGCTTTTAACTCCATTTTTCAACGTTATTTATACTAATTTGAGAAGAAAAATGGCGGGTAGAAATTCACTCACACTACAACCATTTTTTTTCTTTCTTCTTTCCCTCTCACTCCCACACTTTCTTTCTTAATTATTAATAGACGCTAATATTCCTTCCCCCCTCCCTTCCTCAATATGGCCGTTCTGTTATACTTCCAGGCATTACCTCCTCCTTTCAGGCCAAATAGGGGGGGGGGAATGTCGGCATTCACCGATGTGAGCGCTACAGGCCAAATCTGGGGAGAGGGAGTGTCAGCATTCGGCGGTGGGGCGCCTCAGGCCAAATCTGGGGAGGGGAAATGTCGGCGGTGGGGTTCTTCAGGCCAAATCTAGGGAGGGGGAGTGTCGGCATCAGGCCAAATCTGGGGAGGGGGAATGTCAGCATTCTCCGGTATGAGCGCATCAGGCCAAATCTGGAGAGGGGGGGTGTCGGCATTCGCCGGTATGAGCGCCTCAGGCGAAATTAAGGGGAAGAGGAGTGTCGACATTCGCCGTTGGGGCGCATCAGGCCAAATCTGGGGAGGGGGAGTGTCGACATTCGCCGGTGTGAGCGCCTCAGGCCAAATTGGGGGGGGGGAGTGTCGGCATTCGCCGGTATGAGCGCCTGAGGCCTAATTTGGGGATAAATCCCCAAAAGGAAAAGGGATTAAAAAATAAAATGATAATCTGATTTTTGATTCGAGAGTGTAAAACCGACACCTATCGGATAGGACTAGATAATACACTTTATCTCAAGGCAAAAATGCCGAGAACAGATACTACACTTTGATCTTAGCCAAAAGGCCAATTTATTTAGGCAGGTGAGTTCCTTCGGACAACCCTCATCTTTATCTACAGATGAAGATTTTACAAACCTTGGGAACTCACCAGACCTTAGGCATAGTGCCCGTTATGTAGGGGGAGGGGGTGTCGGGGATAAGTGAGACAAGCTGTTCAATGTTTTTTATTTCACAAAATTTTACAAACAACATAAAAAGAACATTTGCTGACTCTAAACTAGATTCTTGCACCAAAATACCGCATTCACTCTGTGGGTGGATCCCTACTTAAAATATCCCCAAAAAACATCGATGTAAAAAAGAATTATCGTGGGAGTGGGAAAAAATATTAAAAACACCCAAAAAGAAAGAAAAATAAAGAACGAAATAAAATAGTAGAAAAGTTAGTATGGCCCGGCTTTCCCTCATGACTAAGTGTTAGACCGCCCACTGTTTTCCGGCACGAGACCGAAAACAAGCGGGTCGGTCACTAAGTGGGAGTGGGAACTTAAGAGAGGAGTGTTCAAAAAATAAATTCATCGGGAGTGGGATCATTGGGTGGATGGCGTCTTCCAAGATAGTAATGCCAAGGGTTTCAAAAGACCGGGGACAAAATAAAACAGTGGAAGAGGGAATCTTTGGAAGCTCTCTAGTGCCGGCAAAAATAAAATAGGGACAGGATAACTTTCATTCCTACTAGTTTAAGAGGTTACCAGTTTTTTGAAATAAATCAAAAAACTCTACAGGGGTGGGTTCCGTAGAACCCAGTACCGCGTGTGCCATAATTATGGAGGGAACACGAACTCAAACTTGGCGCCTCGTCGGATGCACAAACTAGTGTCATGCACCCATCTCCTATCGAAATCCATGCGATGTAATCGTTTCCAATCGCATCTGATCTTCACTTTAAGTTGGTGTTTAAAGTAAACTACCAGATCCCGATCCGAAACAGATCCAACCCCATGAACCTCATTAAGACGTGTAACCCACGTCACTAGTCTTGCTACGGCTAGGATGGCTAGAAACACCATTCGTCTCTCCCCAGACCACGGCGGTGCTGCGTTGTTGATGACAGATGCTACATCCAGGACCATCGGCTGCTCGGCGTCGATGCGGGCCGTCACCTCCCTGACGTATCCCCAGAGATGTCGAAGTTTGCTGCAGGTGAAGAAGGCGTGCTCGGCCGTTTCTTCTTCGTCGTCTTCACAGCGTGGGCATAAGGGGACGTCCCTTAAACCATCTCTGCATAATCTGCCATAGAGGGGCAGTGCGTTCCGAACCAGTCGCCAGGTCAGAGAATACTCAGAATTGTTGAGATAACTCTGGCCTGGCGCCCAATTCCACTGGGAGCGGGCCTCCTCCCTCGACAATCCAAGCCGCTCCTCAAGTGGGTCCGAAGCGGTACCCTCCACTAGATCCCGATATAGTCTCTTCCTAGACCGGGCAAGGTTACTGGACCCCGGCAACGCTCTAAGCGCGGCCCGGCATTCGGTGAAGAACAAGGGCTCCCCTCTCGGCCTACGTCGTCCTTCGACCGAGAGGTCGGGTATGAGGTTGGGAAAGGCGCTCCCGACCGCAGGGACCCACGGAGTGTCTTCCATCAAAGTCCGACTCAGGAAAGCCAGTCTCTCGGCATGTCGATGACTTGCCAAGTCAGGCATCCCCAAGCCTCCCACACTCGGAACTTGAGTACAGACCTGTCTGCGGACGTACGCTTTCCGGCCCTTCCAAAGAAGCGAGAAGAGTAAGCGCGTGAAAGCGATAAGGCGGGCCGCAGGCAGTGGTAGTACAGACAGCCGGTAAAGGATGAGAGGAAAGACGTAAGTGGCGCACGCCTCCGCTCTGCCCTTTAAGGAAAGCTTCCTTCGAATCCAAGCCCGGACCGACGATTCGACCTTTGTCTGTACTTCCGACCAGTTCTTTTCCAGCTGGAGGCCCGGCCCGAACCACACGCCGAGGATTCGAACCGGGCCATCCGACCAGCTGAAGTCACCTGGAAGAGCGGTCTCTCCGCTCCAGGCACCCAACCGCAGGCCGTTCGACTTGCTGCGGTTGACTATGGCCCCTGTCACTTCTTCGTACCGAGCGAGCGCCTTAATCACCGTTCGAATGTCAGTACGGCTCGACACGAAAACGGTGACATCATCGGCAAACGCGGAAACCCTGACTCGCGCTTTGCGAGGAGGGATAGCGATCCCGCGCAGGACTGGTGTTGTCGCCTCATCCCTTAATTTGCGAAGGAAGGGTTCCAACGCCAGGATGTAGAGCAGGGGCGACAGCGGACAACCCTGACGTACCGACCGAGAAACAACGAACGATTCCGACCTCTTTCCATTGACTTGCACCACTGCCGTCGGCGAGTCATACAGAATAGAGATCCACCTGCGGAAGTCCGGACCAAAACCGGCAGCCGCTAAAACAGCTTTCAGGAAACCATGGTCGACCCTATCGAAAGCCTTGGACTGATCTAAATTGATCAGCGCGGCTTCAGCGTCGTCTTCTGTCCCCTCTATGATCATGCGAATCAAATGCAAGTTGTTCTGAATCGACCTCCCCTTCACAGCAAAGTTCTGCTCAGGCTTGATCAAATCACCGATAACAACCTGCAGGCGGTTCGCAAGAACGCGGGCCAAAATCTTTAACTCTGTGTTTAGCAGAGTTATGGGCCTGTAGTCGTCTAAATTTCCCCCACCAGGTTGGTCCCTCTTCTTCAGTAATGTGACCACTCCTTTGGTTACCTGTCCAGGGATTGACTCCTGAACAAACCAGTGGTTAAACACATCCTTCAGAATTGGGACAAACATGGGCGACAGCCTCAAATACATTTCGTACGGCAGACCATCGAGTCCCGGAGATTTGTTCAAGCCGACCTGCTTCAACGCAGTAACGATCTCGCCCTCCGTAATCCTGCCATCACAGCCAGCTGCTCGAGCCGCCTCGAGGCGGGGCGAGTCAGCCAAATAGCTGTCAAACTCCTGGCCGCGGAGTCTGGGCAGTTGGGTGAAGCGTTCCTCCAAATGCTCACGGAACCCCTCACAGATCTCACGAGACGATACCAGGGTATGTCCTTCCAGGTTTTTCACCTTCCGAATGTACCCATCCGAACCACGACGTAAAGCAGCCTTACGCTCAACAGCGTCAACGTTCACGGCTTCGTTAGAGACTTTCTTTAATCTAGCTCTAACTACTTGACCTTCATATCGCTCGCTAGCCAAGCGATTGAGGTCCCCCGTAATTAATGCTATCTCTAGGGGATCCCCCCCAGCCACCGCCCGGGTCATCTTATCCTCTACTTGCTTTTGCGTCCTAGCCCTATTTTGAGCGAGGCGCTGGCTGTAGCGGACACAAAAGTTTCTAACCTGAGCCTTAGTTTTAACCCAGTACCTACTCCCGATAACCACCCCCACTAATCCCCGCTGGAGTAGTAACGTTAGCTGTTCCCGGAAGTCTCGTATCTCCAGTAAGGAGGTATTAAACTTCCAGTACCCAGCCAACCTAGGCCTATCACTTAAGTTCAACCGGGCCGTAACCAATTTATGGTCCGAATGTCCTAACCAAGTGAACGTGGGACAAGATATGAAATCTACGTCGCCTCTTCTAACTAACATTCTGTCCAAGTAAGTACTCGGACAGAAGGCCGCGCTAGTATGCCACGTCCACATCTCCCGCCCTGGGTGATCAACGCGAAATCTGTCGACAAGATCGCATGAGGCCATCAGGTCAGACAGACTGCTTTCCCACCTCGCCGACCCTCTATTCCCACCGACCTTATCTATCTTGGGGTCTAGGATGGCATTCCAGTCCCCCATTAAAACTACTCGCTCCGGACCCTTGAGGAACGCCTCCAACCGTCGAAAAAAGGAAACCCTCTCACCAGCAATGTTGGGCGCATAAACCGCAACGATCCGAAACTTGCTGTTTTCAACGGCAACATCGACCACGACCAGTCGTCCCACCGCATCCGCATGAACAACGCTCACCGCCGCAGGCAGGGTGCGTCTCACTAACAAAGAGATGCCACAACTATGAGCATCGCCATATGCTGAGTAGACGTCATAGTCGTCAGTCAGCACATCACAATCCCCATACGAATCGAAGTGGGTCTCTTCAATCGCAGCTACATCTACCTCACGGGCCACGAGATCCCTCAGCACGCGAGCAGCCCTGCTTCGGGATCTCATGCCCCTCACATTCCAACAAGCCAAGTTTAAATTTGTGGTCCCCATCAATTAGTGTCACACACGGGGCTAAAGTCCTCGGGAGTGAGGACGCCGAAGGTCTGACCGAGACTGCCGGTCAGCAGTTCGGACGAAATCCGTCCGTCTCGTGCCAAACCTCCCACGTCCACGGGGAAAGTTAATTTTAAAGCCCGAAAAAATGAGGGGTGAACATAAATGGGGACCCTCCCACTACATTTGGACTTAATTTCCTTAAATGAAGGGTGCTCCTCTTCTATAAGGGGTTGCTCCGGGATTGCGTCCTTGGCCGCCCTAAGCATTCTCCATAATGCTTTCTCTCTCCCGTTCCCGGTTTCCTGCCTCACAAACGTTATAATTTTGGGTGCATTTTTAAAATTCCGGGGGTCTTGCACCTGTTTTCCTCCTACGTGGGTGAAGCTCTCCAGCTGCTTAATGTATCGCCTCTGCCTTCCATTGAGGTCTGATTGGACCTGTAATGAATCCGCCTCACAGATCCTTACCCCCGGCAGAAAGGGGAACCTCCTAGTCTTCTCCCGTCTCACTGGCGTAGGAGGAGGTGGTACCGGGACGACTTCTGGAATGACCTCTTGCTTTCTTCCTGGAACGACTTCTGGCATGACTCCCTCAGCAGCTCCTTCTGGTTCAGAGGCCGGCGGCGCTACTGGGATGGGAGCCTCCTCTTCCCTCTGTCTCGCCGACACTGGGGACCTATCCCGAGGGCTGTTTAAGGGAGTGTAAAACTTGAGAGGAACATTTTCCTGTTCCATTGACTCGGAGGGGGCTAAAGATTTAATGTTTTCCTCCTCTCTTGCTGACTCCCGGACTTTTTTAGCTTTTGGGTCCTTTCTTTTGGGGGGCTCCATTGCTGCTTCCACCTCCTTTCCCTCTTCCTCCGATTCTGATGAGAGGGCTGTCGGCTTCCTCTTCAAAGCTGCAGGCATCGGTCTCCCCTTGGTTGGTATAGGGGTCGGGGTGGGCTTCCTCCCCTTCTCTGTGGACTCCTTGTCTACTGCTGCTGACGATGATGCCGACACGGCTGGCACTTTTGGGGGAACAGCCGCCGGGGGCTTTGCTGTTATTCTTTGGGGGCAGTCCTTTGCCACATGCCCTGGCGTCTGACAGCGCCAGCAATGTGGCCTTCTTCCCTCCACGATGATCGACATAGACCAGGATTCGCATTTTAACTGCGCTGGAATCGCCTGAAACCCCTGCCGGTTGACCCTCATCTTCAGCCTGTATTCTCCTGTCAGAATACCATGCATTCCGCGAGTCGGCACCACCTCCTCGACGTCGCCATACTGCGACATTATCGCTCCCAGATGGTCGGAGTCGATGCAGCATGGGACGCCGAGAACCGAAACTGACGCGCTTCTCCTTTCCATATATTCGGGTCTTAATTTCATGCCTTTCCAGACTACGTCTCCGCCCATTGCTAGCTTTTCTGCTACCTCCTGGGTTGGGAGCAGCACATCCCACATTGCAAAGCTTTTCCTGAGGATATAGGAAGCTGGGATCTTCAAGCCCACCAGTGCTTCCATGACTCTCTCCTTCAGGACTCCTACCAACCCATTCGCCTTTGCGTCCAAAGTTACGAAGGAGATGATCCTCTTCCTCAATTTTTCCAGCGTTCCCGGAGGCAGCTTCACTGTGTTTCCTTCAGTGAACTCCTTGTATTTTTCCTCGAACACTCTCCTATAATGTTCAGGAGTCTTCTGCTGTTTGGGCCCCCACACTGAACCAGTGGGTTTAGCGGAAGCCGTTACCTCGATCTTCTTTTTATTGGGGATCCGCGAACCAGAGTTGGACAGCCTTGGCCATGGTTCATTAGCTGCGATCCCCTTCCTCCTTTCCGGTCTGTGAGCTGGTTTACTTGGGCCCTCTCCCCCTGATAGACTTTCATCCCCTGAGGAGCACCCTACAAATAAACCTGGGCGGTAGTTTTGTTCCGCCACCTTTAAGTCCCACGACTGGCTTTTCGTTAGTTTACTTTTATGAAAAGGGGTATCATCATACCCTTGGAAGAAAACTTCCGGAGACACCAATACTCTTGGAACCGCTGGCGTCTCCATTTCCAAAAGGAAATCCGACAACGATGGATTGTTGCTCGACGCGACACTCCCTCGTCGCGATGAAGAGGTGCCCTGCGTGGCAACACCTCCTGGGGAGCACTCGAGCGTGTCTCCCCCCGACCGAACTGGAGTATCGCACGGCACGACACTCCCCAACAAAGCTCCAGAGGTGCCCTGCGAGGCAACACCTCCTGGGGAGCACTCGAGCGTGTCTCCCCCCGACCGAACTGGAGTATCGCACGGTACGACACTCCCCAACAAAGCTCCAGAGGTGCCCTGCGAGGCAACACCTCCTGGGGAGCACTCGAGCGTGTCTCCCCCCGACCGAACTGGAGTATCGCACGGCACGACACTCCCCAACAAAGCTCCAGAGGTGCCCTGCGGGGCAACACCTCCTGGGGAGCACTCGAGCGTGTCTCCCCCCGACCGGACTGGAGTGTCGCTCGACGCGGCACTCACACTCGCAACTGGGGCGCCCTTCGCGGCCACACCCCTCTCGCTGTCTTTAGCCAAGACAGCTCTGGCTTTTGAGACCCCGGTGGCCTCCATCTCAATCTGTGTCTGTCTGCCGACCACAACCCGCCGATTCGGAATCAGGGAGACCGTCGCCAAAAGGCACGTGAGTCTTCCCCGAACCTGCCGGCTGCTTAAGTTGGGACAAGCAGTCAGACTCTGAAAAAAGAATTAATTAATATTAATTGCCAAAAAAGTGGCTACAAGAAAGAAAAAAGTAAGAAACTTAGCTCTAAAACCAAGTGGGAGCTGGAACTAGATAGAGGAAAATGAGAAATTAGCTCTAAAACCAAGTGGGAGCTGCCTCCCCAACGGGGGAGGAACTAGAAAGATCATATAAAAAAAAAGAGAAAAAATCCCCAAAAGGGGGAGGAAAAAAGTAACAAATTCCAAAATTTTACTGAGGTATTCATAACCAATCTACACCTGAACAGCGGTCTATCCACTAGACACTGTTTAAATTACATTATTAAATTAACAAGTAATAATAACTATGATTTTCTTTCAACAAACATTGTATAATACTATTTAACAACTTATTACATGAGTTTTGAATATCAACAAATAATTTTAAACTCCCCCAGACCGTTTTTCTCTAATTCAACATAGCTTTTAGACGCCATTTTTTTTTTTTACCGAAAATGACATTAATTCACTTCTTTTGGCTAAGATCAAGGTGTAGTATCTTCCGATGGATACTGCACCCCATGAACTGGAATCGTCTTGGCCATCGGGGCTTCATTCCGCCGGTCTATGAGTTTGTCATGTGCAGTTCTAGGAGGTCCACACTCCCAGGCTTTGCCTCCCCTCTTTGGGGAGGAGTAAGTTTATTGCTTACTGCGCCTGAGGCGCCCCTACCGAGGAATGCCGAATAACAGCATCTACGTTTCTCTTTGGACTATTTTGCAAATGAAAAGCGGGGGGGGGGGGAATCTGTTAGAGTGATTTCATTAGTGCTCAAGAAGCCTCCTTGATTTTTTAAATACTCGGCGTTGTCTGGGAGAAAACTGCTCAATATCCTAGATAGAGCTACTGTAGTGATAGGTTTGGAAAATATTTTAACGCCATCTTCGTTCCCCTTTGGACTATTTTGCAGATGAAAAGGAGGGAGGATACCTAAGTGATTTCAGTAGTGCTCAGAAGGCCTCCTTGATTTTCAAAGTACTCGGCGTTGTCCGGGAGAAAAGTGCTCAATATCCTAGATAGAGCTACTGTAGTGATAGGTTTGGAAAATATTTTAACGCCATCTTCGTTCCCCTTTGGACTATTTTGCAGAGGAAAAGGACGGAAGGATACCCAAGTGATTTCAGTTGTCCCCAGGAGGCCTCTTTGATTTTCAAAGTACTCGGCGTTGTCCGGGAAAAAAGTGCTCAATGTCCTAGATAGAGCTACTGTAGTGATAGGTTTGGATAATATTTTAACAGCATCTACGCTGAAAAGGATGAGGGAATGGATAAAAATTATTTCAGTAGTCCCCAGGAGGCCTCTTTGATTTTGAAATACTCGGCGTTGTCCGGGAGAAAAGTGCTCAATATCCTAGATAGAGCTACTGTAGTGATAGGTTTGGAAAATATTTTAACGCCATCTTCGTTCCCCTTTGGACTATTTCGCAGATCAGAAGGAGAGAGGATACCTAAGGGATTTCAGGAGTTCTCATGAAGCCTCCTCGATTTTCAAAGTACTCGGCGTTGTCCGGGAGAAAAGTGCTCAATATCCTAGATAGAGCTACTGTAGTGATAGGTTTAGAAAATATTTTAACGCCCTCTTCGTTCCCCTTTGGACAATTTTGCAGATGAAAAGGAGGGAGGATACCTAACTGATTTCAGTAGTCCTCAGGAGGCCTCTTTGATTTTCAAAGTACTCAGCGTTGTCCGGGAAAAAAAGTTCTCAATGTCCTAGATAGAGCTACTGTAGTGATAGGTTTGGATAATATTTTAACAGCATCTACGCTGAAAAGGATGGGGGAATGGATAAGAATTATTTCAGTAGTCCCCAGGAGGCCTCTTTGATTTTACAATACTCGGCGTTGTCCGGGAGAAAAGTGCTCAATATCCTAGATAGAGCTACTGTAGTGATAGGTTTGGAAAATATTTTAACGCCATCTTCGTTCCCCTTTGGACTATTTCGCAGATCAGAAGGAGAGAGGATACCTAAGGGATTTCAGGGGTGCTCATAAAGCCTCCTCGATTTTCAAAGTACTCGGCGTTGTCCGGGAGAAAAGTGCTTAATATCCTAGATAGAGCTACTGTAGTGATAGGTTTAGAACATATTTTAACCCCATCTTCGTTCCCCTTTGGACAATTTTGCAGATGAAAAGGAGAGAATGATACCTAAGTGATTTCAGTAGTCCCCAGGAGGCCTCTTTGATTTTCAAAGTACTCGGCGTTGTCCGGGAAAAAAGTGCTCAAAGTTCTAGATAGAGCTACTGTAGTTATAGGTTTGGATAATATGTTAACAGCGTCTACGCTGAAAAGGATGGGGAATCGATAAGAGTTATTTTAGTAGTGCTCAGGAGGCTTCTTTGATTTTTAAATACTCGGCGTTGTCCGGGAGAAAAGTGCTCAATATCCTAGATAGAGCTACTGTAGTAATAGGTTTGGAAAATATTTTAACGCCATCTTCGTTCCTCTTTGGACTATTTCGCAGATCAGAAGGAGAGAGGATACCTAAGTGATTTCAGTAGTCCCCAGGAGGCCTCCTTGATTATCAAAGTACTCGGCGTTGTCCGGGAGAAAAGTGCTCAATGTCCTAGATAGAGCTACTGTAGTGATAGGTTTGGAAAATATTTAAACGCCATCTTCGTTCCCCTTTGGACTATTTCGCAGATCAGAAGGAGAGAGGATACCTAAGTGATTTCAGTAGTCCCCAGGAGGCCTACTTGATTATCAAAGTACTCGGCGTTGTCCGGGAGAAAAGTGCTCAATGTCCTAGATAGAGCTACTGTAGTGATAGGTTTGGATAAAATTTTAACAGCATCTACGCTGAAAAGGATGGGGGGAATCGATAAGAGTTATGTAAGTAGTGCTCAGGAGGCTTCTTTGATTTTTAAATACTCGGCGTTGTCCGGGAGAAAAGTGCTCAATATCCTAGATAGAGCTACTGTAGTGATAAGTTTGGAAAATATTTTAACGCAATCTTCGTTCCCCTTTGGACTATTTCGCTGATCAGAAAGAGGAGAGGATACCTAAGTGATTTCAGTAGTCCCCAGGATACCTCCTTGATTATCAAAGTACTCGGCGTTGTCCGGGAGAAAAGTGCTCAATGTCTTAGATAGAGCTACTGTAGTGATAGGTTTGGAAATTATTTTAACGCCATCTTCGTTCCCCTTTGGACTATTTCGCAGATCAGAAGGAGAGAGGATACCTAAGGGATTTCAAGAGTGCTCACGAAGCCTCTTCGATTTTCAAAGTACTCGGCGTTGTCCGGGAGAAAAGTGCTCAATATCCTAGATAGAGCTACTGTAGTGATAGGTTTAGAACATATTGTAATGCCATCTTCGTTCCCCTTTGGACAATTTTGCAGATGAAAAGGAGGGAGGATACCTAAGTGATTTCAGTTGTCCCCAGGAGGCTACTTTGATTTTCAAAGTACTCGGCGTTGTCCGGGAAAAAAGTGCTCAACGTCCTAGATAGAGCTACTGTAGTGATAGGTTTGGATAATATTTTAACAGCATCTACGCTGAAAAGAATGGGGGAATCGATAAGAGTTATTTCAGTAGTGCTCAGAAGGCCTCTTTGATTTTGAAATACTCGGCGTTGTCCGGGAGAATAGTGCTCAATATCCTAGATAGAGCTACTGAAGTAATAGGTTTGGAAAATATTTTAACGCCATCTTCGTTCCCCTTTGGACTATTTTGCAGATCAGAAGGAGAGAGGATACCTAAGGGATTTCAGGAGTGCTCATGAAGCCTCCTCGATTTTCAAAGTACTCGGCATTGTCCGGGAGAAAAGTGCTCAATATCCTAGATAGAGCTACTGTAGTGATAGGGTTAGAACATATTTTAACGCCATCTTTGTTCCCCTTTGGACAATTTTGCAGATGAAAAGGAGGGAGGATACCTAAGTGATTTTAGTAGTCCCCAGGAGGCCTCTTTGATTTTCAAAGTACTCGGCGTTGTCCGGGAAAAAAGTGCTCAACGTCCTAGATAGAGGTACTGTAGTGATAGGTTTGGATAATATTTTAACAGTATCTACGCTGAAAAGGATGGGGGAATCGATAAGAGTTATTTCAGTAGTGCTCAGGGGGCCTCTTTGATTTTGAAATACTCGGCGTTGTCCGGGAGAAAAGTTCTCAATATCCTAGATAGAGCTACTGTAGTGATAGGTTTGGAAAATATTTTAACGCGATCTTCGTTCCCATTTGGACTATTTCGCAGATCAGAAGGTGAGAGGATACCTAAGTGATTTCAGTAGTCCCCAGGAGGCCTCTTTGATTATCAAAGTACTCGGCGTTGTCCGGGAGAAAAGTGCTCAATGCCCTAGATAGAACTACTGTAGTGATAGGTTTGGATAATATTTTAACGCCATCTTCGTTCCCCTTTGGACAATTTTGCAGATGAAAAGGAGGGAGGATACCTAAGTGATTTCAGTTGTCCCCAGGAGGCCTCTTTGATTTTCAAAGTACTCGGCGTTGTCCGGGAAAAAAAGTGCTCAATGTCCTATATAGAGCTACTGTAGTGATAGGTTTGGATAATATTTTAACGCCATATTCGTTCCCCTTTGGACTATTTCGCAGATCAGTAGGAGAGAGGACACCTAAGTGATTTCAGTAGTCCTCAGGAGGCCTCCTTTATTATTAAAGTACTCGGCGTTGTCCGGGAGAAAAGTGCTCAATGTCCTAGATAAGGCTACTGTAGTGATAGGTTTGGAAAATATTTTAACGCCATCTTCGTTCCCCTTTGGACTATTTCGCAGATCAGAAGGAGAGAGGATACCTAAGTGATTTCAGTAGTCCTCAGGAGGCCTCCTTTATTATCAAAGTACTCGGCGTTGGCCGGGAGAAAAGTGCTCAATGTCCTAGATAGAGCTACTGTAGTGATAGGTTTGGAAAATATTTTAACGCCATCTTTGTTCCCCTTTGGACTATTTAGCAGATCAGAAGGAGAGATGATACCTAAGTGATTTTAGTAGTGCTCATGAGGCCTCCTTGATTTTCAAAGTACTCGGCGTTGTCCGAGAGAAAAGTGCTCAATATCCTAGATAGAGCTATGATAAAGACTATCATGAGAGGATTGAAAATGATGAAGACTATCATGAGAGGATTGAAAATGATGAAGACTATCATGAGGGGATTGAAAATGATGAAGACTATCATGAGGGGATTGAAAATGATGAAGACTATCATGAGGGGATTGAAAATGATGAAGACTATCATGAGGGGATTGAAAATGATGAAGACTATCATGAGGGGATTGAAAATGATGAAGACTATCATGAGGGGATTGAAAATGATGAAGACTATCATGAGGGGATTGAAAATGATGAAGACTATCATGAGGGGATTGAAAATGATGAAGACTATCATAAGGGGATTGAAAATGATGAAGAATGTCATGAGAGGATTGAAAATGATGAAGAATGTCATGAGAGGATTGAAAATTATGAAGAATAGACTGACAGGATTGGAAATGATGAAGAATACCATGAGAGGATTGAAAATGATGAATAATATCATGAGGGGATTGAAAATGAGAAGAATATCATGAGGGGATCGAAAATGATGAAATATACCATGAGAGGATTGAAAATGATGAAGAATATCATGAGGGGATTGAAAATGATGAAGAATATCATGAGGGGATTGAAAATAATGAAGAATATCATGAGAGGATTGAAAAAATGAAGAATATCATGAGAGGATTGAAAATTATTAAGAATATCATGAGCGGATTGAAAATGATGAGGAATATTACGAGAGGATTGAAAATGATGAAGAATATTATGAGGGGATTGAAAATGATTAATAGTATGAGGAGATTGAACATGATGAAGAATATTATGAGGGGATTGAAAATGATTAATAGTATGAGGAGATCGAAAATGATGAATACAACGAGGGGAGTTAAAATGATGAAGGATATCATGAGGGGATTCAAAATATATAGTATGAACACCGGGGCGGTTATAAGTACCTATATAGAAGGCGCAGACAGTGGTGGTACTTTTTATAGAAATAAGTCATACTATTGCCCTGTGAAACGTAGGATGAAATGGTGGGGAAGAAACAGCTTTCGCAAAAGGCAAAATTTAAAAGTAGCGACCAGGGTAGATAAAAGTAGAAAGATAAAGAGACAGCTATAGAGAGAGAGGGAGAGAAATAGAAGTTTTAATATAAAGATGTTACACACGCGATTTTTCTTCAATTATGTTTTTATGACCCCGAGCAACGCCGGGTAGCCCCGCTAGTATATATAAATATGTCTTAATTTTGTCATAATTTTGTTTATTTCAATTGACCATATAATAGCTCTGTTTGACGTAAAGGTTAAAACATTGACCTGAATTGATACCTGCAGTATATATTATTATGAGTTTGTCTTAACCTTATCGTAAAGTGGGAGTGAGCCAGCTTTGGTGTATACTACCAACGTCTTAAAAGTAAACTAATCTATATATATATATATATGAAGACTTCGAACGAAAAACGCGATAAATCCAATTCGTTTAAATTGATAGTTTAAACAATGAGAACACGAATATATTTAATCTAGACTTCGAATGAAAGCTGACTTTAATTGAAATCAAAACGAAATGATTTCGGTATCATTCTTTGTAACACATAGTTTTGGGAGATCGTCGAGTGTTGAAATGCAACACTTTTTGTAGGGACAGTTTTGTGATTTTTTTTAAATGGCGTTTATCGCGTTTTGCAATCTCTTCATATATATATATATATATATATAATATGTAATGAGAAACTAAAGATAATGATTATATCTTTAAATTATATTCTTGAATAGGTAAAGCTTGATATACGAGATAGAGCAATAGTATAAGTGGATAAGTGATCCGAATAAAAATTGGATAAAATGAAATATTTATTAAATCATCAATTTCTATGATTCTTAAATGGTTATGATTTTCTTTGCATATTTTAAACCTTTTAAAACTGTTTGCATTTCCATATCTTTTATATTTTAATATTTTCAAATGTTTGCATTACAGTAAATTTTACTGACGTATCTGTCGAATTTCTCAGATGATAAGAGCATATCTTTGAAAATCCATGGATTAAGGAAATAACTTTATATATATAACCATTGTTCGAACAATTGACGATTCAATAATTATTTAATTTTATTCAATTTTTGTACGTGTCACTTATCTACTTATATATATATATATATATATATATATATATATATATATATATATAATTTATTTGAATACTGTATATTACATATTTCAGAAATGTACCGCGGTTTCATCCAAAAGAGTAGATTTAGACATGTTTAGTAAATCTACTTTTTTGGATGAAACCGCGGTACATTTCTGAAATATGTAATATACAGTGTTGAAATAAAATATATTAGCTCTCTTATATGATCGAGCAGTTTCTTTGATTTCTTTTCATATACAACCTGACACTATATATATATATATATATATATATATATATATATATATATATATATATATATATATATATATATATATATATATATTCAACTCATTTTTGAACTCTATCAACGACTTAAGCTGCCTGTGTATGACATAAAAGTGCATGCAGGAGTGAGTTCCAAATTCGTGGAGTGCGGAGTCACTCGTTAATTGTTATTACTCTCAGGGCCACTCTGATCCAGAGTGAAAATGTCTGTCAGGGCCCGAGCTATGGAATAAGTAGAAACTATCGTTTACACACTATGTTAATCGATGATCTGCTCGCTGGTTGCGCTACGGGGGAAACGAAATCAGACAAGTTATAAGAATAACTTAGTTGTGCTAAATGGTGTGTATGTAATAGCGTCGTGGCTTTCCGTTGGTCGTTGTCCAGTCGTGTCGACCCGTGGCAATCTTCTACATCCGACACCGAGATCCGTCTCCCGTCGTTCATGTTCGGACTCTTTTGACGATCTCCTCGAACCGATCTACGAGTGTACTCTCCTGTATCTGTGTGGGTGTCTTCTAAATATATGTCTGAGCATCCGTCGAAATTCCCTGATAACAACGCCTCAAGCAATTAACAATAAACCAACACTTTCTCGCAGAGAAGATAACGCCTGGTAGGACTGAACAGGACCATACCTCAGACCAATAGCAACAAAGCCACTGTCGGACTGATTGTCAATGACGTATCCCCGACTAGTACGAACAACACCTACTAACGCCGAGCCAGGTGTTCGTTTAGGTGTGAATGTCATTTAAAACGTTGAAAGATTGCGAGATTATCTGCTGGGGTCAGATTGTAAGGATTGTCTGGCGGGGTCAGATTGTAAGGATTGTCTGGCGGGGTCAGATTGTAAGGATTGTATGGTGGGGTCAGATTGTAAGGATTGTCTAGCGGGGTCAGATTGTTAGATGAGACAAAAATCGAGTGGACGGAAGAACAGGGAGTAAGTGAAGTATGGATCGCATGAGGAGTGACGTCATCAAAAAGTAAGAAAATATTGTCACGGTAAATTAAAAAGTGGCTAGGAAGCGAGTTGGAGTGGACGTGTGAAAAATGTGTTCTTCGAAATGAACAGTTAAAATAAACCAAGACCGCCTCTCTTATTCACCCCTATTGTGCCGACCTATATGACAACATGAATAAAGGAATAGGTTGTCCATTTAAAAACGATCTCGGAGTTTGTTTCATTGATTTTGCATTAACAATGGTTCACTTTGTTTGTCCAGCAAGAAGCAGCCGTTATTTCCTTGACTATTTCAGTGCAAGAATTTCCGGATCACAACGTCTTTACCACACCCACTAGATGATTGTTTGAGTGGCCATCACCATGAAGACAAAGATAATGACTATATAACATGATGTTCCTAAATGTAACAATATTTTTCATCGGTGCCGGATTTGTATGATAGCAATGCTTCCTTTGATTCCAATTTCTTCTAGTATCGTTCGCAGTTTCTTTCATCACTGATCCTAGTGCTCTTACAATCATTGGTATTATGGTATTTCTCATGTTCCATTTTCCATTTTCTACAGATTCTGTAGAAAATATTTTTAGTATTTCGATTTGAAAATCTTTGACAATAAATTGTGACTGATATTACGATATCGTTAAGAATACATATTAGTTTCGACGTCGTTTCCGTTACAGACTACGACAAAATCTTCATCCTGATAAAGATTGTGAATATTCTACTTGGTATCGCTTTTCCGGTCTCTTATCAGTTTGACTTTGTTGAAGCAAATCAATTCCACTTCTTCAGTGCATGTGCCAAATGAGACACACCCAGCCATTATCTCGGCCCTAACCGTCGCGTGATGGCTAACGAGCTCTTCCAAATGACTATATTCTCTAACACAGGAATTCTCTCCTATATGTAGATATAGATCCACGATGTTAGATGTAATTATGATCACATATCTCGAAACGGTATTGAGCAGATAGTGATGGGTAAACACTAAGCGGCGATATGGAGCAAATGTTGGTGAATGAACACTGAGCAGCGATATTGAGCAAATGGTAATGGGTGAACACTGGGCAAGGATATTGAGCAGATAGTGATTGTTGAAAACTAAGCTGCAATATTGAGAAGATAGTGACGAGTGAGCATCGATATTGACCGAATGCTGATAGTCTACATTGAGCAGCGATATTGAGCACATGCTGATGGGTGAACACTGGGCAGCGATACTGAGCAGATAGGTATTGTTGAAAACTAAGCTGCAATATTGAGAAGATAGTGATGAGTGAGCATCGATATTGAGAAAATGGTGATAGTGTACACTGAACAGCGATATTGAGCAAATGGTGATGGGTAACACTGAGCAGCGATATTGAGCAGATAGGTATTGTTGAAAACTAAGCTGCAATATTGAGAAGATAGTGACGAGTGAGCATCGATATTGAGTAAATGGTGATAGTGTACACTGAGCAGCGATATTGAGCACATGCTGATGGGTGAACATCGGGCAGCGATATTGAGCAGATAGGTATTGTTGAAAACTAAGCTGCAATATTGAGAAGATAGTGATGAGTGAGCATCGATATTGAGCAAATAGTGATATTGTACACTGAGCAGCGATATTGAGCACATGCTGATGGGTGAACACTGGGCAGCGATATTGAGCAGATAGGTATTGTTGAAAACTAAGCTGCAATATTGAGAAGATAGTGATGAGTGAGCATCGATATTGAGCAAATGGTGATGGGTGAACACTGGGCAGCGATATTGAGCAGATAGGTATTGTTGAAAACTAAGCTGCAATATTGAGAAGATAGTGATGAGTGAGCATCGATATTGAGCAAATAGTGATATTGTACACTGAGCAGCGATATTGAGCACATGCTGATGGGTGAACACTGGGCAGCGATATTGAGCAGATAGGTATTGTTGAAAACTAAGCTGCAATATTGAGAAGATAGTGATGAGTGAGCATCGATATTTTACAAATGGTGATAGTGTACACTGAGCAGCGATATTGAGCACATGCTGATGGGTGAACACTGAGCAGCCATATTGAGCAGATAGTTATTGTTGAGCAGCTACATTTACTTTATGAAAGATGGATTAACATTGCATTATATTGATCGAGACTTCGGACTAAGATTGCTTTATAGTTATTTTATTTTTATTATATAATTTCACTTTAGGCAATAAACTAAACCGCTACAATATTTAAGCCATTGGTCGCTAAGGTTAGGCGAATCCTCAAGATTTGACGCATTATATTATTATAAATGACGAATTACTACCAAGACAATCATAATAATAAAAGTCCCAACCTAATATCGATTGTTACTATTTTCTCGCATTGAAAATTATGATGTTCATGTAAATATCAAAGGAATCGAATATCCGATCCCTTGAATATTTACATTATATTTTTCATTGAACAATTTTATTTGTTTTTATTGTTATGGGTTTTTTTTGCTCAATAGTTTTTATATTTTCAAATGTATGCTAACCAGTAATACACTTTTTGCTGATTTTTACCTCTGATGAAAAGAGCTTATTTTTTCCTAATCGATAGATTAAGGAAAAGAAAACGTATGTTTATATTCCTTGTTTGAATACTTGATGAATTAATAAATATTGTATTTTATCCAATTTTTATTTGCATCATTCATTTAATTATATATATATATATATATATATATATATATATATATATATATATATATATATATATTTATATATATATATATATATATGACCTTCTCTGAAAAAATAATTTATAGATATATACATATATAGCAGTGAGAATAAAATAAAAACAATATATATATATATATATATATATATATATATATATATATATATATATATATATATATATATATATATATATAGATATAGTGGCCGACATCCAGGCGTTTACAAGCTCATGAGTCGGCCATCGGCGACCATTTATTGGAGTGCCATTTATGCACTGAGGCATTTACTGGCTTGCACAGGGCTCGCTCGAAGAATCACCTTAAGACTCTCGAAGCGGTCTAAAGGAATAATTTATTTCTTGCTTTAGTATTATAAGCCTCTCCGTCCTTGGTAATTATGGCTACCTCGCCATTATTATTAAAATCAATATGTTTATTGATTCAAAACATTTTTTGTGCTATTTTTTTGTAGATTTTAAAAAAACTTTTTAGATAAGAATAGTTATATGTACTGTGTTTATTTTGTATGGCAATTACGAAATTTCTGATTTAAAAATAAAGTTTTTTTTTCTGATTAGAATTGGCATTTAAAATGTTTATAATTTATAGTATGACTTAAAATAAATGCTGCTTCGAAACAGCTGTAAACAAACATAATATTAGAAGAATACGCGTACCAGGACGAGCAGAACAGATTTGCACCACTGTTATATAATAATACTGAACCCTATGTCTAGAAATACTTATTGCAAGTTTGATCAAAATCAAGTAAAAGATCTTAAGAAGAAATTGAAATTCAGGCAATCTTGCTTAATTGGTGGCTTGTGACTCTGGGTCAAATTTCATGCAAATCTGAAATATTTTAATTATCAAATTGGAGTTTGTACTCATAAAACCCCCTTAAAATACTTCAAAGTCATTTAAATTCACGGAATATTTATTAATTGATGTCTAATACATATTGTTAAAATATCACAAAATCGGACGTATCTGAATTCTTAAAAAAGATTTTGACCCCATTTTCCCGGTTAGCATAAAACTACATTAAACTGAATATAGCCCACATTTCGACCCCTTATGCCTTACAACTATGTTTAAAATGTATTATGATTGGTTAATTAGTATAGCAGTGAATCATGTATATACAAATATATAAACTATACACATACCTAACTTCATATAAATAGATATATATATATAAATATATACAGAGAGAGAGAGAGAAAGAGAGGGGGTAAAGAGAATGAGGAAGAGAGAGAAAGAAGTTATATATCACTTTAGTGTATTTGATAGCATGATAACAAAAGGAAACAATAAACTATCGGAGAAGTCCTTAGCGTAAGTTCTCTTGAACGCACAAATCTCCAGTTCTAAAATTCGGTGAAACCAAAAATACTCGTGTACGCACAGAAGCACACAGCGCACTTCACATTAGCCTAGAAACGTGCATTTTATCCGCTCTTATTACCACTTCTACTTATCCAATCCTTTCCAGAGACATCTATCAAACATCATCCATTTCGCGATGAGAATCTCGAGGCGCTAATAATTGAGCTGTTTTACTGCAGTCATTACTAGATTAAAAGTGGTCGTACTCGGAACACACAAGTGACCAATGTTCAATTATCTAGTCTAAATGAATAAAGGCGAAAGTTTTTTTCCATCTATCCTAACTATTTTAACATCAAACCCGGTTAGGCTTATTTCATTCTGATGATATAAGACTATGTTTAAATAGCGTATATATAGGCATCTCCAGCTCTCCCAAACAAATCTCGATCTTGTTCATTTGAATATTTATTTATTTTTAAATTTCTAATAAATTAATATTCTGTAATATACCTTTCTAATTTGTATTGTCACATTTTCTTCTACATACGCAATCGTTTTATCGATAGTGCTATTATTATAATTATAAATACAATTAAATAAAGAGATTTCATTTTAAAAAAATGATAGCGTTTTAAAAAGTTTTTTTGAATTTCATTTTCAAGGGAGATAATTTACCTCCAGCTTTTAGTCAAGTGTGAAATATCGCTGAGATGTCGAGAACAGATACTACACTTTGATTTTTACTAAAAGGCCAAGGAACCATAAAAACACACATTTTGTATGACTAGACATTTTGAAATTTAAAAAAAATTGGAATATGTTTTAATGGGTGGTGTAGTGTAATATCGGTTCTGTTTTCATTTAGGCGTTTCATGTGGACAATGAAACTTGCCATTGTTTTTAAAGTTATCAAAATGAATAAATGCGAAAGGTTTTTCCAACTATCATAACTATATCAACATTAAAACGGTTTATGCTTATTTAATTCTTTGTAGTATAGTTTCATTCATGATACATTCCTCCCAGGTATTACTCATTCTTTGGGGGAGACAGTATAGTATACATTCGTTCCTCACAATACCATTTTCCAAGGACTACTTTTTTTATTGTGTGTGTGTGTGGGTGGGTAGTGTACTATCTAATTTATTGTCATGATATCATCCTCCCATGCATTAACTCCTACATTTTTGGTGGGTGGTGGAGTGTTCGTTTGTCTTAATATCATCCTCCCATTCATTACCCCCTCCTTTGGGTCAGTGTATGTAGTTCATTCAAAAATTTGCTAGTATAATAATAAAGGTAAGTTAATCAACGTTTGTTCCCCTAAGGCTGACTACCAGATCCTACACTATAAAAAAGAGCAATGTGCATTTACTTGTAAATATATATCCGTCCCGTCACACAAAAGTCTGCTCCACGAACATGGGAAGAGAGAACGAAAATATTTTTCTATAATGAGGCGTTTTCTTTTTTTTTCTTTTTCCTTTCTGCTTTCTATACTGATTCATAATCTAGTTCTTTCCTTTATTTTCTTTTTTTTAATTGCTAATTTTAGACGTTTTCTTTCCGTCTTATGCACTTCCACTGACGGTTTTGATGTTAACAAATCCGTTGTTATTATTTTGCTGTCTAGCCGCCTCCTACCTCCCAATAATCAAAGAAAGAAAATGAAAACAAGTCAACGGTTGCTGTTTTTAATTCTTTAGGTCATCAGAAATGGATTCAAGTTTTTATCAAGTCGCGAGAGTTCGGTCGTTAATTATTTTTTTGAAATAAAAAAAGGATTAGAAAAACTTACATTGGAAAACAAATAGCAAGTCACTCAACCTCCGCTGTCCAAAATAAATTCGAAAATGAATCTTCCGCTCTAAATAAAAATTCAACGATTATTTTAGGTCAT
This sequence comes from Sepiola atlantica, assembly GCA_963556195.1. Lineage (NCBI taxonomy): Eukaryota > Metazoa > Mollusca > Cephalopoda > Sepiida > Sepiolidae > Sepiola > Sepiola atlantica. The sequence goes on along the minus strand of OY744534.1, from coordinate 50,222,833 downwards.
CAAAAATGATAGTAATAATTTATATATGAAAAATTAAATGATGACGTAATTTTACGATTTTATCAGAATATTGATGCGAACACTGGCGAGGCATACTTTTTTTCGTTATTTTTGACAGATGATGTACACAATACATGCTAAAATATACTTTAGTTTTTAGTTCTATTTGAAACATTCTGTTTTAATTGTTTTAATTATCTGTAATTTATAATCAACTGAACAAGTCGCCGATCACTCCCTTAGCTATTTATGTATTACTATCGACCTCTCCCTTTATGTTGATTCAACAACTCTCTAATATCTTCGTGAGCATTTAAAGAAAGAGTAATTCTCTCTTTCCGTCTAATTTTCACAGTATGATCGTACACACGTTACACACGCACATAAATAAATGTGCGGGCTAAAAAGTTTGTTGTCTTTTTTTTAATGTCATCTTTCCGGCCTACTAAAGATCATTTTTTTAATCTTATTCTTGAAATCCTGTATTTTACGTAGCAAGTATGTTGACGTCAGTGTTTAATAAGTCTCCGAGCAGAGGGGTTCTTACATTTTAACTTGTATTCCAGGCATTGAAATGGAAGATCAAGCAGAACACTACCGACATCTGATGATTTTTTACAACAGAAAAGGATATATATATATATATATATATATGGTTCTTGGATATAGTGTTTAGATAGTATTATTATTATTTTTATTTTTTTATTATTGTTATAATTAATGTTATTTGATATGCAAATTACTATATCATACGGTAGTCTTAAGGGTAATATATTATTATTATTATTATTTTATCATTATTATTATTTTTTATGTATATATTAGTGATATTTTAAGCTGAATTATTTCGACACTTGATTATTGGGGAAATGGTCGTATAATCAGTACCATTGGAGAGCCATGAATATTAAAACTGTCCTGTTTTGAAATCTCCGAAACAGTTACATGGTAAACAGCTGATGATCCCCGTGTTAATATTAGACGCTTAAGGTTTCCTGTTTTTGTTTCACTCTTAGATAATTAACCCCCCTTTTTTATTTTATTTTTATTTTTTTTTATTTTACTTATATTTTTTCATTTATAAATTTTCCAACGAATGTTAAGTCTGCAATATCTAGGATTTAGTTAGTTTGTCTGGGAATTTAAACTGCATTTTACTTTTTTTAATTTTTTTTTTTTTTTTTTAATGACTCAAAGCTTCTTTAGACTATATATATATATATATATATATATATATATATATATATATATATATATATATGTGTATATAAGTGAAATATTTTGAAAATCAACAATCGTGCAATTTAAATGAAAAATTCATTTATTTAATTTTTTTTGCAAGCTTTCGTTGTAGAACAACTTTGTCAGACGAGACTATCTTATAGTTTTAGTTTCTTCTTTTCTTCCTCCTCATTTTGATGGTATTAACCCCGAGGGGTCGAATCACGATATGAGCAGAAAGAGATGTCAAGTTCTTAAGACGTTAGGATAAGTGTAGTCCTGGCGATGTTATGCGCAGATTAGCGCTTATTTTAAGTAAGGAAATTGACATCTTTGAAGCACAACAATCGTGTAATTTAAAAGAAAAAATCATTTATTTATTTATTTGCAAGCTTTCTTTGTAGAACAAGGCGAGACTGTTGTTGATTTTTCAAAATATTTCACTTTAATACATTCTAATCCGTGCTTCAAAGATGTTGTCAATTTCCTTACATATATGTATATGTAAATGAATAAATGCGAAAGTCTTTCTTATTTATCATTACTATATTACCATCAAAACGGGATGAAGTTATCCAAATCAATAATACATTACTATTCTTTCAAATACTGTATGTATCGTACTAAAGAAACACATATAGACATTCAAATATCTGTCTAACTTGCATAACTTCTTTTTATAACCGTCTATAATTAATTAATGTTTGCGATTATACATTTATAATTATATATTATATAGTATATCTACAATAGTTTTGTGTAAATTAACAGTTATTAATGTAAGTAATTTAATTTTAAAAATGAATAAATTACTAAAAAAAACATTCTTCGAATATCAAGGGAGATAATTTAGATGAAACTAAGATCTTAGCTAGCAATGTTCATCGTACACGTGAAACGCCAAAATAAAAATTAGATCGGCAAAATATAGTCTACATCTAAACAAGCCAAGTAAGAGGCTAGCTAAGGAAGAACGGTTACTCACGTTCATAAAAATGTATTTTTTAATTTAAAAAATATGAAAGGAAGTTATCGTCCAACTTAGCTTGCATACTTCTCTTTGTTTATAAAGATAGCGACTATATTTTTCAGCCCACTTTACATTTCGGCATTTTACGTGTACAATAAAACTTGCTATACCATACTCGCAGGCATTACCTACTCCTTTCATGGGGTGATTCTCCCAGGTATTACCTTCTCTATCTTGGAGAGGGTATTTCCGATCAAGCATAACCACATCCTTTTGGTGGGGGGGGGGTACTCCGACGCCTTACCTTCTCCTTTGGTAGTTTGTGTAGTATATTTTCGTTCCTCATAATACATTCCTCCCGGGCATTACCTTATCTTTTTTTAGGGGAGGGGGACAGTATAATATATGTTTGTTCCTCACAATATCACTGTCTCAAGATGACTTTCTCCCTGTTTTAGGGGGTCGGGGTACTATCTATTCTGTTTCATGATACCATCCTACCAAGCAATAACTCCACTTTTGGGGGGTAGTGTTCGATCGTCATGATATAATCCTCTTAGTCATTACCTCTTTCTGGGGTCAATGTATGTAGTTTGTTCATTATGATATTATGCTCCGGACCTAGCAAATATATATATATATATATATATATAAAGATGCTGCATATATATATATATATATATATATATATATATATATATATATATATATATATAGGTCTTCTTCTTTCGTGTGAATCTGATGATTCTGATGTTGGCATTAGTTTCCACGATGTTTTTTTAGTTAGAAATCTTTCTGGAAAGACATCGGATACTTACGGGAAGGACCACGATAAGGTGAAAATGGTACCGTGGAACCGACTGGATTCGAACTTGGAACACCCAGGTCTTCAATCCGTGTCGTTCTCCACTTAACCACCGTCACTTCCCATATATAGCGAGGGAAGAGAATAAAACTAATTTTTAATTGTGATTCTAGTTTTTCATACTTAACTGTCTTTGCCAACTCACTTTCTTTTTACTTTAAACAATTTAACCCGAGATGAATGTATAACAAACCGGGTCACATTTTTTCTAATATATTAGAATTTCTCCGAAAATCAGCACAAATTCGGTTTCCTACTGAAAAGGAGATCGTTTACATGTTAATAATGCCCGAATTGGAAACTACACGTTTCCCCAGAGGGATTGATAAAATTCGTCAGATCTAAATTGCTTAAATACCTCGCATGTCCACGAGAGGTTTTGTTTATTGGTTGGTCTGTCACGCTTCCGCTTTTTGAAACTGTTTTTTGCACGGCCACACTTGCAGGTTCGAATGGACGCATCTTATTGCAGATGCGTCGAAACATCTCTACGAAAGGATATGTCTGTCAATCTGTAACGTTAAAGTTTAAAATAGAATTTCCATCGCTAAATTCCTACATTTGATTGACGCATTGAGATTGTTGGATGCAATTAGATGCGTCCAAGCATCTGCAGAACAGACTGTCATTCGGTCTGTCGCGCTTAAATTCTAAATTGCCTTCGCATCGATGGAACGAGCGCATATTCTTTTAGAGCCTTCAAAGCATATCTAAAAATGCTATGCGCGTCCGTTGGTTTGTCAAGCTTATGTTTGAAATAAAATTTCAATCGGTTCGTGAGGCTTAAGATTTACATATTGCTTTTGATATGGCAAGCTTATGTTTGAAATAGCATTTTAAACGATCTGTCCTTCGTAACTATAAAATAGTATTTTCGTTAATCTGTCACGCTTTAGTTTGAAATAGTATTTTCATCGCTAAACGCGTAGGTTAAATAGACACAGCTTACGAATATCAGCTTTTAATTATATTTCGATTGTCAGAAAAATGTAAGCACTTCATTTTCATAACATTTATTACAATAAAAAATGTACAGATATTATATATAACATGAACTTAATATATATATATATATATATATATATATATATATTATTTGTCGCTCCTCGAAAAAGTAGAGCACTGTAAGTGTAGTATTAACACAGCATGACGTCACTAGCTTTAAATGGATCGTTCCTTTCATTAAAAAAAGTAGAACGCTTTCAAACGTTAAGCCGCCGATAAAGTGTTAAAATCATCACAGTTTATTCGCTATTTAAAATTGGCCGTGTGGTTAAGGCGTCGGATTTGAGTTGCAAACTACTCGTGGTCCGGGGTTTCAAATCGCATGACCGGTAGTGAATAGTCACATCTCTATGCTGATGAGTCCCGATTATTAATGACGAAACGTATACGTACATAGATAATAAAAAATAACAAATATTTATTATATATATATATATATATTTATCAAGGAAACATCTTCTCTTGTAGGCAAGTATTGTTAAATATAAGAGACAACTAGATATCCTTTGGTAGATCCTTTCAATAGTCCGAATCAGGAGATTAATTTCGGAGGGGAATTGGCTGATGAATTTTCCATAGCTTGGATTTGTCTCCCAAGTACATTCAGACCCATCCAGGTCACTCTTCAGGGGATGAGGTTAATCCATGTAAATACCATGTGTTAGTATTATAGAAGGTTTTAGTGGGGATCATGTACTAAGTACGAAACCTTATGAAGATTGACCCGGATCGGTCTGAAAGTACTTGGGAGACAAATCCAAACTATGGCAAATTCATCAGCCAATTCCCCTCCAAAACTAAGATCCTGATTCGGACTATTGAAAGGATCTACCAAAATATATCTAGACATGAGTGGTCTCTGATATTCAACAATATATATATATATATATATATATATATATATATATATATATATATATATATATATATATATGTATATTTATATTTATATATATATAGGTTGTAAAATGGCGAACCGTGTATTGGACCTTCTTTTTCGTAAACATATCTTAAGTAAGTTGGGTTTTCTGTGAATCTGAAGATTCATTTGTCTATAAGATTCGGCTTTTGTAATTACTAATGTTTGGATTGTATTCACTATATAGAAACAGCTTTTTTAATAAAGACGCATTTTTCTGTATACGAACTCTTGCCTTTGTTGAAAAACGTCTCAATTTATACGAGGACTGTCTAAAAAGTAACCGACCTTTATTTTTTCCGTGCAAAATAAAGATGATAGGGCGGCGCCACTCAACACAGTGAAGAAAGACACCTTCGTGCTCATGTGTGAATTTTATCACCGACTTCCTGCGCGTTAGTCGCTGCCTGTTGGTCGCTGAGTTAGGTGCTATGCAACGTGTTCGTCGGATTACCGATTCCCTCAAGATGACTGAACGTGTTGAGCAAAGGTACTGCATCAATTTTTTTCAAAAGCTTGGTGATTCTCAAAGCAAAACAATTCGTAAGATTCAGCAGGTTTTTGGATAAGATGCGATGAGTGTAATACACGATTAAGTAGTGGTTCACCCGATTCAAAAATGGCCGCAGCGTTCTAGCAGGCCCAAACTGGTCGGAGTGCAGCTGTTGTTGAGAGAGTGCGAAATTTGGTGATGGAAAATCGTCGTTCAACCGTGCGGGAGATTGACCAAGAGGTCAGAGTGAGTAAAGATTCCGCATATGCAATTTTGCGTGAGAATTTGAACATGCACAGAGTGGCTGCGAAATTTGTGCCCAAGTTGTTGTCGCAGGAACAAAAGGAACTCCGTTTTCAAGTTGCACAGGACGTTCTGGAAACCGCTAACACTGATCCTGGGTTTCTGAACACTGTGATAACTGCAGATGAGGCATGTGTATACGAGTACGACCCGGAAACAAAAAGACAGTCGTCACAATGGAAGCATCCCGAGTCTCCAAGGCCAAAAAAAGCGCGACAGGTGCGAACCAAAGTCAATGTGATGCCAACTGTCTTCTTTGACATCCGTGGAATTGTGCATCACGAATACGCACCGGAAGGACCAACAGTGACAAAGGAGTACTATCAAAATGTTCTTCGGCGTCTTCGTGACGCAATTCCACGCAAAAGACTAGACATGTGGATGGCGAAAAATTGGCAACTGCACCACAACAGCGGCCCTGCACATTTATTCCAATTGAAGCAACATTTTTTGGCCTAACATGAAATTCCAGTCTTTCGCAAACCTTCATACTCTCCAGACATGATTCCTTGCGACATCTGGTTGTTTCGAACATTGAGGACGCCACTGAAAGGTTCCTGTTTTGAGACTAGGAAAGAAATAATGCAGAACGTGACGGCGGAGATGAATACCCTTCCAAAAGAAGACTTCCAGGGGTGTTTCTGGTAGTGGATAGATCGGTAGGCTAAGTCTGTGTAAGCACAAGGGGCCTACTTTGAAGGGAATTAGGGTCCCGACCCCGTAAAGTATTTGAAATATTTTTTCTGGCATAAGGTCAGATACTTATTAGACAGACATCGTATGTATATATATATAT
>OY744534.1:50096261-50211261 GCA_963556195.1 Sepiola atlantica | reverse complement strand
CTGAGATATTACCATACCCTGGGTGAGGTACGGGTCGGCAGCATCAGGTTCCAAGGGTTTCGAATCACATTTCAGTGTTTGCTATATTATCGTTTATGTTGGATTTTTTTATTGTTATTTTGTCGTAAATATTTCAAATACGCGAAAGCAAAAGAGGCAAATTAGGTAGAAATAAATCGACTCAAATAATCGTTCTCTTTTATTTATTATTTTTTGGTGTTGTTCACCAAATAAATTCTTTCAAATAATTATTCAAATATTTTTATTCTTAGCATTGTGTAGGGATTAAATCGTATTCTCTCTCTCTCTCTCTCTCTCTCTCTCTCTCTCTCTCTCTCTCTCTCTCTCTCTCTCTCTCTCTCGCTTTCTTTTTCTTTCTTTCTTTTCTTTCTCTCTTCGGGTCTCTCTTTCTCACTCAATCTCTCTCTTTCTCTCATTAGCTTGATGTAAAACTGTCTGGTTTCTTTCGTTATTTTGTTTAACGTCATATCAACCCTTTTTTGTTATTTAATAAATCGACTAAAAATAGCTGCTCTTTTTATAGTGTTGTTCAGCAAATAAATTCTTTCAAATAATTATTACAATATTTTTATTCTAAGCATTGCGCAGAGATTTAAACAATATTTTCTCCCCCACCTTTCTCTCTCTCTCTCTCTCCTCCTTCTGTTACACACACACATTTTCACTCTCTCTTTCTCTCTCTCTCTCTCTCTCTCTCTCTCTCTTTCTCTCTCTCTCTCAATCTAAAACGGTCTCATTTCTTTGGTTATTCATGGTTAACGCCATATTAACCAATTTTGGGAGATTTAATAAATCAGCTGAAATACTTGCCATTTTATGGTGTTATTCACGAAATAAATTCTTTCAAATAATTACTCAAAGATTCTCATTCTAGGCATTGCGCAGTGATTTAAATAGTACTCTCTCTCTCTCTCGTTCACTTTCTCTCTCTCTCCTTCTCTCTCTCTCTCTCTCTCTCTCTCTCTTGTTATTCTGTTTAACGCCATATCAAACCTTTTTCGTTATTGCCGATATTTGATTCAAAGAACTCGTTATATTATTCTTGTGGAAGACCTTAAACTGCATTTATTGATGAGTCTACAATTTGATATTTAACAGGGGTGTGGCGACAAGTCTAGAAAATAAATTAAAAAACAAATGATGTGTATATAAAACAGACGTGGATGTCAGCATAGAATGATCTAACAGGGTTGATATGCCGTAAAACCAAACAACTAATCATTATATTAGATTAATTAAACATAGGTTCTTATTTTACTCATAGTTGTGGGTTCACACCTCTCCTAGCACAAAACATCAACTAAATGAATATTTCATTTGTCACTGGGATTGTAAACTTAGAGTTATTTGAGTGTTCTCCCTTGGATTTGTATCCGCGTTGTTTTTCTTGGATTTATTTTGTCTAAGGTTAGAGAATGCGATCTCCTGTTCAAAAGTCTGAAATTTAGAACGAGATCTTACCCTCTTTCTGGTTCGTCGTTCAACGCTGTCGGACGTGATTTAACCGGCACAATTTCTAATGGGGAGTTGTATTAGACAAGTGCATAAATCTAAATGGAGGGGGGTCAGGACCATATTCTTTGTAGCTCATGAAAAAGGGGTGATTTTATGAACATGTAAAAACGAGATATTACGTCACCGAAAGTAAACTTTAGCATCGAGTGGCAATCGGCCGTCAAAATCCTATATACCTAGTCTGCATTCTAGTTTAGACTTACGAGTTATTTTTGGCATAGTGTTGACAGGCAGTTCAGAGCCGTTAGAATCCTCGGTAGGGATGGGTACATCGATATATCGTGGTATTCTGTGAGGTAAGAAAATAACCAGACATACGGTATATTTGATACATTAAAGGCTGTGTTAAGATTTTTAAACAGTAAATAAAAAGAATCGATAATTATTAAACCATCCCATAAGTTCTGTCCGGATTTGCCATTTCTGAAATTTAATAGTAGGGTAAACTAAACAATATAAATAGTCTACATATCTCTACCTTCAGACAATTCATGACGAACCCATTTTACAAACTTAGGAACCTTTACAAATTGTTGAAGATGACGATGAAGGGACGGGTTAGTCGAATGGTGCAGTATCTATGGGATCTGCCCTATGAAAGCCGACTCAAGAAACTTAACCTTTTCTCTCTTGAGCGACGACGATTATGCGGTGATCTCATTTTGGCTTACAATCTCCTCAATGGTCATTACAATATACTTCAGGACTTATGGTTCACTCCTGCACCAGCAAGAGGTCTACGCGAACACAGCAATAAACTATTTCGCCGCCGATTTCGATTGAGCATGAGGAGGGCTGCTTTCTCAATCAGGATCCCTGGACCTTGAAATCGATTTTCAAGGGAGGTAATAAATGAGCCAACAACACAGAATTTAATGTGAATTCGACAGTTGCTGTGTTACTGTATCCTCTTCTGTGTAAATATCTACCACCCTTTCCTTACATGGCAATTGAAACATGCTTGATTTATTTTTTGCTAAATTAATTGAATTGAATTTAATTGTATGGTTAGAGGAAAGTGGCATTGCTAATTTGTCAACTGATGTTGCAGGGGTTTCTTCAAGTGATATCACAAGGAACTATTCATCAAAATCACCCAGATGTACTGATTGGTCCTCAATTGCATTTCTGAATTGTGTAAACCATTTTCTGCAGGTTCTGTCATTCAAGCATTCTTCTCCATAAGCTGTCATAATATGTTGCGTCCTTTTATATTCAGGAATACATTTTTTTTAACATAATAAAGCATCATGTGTACAAATGCCCCTTGTATATTATCATGTTTAAAGGACATTCAAAGATGAAATTTTAATTTTTCTTGTAAAATAAAATGTTACAAATTTAAATGTATGCAAATACATTTACTGTAACGTAATCTTGTCGGATTTTTAAATTCAGACCCAAATAGCATGTAAGCCGACAAATCAAAATGTTCTTCTAACTAGCCAATTTTCATTTGTGATTGTTGTAACGTGATAATCATGCACTTAGCTACAATTTATGCTTTAATTAATTAGTTCGGCCCACGCGACTGCAAATATGAAGCATTTTTTTAAAATAATTAGCAAGGTGGATAACTCATTTAGAATTGAATAATATCAGTTTTAAAATGTGTAATGCCACTTCGAGAGTGTTTTTCTTTTTTAATTTTTAACATAGTTCACCCCAAACAAGGCAGGCCGCCACTGTAGACGTAAGGGGCTACTGAGAAAAAAGAAAAGGGGAGAAGGGTGGGAGGTCAACCTAAATTGGGATCTGCGCAGCGAGATGTCTGTTTACATTAGTTTTAAATTTCTGCATGTCAGTACTGTCGGCGAAACAGGGTGCAGGGAGGGAGTTCCAGAGGCCAGCAGCACGAGGAAAGAAGCTATTTGAGTAGAAGGCTCTCCGGCATCTGGGGACCTCCACAGTGAATGAATGAGATTTAGTCGACTGTCGAGTGAGTCTAGTGAATTTACCTCGAGGGGGCACCAGAGTTCTGTTGGTGATTGCGTAACTCTTGGTTTTACTATAGAATCCCAGCAACGAACCTTACAGGGGTTATCTATTGCCTCTGGAGACTAAAATAACGCCATGTTTGTCTTCGTGTTAAATGTTATTCTAAGCCAAAATAGCTGAATTACAAAAGAGTTGATGCAATGCTAAATAAAGTAACCCAAAAATAAATAAGCGAAAAAAGGATGGCACTCCCTGATGTCTACGGCAAACAACGGCATCCCCAGACGTAGAAAAATGGGTAACGGTGTGGAATACCAAGATGGGGATGAAAAGTGGGGCATGTAGATATTTAAAAAGGAAAGGTAAAGTGCGTGACCTCAGATTCGCAGGTGTTGATCCGTAAACAGGTGACGAAGTGCAAAAGCGATCAAAAAAAAAAGGAACGGATGTGACGTCAGGGCGTGTGAAAGCGCATGTGACGAGGTGGAGGCGCGGGGCGTGTGGGTTTATTGGCGGGCGAGTTAGGTGCAGTTAAGGTCTCGTCTCCAGTGAATTGGGGCATAGTTTTATCAGTTTAGCAAGATGTCAGTCGAATACCCCACATCTTTTCCCTAATTAATGCATTAATTCGCTCGCTTTCCTTTTATATTATTTTGATATGCACCCAAGCATCTCTAAAGGAGGCTATGTCCGTCGGTCTAAAGTCTGAATTTGATTTTTTTTTAAAAAACGCAGATTGAGAGGACGCATCTCATGGGCCAATTTGGCATAATGTATAGAGTGTTCGCTAACGGGCCGGGGAGAATTGGGTTAAATTCTAGGTCGAATTATATCCGACCCAAGGTATGGTATTTGATGCTCGTTTGCGAAACACTCAGAATTATAAGGTGAGAATGAAGAATAAGTGGAGTAATTAAGAAAATGGTGTGGCGTATTCTCCTATACCTCGGTATAGTAGCCAACGAAAAGGGAACCTTCTAGTCGCCCTCGACTACTATTGATCGATATTTAACGTTTCAATTTGAAAGTTCATCTTCGTCGGTCTGTCAAACTTAAATGTGTCACGCTTCAAGTGTTCAAAAACAATGTTTTTTTTTATCTCAAGACTCGTGGATATAAAAGCACGTATACAATACGTCCTGGACGTCGATCAGTCTGTCTGTCACGCTTATATTTGAAATATCATATTACTTGTACTTTCATGCTTCGGTTCGAAACATGATTTTAAATTCGTCGATACATCGTTATAAGAGTTTCCGTTCGAAATGAATTGTTTTTTTTATTGGCATTAGTAGAATACCTGCCATACGATGGGTAAAAGTAATATATATAGTATCAGTTTTATATTTTAATGTTTTCCTTTCTTTAGCGGGGGAGAATCAGTGACACACCCGAAATGGTAAAGTTTACAAAAAAATAATAATAATGTGCCACATAACTCACTTTTTTGCCTATGATATTGTCATCAAATTCCACCCCTTTCTATCAGAGTCGCCTATTACCTGAATTTCCCCTATAACTTTAAACACTCTGAGCGATATCTATATATCTGTCCGGGGTGTTACCAAACTTATCAAGAACCTTGATGCCAGGAAAGCAACTGGCCCTGACAATATTCTAACGATAGTGCTTTAAAAACTACAACCGGAACTAGCTTCTATTTTTACAAAGTTGTTCAATCTTTGCTTACAAGAGAAATGCTTCCCATCACCTAAGAAAAGTTCATCAGTCCGCCCAGAATTTTAAAATAGTGGAGATCGATCTTCAGCATATCTGTACAGACCAATCAGTCTCATGTGTGTTATGCGTAAGTTGCTTGAATCTGTGATGAATCAAGAAGTTGTCAATCATCTAAGCAGAAACAGCTTACTCAGCGACAAGCAATATGGATTACACCCTGCTAGATCAACAGTTGAGGTGCTTACTGGTCAGTGAATCTATTGACGGGGTTATCTCTTGACATACAAAAGGCCTTTGGTAGAGTTTGGCATGAATATTTACTTCAAAAGCTTGCTACGTATGAAATATCTGGAAATGTCCTCTCAACCATCAAATGTGCTCTGTCTGGTATGTTTATAAAAGTAGTCGTTAATGGACACACGTCGGTCCTCCGCCCTTTGTCAAAAAAAGAGAAACTGTGGAAAACCGCTCGAAATATTAAAATTATAACTACATCTATTATTTTACATGCTTTTACGTTTCCATAAAACTATTTTTTTATTCGTCGAATGTGAAGAAATTAATTATTTTAGCCAAGAAACACACACACAGACACACATATATATATATATATATATATATATATATATATATATATATATATATATATATATATATGTGTGTGTTTGTATATCATAGACCATGGTAAATTAATATATATATATATATATATATATATATATATATATATATATATACCATATATTTGTATTCCATAGACCATGGTAAATTAATCCGAAACCATAATTTTCATTGGTTTAAACAACTTCTTTATTTCTGTAATTCGGTTAGTTTTTTGTTTTTTCTTTTACATTTCTCATTTTACACACGAAAGTAATTTATTTAAATTTATAAGATTCATTTCTATTCCTTACGCGCGTTTCATGGAAAAATTCGGATTAGTGTATTTTTAAAAATTATTCCAATTTTGTGAATCTTCAGATGGTTGCAGTATCTGTTGTTGTGTAGCGAAAACACATGTTATAACAAAACACCGGAGGAGAAAGATGCTGAAAATCCAAGTTGATAGCTGCTAAAATTTCGGCAAACTGAAGTATGTAAAAGGAAAACACTCAGTTGGGAAAAGTGTGATCATTTCAGAAAAAGACAAAAAAGAAAAAAGAAATATATTCCACCCCCAATAAGATATTCACACTCGAGTAAACATACGAATCAGATTTCTCAAACGATGACCCCCAAAACTAATATATATATATATATATATATATATATATATATGGGAAATGAAAAAGGAAAAACCAAAAGATTTTTTTTTTCATATATTCATCAACGTTTCGTCTTTATTTGTAAGACTTCCTCAGGATGATAATTTTAAGAAAAATGTCATGCAAGTACATAGAAATATTGGGTTGGCATGATGGGTTAATGAGAAGAAGTAGTAGCCACTACTGTGAGCGCAGGACCAAGGTCTGGGCTGAGAGAAGTCGGTGGCAGGGAGTGAAATGAATGTGGATGGCTGTGAGTGAAAAAGGGGGGTGGAAGTGTTAGTGAATTTGTCTTAGGGTGGGTGAGAGGGGAGGGGGTGCTGAGGCTTTTGTTGTGGTGAGGTGTAGCATGGATTTTGAGGGGCTATGGAAAGAGGAGGGAGGGGGGCTCTGTGATTTTGGTGTGTAGGTAGTGTCATAGTTTTAGAAAAAGATTTGAAGATGGGAAGATCATTTGAAAGTGGGCGGGTGGTAAGACTTTGAATATATATGTATATATATTTATATATACTAAGTGTGACCATTCTTCAGTTGAGGGTTAGTTCGCCATAACATCGACGGAAGAGCGATCACACTTGGAATCTATTGCCATACGGACAGAGTTTCCAGTGTTTCCGTGAAACAGCAGGTATCGATAGACTACAAAACTAATGTACAGTGCTATCAAAAATAAGAATATATGCTCTTACATACGTTTCCTCTATACTAAAATCACAACATTAAACCACACACACACACACACACACATATATATATATATATATATATATATATATATATATATATATATATATATATATATAATTTAGTGTGTGTGTGTGTGAAATATTTATGTCAATATTTATGTTAGAATGAATTTCTGTCGGAGGTATGTGTTAGCACAATATTTACAATTCATAAAACGCAACACGTGTCCAGATTAATGAATGGATGAAAAAAACATGATTCCGTTTTTATGAATGGGCGGTGAGAGATTTGTGGACAAAAGTTGTATTTATTAGATAAAAAGAAAAGCAGGCGTTGTTCTAATGTTTTCTTTTACTAGAGTAGGGTGACTGTAAATCTGGTGGGAATAATTGAATTTGTGTGGGCGTGGAAAAGAGAGTAATGAACTATATATATATATATATATATATATATATATATATATATATATATATATATATATATATATATAAAATTAGGTATGTTTATATATTTATACATTTGTATGTACAGTATTTACGTCTAAACTAATTCACCCATTTCTGAAAACAGCTATTAGGCGTAATGGGTCCAAATATTGGCTATATTCAGTTTAATTTTGTTTTTTGCAAAGGCAGTAAAAAGGCGATAGAAGCCCTCTGTGAAAAAATAAGATAACTTAGTGTTTTGATAGATTAAAAAAATAGGTATTAGATATTAATAAATAAATATTCCTCAAACTTCAGTTATTTGGGGGGGGGGGGATTTTAAAAGAGTTATAAGATGGCAGAACCTGTTGTTTATAAAATAGTTCAGATTTCCATTAAAGTTGAGCCATCGTCATTAGAGTCGAATTAGGCACGATTCACTTAATCTCAATTTCTTTTTAGAGACTTTTGATCTTATGTCTTAAATTTTAAACATTTTCTCAGGTTAAAGTAATGTAATGAACTTTGATCAAAATTGAAATAAGTATTCTAAACAGAAGGTTTAGTATCATTATATCTTGATATTTATCTTCGTAAGGGGACATAAAAGTGGTGCAAAACCTTTTTGGAAATTAATTTTATCCGTCCGGAGACGGGTGTTCTAGTACATGTATGTAAAACTGGGTGAGTTTTTCTCCTTAAACTGGTATATTTTTCTAGGCTAATGCTACATATGAAAATCTGTTCCGGCACCGATTTAGGCCTATTAGATAGGTTTCTTCTTTTCATATGTATTTGTTTCTTGATTACTTCAGTTTCTGATCGGGTTGGTTACCCGGGTATATATTCAATTCAATTCAATATATTTGGAAGAAAATAAAACAAGCTTACATCAGTTTACATCTAAGGAAAGGATGTTACAAATTTTCACAAAATAGTAATAGTAGTCCAGCACCTGTCCAATTTTTCTTTTAATTGCTGCTTCGTTGACGCATTTACTACATCTCGAGGTCCAGAGATCCTGATTGAGAATGCGGCTCTCCTTTGGTTCAATCGAAACAGTTTCTGGTGATGCCCGTGTTGGCCTTTTTCTGATGCAGGAGTGAATAATAGGTCATGAGAGAGATCGTAATGGTCATTAATGACTGTTGGCCAAAATGAGATCACCGCGCTCAAAAGAGAAAAAGGTTAAGCTTCTTGAGTCGCTTTCGTAGGGCAAATCCCATAGTTCCTGCAGCATTCGGGTAGCCAGTCGTTGAACTTCCCCATTTTTCGTTTTCCTATTCTATTATATTTGTTCTTATCATTCAACCATTAATTCGTATGTTTCTTTTATTCTTACCTTTCTATGTATGTTTTCCTTTTCTTTTTCCGTTTCTATTTTTTTTCTATTTCTTTTTCCCTTTCTATTTTTCTTTTTTTTCTATTTCTTTTTCCCTTCTTTTCCCCTATTTTTCTTCTTTTTCTTTTACAATACTTCTTCTTTTTTCCCTTTGTTGTTTTCTTCTTATTCTTCTATTTACTTTCCTATTTCTTATTTGTTTCCTTTTCATTTTCCCGTCCCCTTCGTCTTGTCCTTATTAGTGTACTTGTTGTTCTTCTTCTTCTTCTTCTTCTTCTTCTTCTTCTTCTTCTTATTATTATTATTATTATTATTATTATTATTATTATTATTATTATTATTATTATTATTATTATTATTATTTGTCTCTAATTTTTTTATTAGTATTCTTAGACTATACCTTCTTTTCTGTCCCTCCTTTTTTCGAAATATTATTTTTCTCTTTATTCTTCTATGAATCACTATCTTTTACTCTGTTCCATTCTTATATTGTCTCTTTCTTTCCTTTCGTTTTTCCTCATTAATATGTTATCTTGCAAATCTCTCTTATTTCTCCATATTTTTCACATCTTGAAACGCTATTTATTTTATATCTATACAACTAATATAAAAAAAAACGTGCATTAATAATACGTTTCCTAACTATATACTTAATAACAAAATAAATTTAATAAAAATGCTATAAATATCTGCCGAGACTAAATACACTATAACTATGCATTAGATGAGATCGTTATAAAATAAAACATTATTAGACGAGACATAAAAGCCGTAGATAAAGTAAATATATGAAATTTATAATCAACAATCACAAACATTCAAAACTGGTACAGTCATATGTAAAAACTACCATTAATAAACATACAAATCGTGTACGCATAAATCTTCTTGTGCATCCGGCAGAAAAATCGTCAGTTATATTGCTAGGATCATTAGGTGTTTCGGGTATTTCGATATCGTACACTCCACTCCACGTAACTTAGCCTGAGTTGATCAAACCCTAGCTTGTATCCAGATGACTAGCTACTATGACCCAAGTTTTTGCCACAACCATCTGAACACCCCTCTCTCACACACGCACGCATAAACAGTGCCACTTCCGTAGTACTCCGAATAGCTCTCCTCTTCCTATCGCCTTCGTTGTTAAAATTACTGAAGATCCTGTCCAAAAAACTGGTAATAAATCTCATCTGCACCTAAATTAAATATATAAGACTAATTTGACTTACGGTTTGATTTATTACTTACTATCCAATGCATTCGACCAGACATATCGTCGGATCATTGCCTGTCTCGAGTCTTTGACTAAGATCAAAGTGTAGTATCTGTTCCGATGGATACTGCACCCCATAAACTGGTATTGTCTTGGCCTTCGTAGCTTGATTTACGCCTGTCTATGGGTCTGTCCTGTGCAGTTCTAGAAGGTCCACCCTCCCAGGCTTCGCCTCCCCTCTTTTAGGAGGAGTAAGTTTATTGCCTACTGCCTGAGGCGCCCCTACCGAGGAATGCCGACGGGGCTGCCCAGGCAATTTTTAATGGCCAGAGTGCTAATTATTAATTGAACCAAAATGTTTACAACTATAACTGATTTTGTGACGGTAATGTTATTTTAATTGGGTATAAATAGCTTCCAAAACTTTCAGATTTTTATACAAGTTCAAATATAACATCTAATATGTCATTGACTTGGAAAACCGCAAGGCAAGAAAAGAGTTAAACGAACAGGCATAAATGTAACATCCGGTAGAACATTACTAAACAACATATTATTCACAGCAGAAGAACCACCACCACTACTATTACTGGGATACGCACCACAAATTATGAAATTATCCAGATTCCGAGTAAATTTATTCATAATGAACATAACATATAAAATCAAGGGAGGCGCGAGTGCGCTCTATCCCTTAATAGACTTCAAAAACGGCCTATGCTAGAAATCTCATTTCTTTGATCAATCATAACTCAAAAAACAATAAACCAAATTAGTTAAAACTTTGCACAAATTTTTTTTTGATAGGTTCTATAAGTGTGTAGAATTTCAGCATCATTAGTCGAGGCAATCCAGAGATCCAGAAAGGTCAGGCATGATTTTGTGTTATCCGTGTGTACGTACGTACGTACGTACGTATGTGCCACCCTGTATCTCATCAACTATTTGATGGATTCAGTTGATTTTTGGCAGAGATAGAGGTTCTAGGGTCTAGTTGATGGCATTCTAATTTCAGTTTACCATATACCTTAGTTTTCTAGAAAATTCCAAAAAACCTTAAAAATGACCATTGTATTGAGGCATAGCCTTTAGCCTTTACAAAAGTAGTGACATTCCATGATAAATGCCAGTATACTGAAATCATATACCCTTAATAGGGTTAAGATGAACATTCATATACACTAAATGTACAAAAGCAAGGAAATTCCCAAATGTTTACACTTTTATTGTCATTAAGGGTATGCGAGCACAACAAGGCTATGTATTTTACTGGTAGGAATTTTTCTTCAGCGCACCTCACACACTTAATCCACTCATGCATAGAGATTTATACTGTAGTGATGTGATAATGAAATGGTTTGGTTAATATGTAGTCATACCCTTAATTAATGACAATAATAGTGTAAAAATTTGGGAATTTTCATTGCTTTTGTACATTTAGTGTATATGAATTTTCACCTTAACCCTATTAAGGGCATATGATTTCAGTATACTGGCATTTATCATGGAATAGAACTAGAAGTTTTACACCCACAAAAAATACCAACAATATCATATACTGCCATGAGAGAGGTATATAGTTTTCCCCTATGCAAGAGCAACATTTACTAACACAACTAAACAGACACTTTGGTGATAATAGAGTGCAAAACAACAGCACATTTACAAAACGACGCGGAAAAGATCGTAGAAGAAATGAAAGGAACGCGATATATTAACGGTCAAACAAACTATATATAACAGCTACATAACAAATGACTTTCGATTCGACAGTTTAAATCTTTCCAAATTCCTTTCAAATTTATGAGGATCACGAAGTATTTCATTCTAGGAAGGACTTGAATGACTACTAGACACCACCCTCGAGTGTCTTCGGTCTCTCTGTACAGGGGTTTATCAGAGACTCTGACATGAGGATACTTTTTACTTAAAGTAAACCCTGACCAAATATTTTTTTAAATGGTGTGCTGTCTCCTCAAGCCATCCAGCACGTCTCCCGAATTGCGGACGGGGACACCCCCTCTACTCATAGAGGGCAGCTTCGAATAAACAATTAGAAGCCGTTGACAATGACGAAATGCATAATAAAAAATATGAATAAAAACAAAAATAAATACTGGCAGGCCGGCACCCAGGATAAAAAAGGCCCATCAACCCGTTCATACACCAGGCGGGAAGATGTAAGCAATAGTGTAAACCTTCCTGCCTCTGGAAATGGTGCTTCAGCCAATACAGAGGCTAACCAGGGTCAGCCACTAGGCCTTGAGACAAAAGGTCCTGGCCCCCTATCTCCATCAAATGCAGCGACAAAAAAAGAAACATAAGAGGCTTAAAAACCCAACCATGGACTGTTGCACAAAAGAAGGTGCTATTGTGTTGCTACCACTACTCAAAGTTTGAAAAGTGGAGCAAAACATCCAATGAGATACTAGCTGATAAGATTCAGGAATCTACTCTCCCCGAAGATTTTTTTTAATCACGCTTGTCCGTATTTATACACACATGATATGTTATCAGATAATTTTATAAATAAAGATGAGAACCTATGATCTAGAGGTGCTTTCCAGTATTTGGTTATCAAATTATTATTTTTTAAAGAATTTCAATTATCTATTTTAAATAAATTATTAATTAATACATCTATGTTTACGTGTTTTGTTTTACAATTCGTATTTACCCACACGCATGATATTTTAATTTGATAGATATATTGCAGATTGCATCTCCGTTGTTGTTGTTGATGTTGATGATGATGATGATGATGATGATGATGATGATGATGATGATGATGATGATGATGATGATGATGATGATGATGATGATGATGATGATGATGATGATGAAGCAAAAACATAATAATCATAGTCATAGGCATAACCATAATAATCATAATCATAATAATCATGATCATAATAATCAGTCATAATCATAGTCATAAACATAATGATGAGCATGATAATAATAATAATATTCATAATAAGGATCACGACGATCATAATCATAATACTCTAATAATTAGAAAAATAATAATAATAATCATTATGGATATCATTTTCATTATTATGATTAATATGATTATAATAATCATAATAATCATAATTATGAAAATGATATCCATTATTATAACCGTAGTCATAATAACCAGAATCAGAATCAGAATAATCATAATCATAATTATAATCGTACTCATAATTATAATCATAAGAATAATAATCATATGATAAATATAATTAGCATAATCATAATAATCCAAATCATAAATAGATTAATCATAATTATAGTCATATAATCATAATTATAATTATGATTATTATAATAATCATTATTATAACCATGAGGATCACAATTATAATCTTGAGATTCCTAATCATAATGATGAGAAATATAATCATAATTATGAGAATTATAATCATGATCATGAAAATCATAATGATAATAACGATAGTAATAACCATGCGAATCCAAATTATAATAATCATAACAATTATAATCATGAGAATGAAAATTATAATAATCATAACAATTATTATCATGAGAATGAAAATTATAATAATCATAGCAATTATAATCATACGAATCAAAATTATAATAATCATAACAATTATAATCACACAAATCAAAATTATAACAATCATAACTATTATAATCATGAGAATCATAATAATAATCCTGATTTAAAATTGATATTGACTTCTTTTATACAGTGTATTGAAAAAGTCAATAAAAATGTTAACTTTTTATGGTGGGGCTATTGTATAGTATACAACAACCTGTCATAAAATAAACCTATTACTTTTTTATATGATCTAATCTTTGGTGTGGCCACTGCAATAAGTCATAAACTCTTAAAATCCCGATCCATTTCGCTAACATACAAGTAGTTTCTTTTCTATTTTATTTCATTTGAAATGTTTACTTTATACATAATAGCAGCGCGGGTGTCGCCATCTTGTTTGTGGCTCAAAACGCTCACTCTATGATGAGACGTCAAAATCGTAAGTGACTTGGCCTGCAACATGGCGGCATGCGTAATCTTATCATGTAGTAAGTAAAGTTTAAAATTAAAAGAAAATAAAAACTAACTTGTTTATAATCAAAATGCACCGAGATTCTACGACTTTATGACTGTTGGAATATTCTCTGCAAAAATAGAACTATTAAAAAATAATAAAGCAATATTTTTTTTCACGGCGACTTTATTGTTAAATTAATAAAACGAAGAGGGCAAATAAGAAATGCTCTCCCTTTTCTTCTTTTCTTTTACACTCTTGAATAATGGAATTTTGCTGTTAGAGTTAAACTGTGAGACAGAGCATGCACCTCTTTATGTTTTATATGCCATAATAGAATTTATAATAGTCTCGGCAGAACATCTGCAAAACGAAGGCGCACGCGAGAGAGAGAGGGGAGAGTCAAGATAACTGTGGCTAAACATTGGCTAATAGTAGCTAGTTATCTGAATATATGTAAGGGTTTGATCAACCCCGGATAGATGATATGGAGTATTTATTTACTCCTCTTCAGGAGTTAGGCACAAGGCCAGTTTTATCTTACTCCCACAAGTAAGATGTGACCCAAGGTTGGGTCGGGAAAGTGGGGTTTGAAAAGCCAGCGCCCGAGAGGTGAGCACTCTGGCCATTAAAAATTGCCTGGGCAGCTCCGTCGGCATTCCCCGGTAGGGGCGCCTCAGGCAGTAAACAATAAACTTATTCCTCCCCAAAGAGGGAAGACGAAGCCTGGGAGGGTGGACCTCCTAGAACTGCACAGGACAGACCCATAGACCGGCGAAAATCAAGCCCGAAGGCCAAGACAATACCAGTCTATGAGGTGCAGTATCCATCAGAACAGATACTACACTTTGATCTTAGCCAAAAGGCCAAGAACATATAGAGTAGGGTACCTGATACTGAAAGACACGAAACACCCAACATAAAGTCTTCTGTATTTGTGTATGTGTGTTGCGGAATAACAATTGATCTAAGAGTCAAACTAACCGCACATGTTAGAGTTGCATCTTTCAGCCGATCTCTTTATCGATTTCAGAAGTCCTTGAACTTTTTTTAAACCTCATTATTCAAAATTAAAAGTACGTAAGTATAACATTAGAAACAAATGTTCCGACATTTTTAGCGTTCCCTGTCAGCCGACCGAACAACAATTTTTCACGTCAAATCATGGTAACGTATGCTTTACCTTGAAGATAAAACATTTATCCTTTTGTATCAAAATTGTATAACTGTGTCAATGACAGATACAGGTTCCTGCTTGTCAGACACAGTTCGTTTTCATAATTTAAATCATGCATTTATTCAATCATTCTCGGTTGCGATAAGGTATTTTCAAATAGAATTTGAATTCGTAGCATGCAGGAATCGTATTTAGCGGCGTTTTTCTTTACAAATGTTACGCTCATCCGAATACTAGACGTAAGATGGATAAGGACATTTGTTTTCTTTTTTTGGCCTTTGTCTTCTTCTTCTTCTTCTTCTTCTTCTTTTTTTTCTTCTTCTTCTTCTTTGGCATCAGCCACAACTGACCATTCGCTGAGCAGATTCTGGCTAAATATCTGTCTTCTTCTTCGTCAAATTATATAAAGGTGTCGATCAGATGACTGATTGCGTGGGTGGTTGACGTAATCGTTTTGTTGATCAATGGAAATCGTTGCGACAGGCGACAATACTTTTAACTAAAATCACGACATACATCGCCTCAGGGTGAAAATAGGGTAAAGGGAGATGGTTCAGAGGAAATGGCACGCGCCCTTTTCTCTTTTAAGGAAGCATTTCCTTTCTCCTTCCTCACAGACTATCTGGTCAAAAAGATAAAACGTGACTAAATGCTCCGTATGCTCGTTTGAATTACAACTGATAAAAATATATAGCTTCTAATTTCCTAGCTCACATACTCGTCATATGTGACGACAATTATTATTATTACTATTATTATTATTATTATTATTATTATTATTATTATTATTTACTCACTAGGAGTTATCACACTGGTCATCGTGAGTGATCGCCCACTGCCAACAACCTGTGGTATTCCCTGGAGTCTGAGTGACAACAAGTCTCCTCAGACTTCCAGTATGCTCCACCTCTTTTCGTTCATCACCGCTGATGACCTTGCGGTATCGCAACAGCCACCTACCACCGATTTCCCGCTGATAAGGGCCATTGGTCCCCTCTGGGGCCCGATTATTATTATTATTATTTCTACTCACTGGGAGTTCTCACACATGTCATCATCAGTGATTGCTCACTGATAATCACCGGTAGTGTTCCCTGAGATCTGAGTGACAACAAGTCTCCCCAGATTTCCAGTACTATCCATCTCCTTCGATAACTATTTCAAATGACTTCGCGTTGTTACAACAGATGCTTACCATCGATTTCTCGCAGGCAACGACTTTTGGTATTCTCTGTGATTTTGATGGCAATAAGCCTTCCCAAGATCCCAGTCCTCCCCGAACTCTTCCAGTGGATATCTTATTAGTGCTCTCCCTCCTTGGTCTTTCCATCCTCCTTGACCCTTCACGACTATTTTATGTGGAATTGCCGAGGCTGGTGCCATCACTTTCTTTTTAGAGGGAGGGGGTAGTTTAAGAAAATTCTTACATGTTCTTTTCCTTGGTTTCATGTGGTGGTGTTCTGTTTGTGTTTTTGTTTTTGTTTTCTTATTATTACAACTTTCATGTGATTGGTTAGCATTCGTAGCTTATGTTGGTTGGTTTCCGCACTAAAGGATGTTACTTTAGATTTTAGCTGTGTTCATCATTGCTGTCTGTTGTATTGTCTCAGTCTTCCCTTTGATTCCGATTTCTCCCAGTCTTTGTTCCAGGTTTTTCAGTATTGTTCCTAATGCTCTTACGATTATTGGTATTATATTGAGTTTCTTAATGCTCCATACCCCTTCTAATTCTATGGCGAGTTCCGTGTATTTGCTTCGTGTTTCTGTCTCCTTGATCTTCACCGTGTGGTCTGCTAGTATAGCAAAATCTAGGATTTTGAAGGATTTTTCCTTCTTGTCGATTGTCATGACATCCAGTATCATTGTTTGCATGTGTTTATCTGTTTGCACCTCTATATCCCAGGGGATTTTGTATTTTTCGTTTTCCAGTACTGTCTCAGGTTTATGTTTGTACTATTTGTCCACGTGTTCGAAATGTAGTCGTCTGCATAGTTCCGCACAGGCATGTCTGTTCTTGTATTCTTTTTGGACTAGTTTTCTGCATTCACTAATTATGTGATTTACTGTTTCGTCTCTTTGTCCACACAGTCTGCATTTATTGTAATTATAATTATTATTATTTACTCACTAGGAGTTATCACACTGGTCATCGTCAGTGGTCACCCACTGCCGACAACCTGTGGTATTCCCTGGAGTCCGAGTGACAACAAGTCTCCTCAGGCCTCCAGTATGCTCCACCTCTTTTCGTTCATCACCGCTGATGACCTTGCGGTAATCGCAACAGCCACCTACCAACGATTTCCCGCTGATAAGGGCCATCGGTCCCCTCTGGGGCCCGAGTGGCAACAAGCCTTCCCAAGGTCCCAGAGCTGTCCGCGCTCTTCCAGTGGAGGTCTGGTTTGCGCTTTCCCTCCTCGACCCTCTGTCCATAATTTTAGTGGCGTCAGCCTATGCTTGCGCCTCTCTCGTTCGGTTGTATTTTCCCCGGTTCTGTTGTTTTGTGCTTCCATGTGTTTGTTCTCCATTCGTTGCTTATGTGGGTTGGTTTCCGCATTCGAGGACATTTCTCAGGATTGTAGCTGTTTTGATCATTACTGTCCTTTGTATGGTCTCAGTTATCCCTTTGATTCCTATTTCTTCTAGTCTTTTCTCCATGTTTTTGGGGACTGTTCCTAGTGCTCCTATGATTATTGGTGTTATACTGACTTTCTTCATGTTCCATATTCCTTTCAATTCTCTGGCAAGTTCAGTATATTTGCTTCTCTTTTCCGTCTCTTTGATCTTCACTCTGTGGTCTGCTGGAACGGCAAAGTCCACGACTTTGCAGGATTTTTCTTTCTTGTTGATTATTATCATATCCGGTCTCCTTGCTGTTATGGGTTTGTCTGTTTGTACATTCATATCCCATATGATTTTGTGTTTTTCGTTTTCTAGTACAGTTTCTGGTTTGTGTTTGTACCGTTTTCTTGCATATTCGAAATTCAGTTGTTTGCACATTTCCCGGTGTACTTCTTTCCCCATGCTGTCATGTCTGTTCTTGTATTCCCTTTGTGCTAGCTTGCTGCATTCACTTATTATATGATTTATCGTTTCGTCTCTTTGTCAACACAATCTGCATTTGCTGTTTTCCTGGGTTTTATCTATCTTTGCTTTAATAAAGTTTGTCCTAATCGCATTGTTCTGTGCGGCCGTCAGCAGAGATTCCGTTTCTCTGTTCAGGTTTCCTTTTCTTAGCCATGCCCAGCTGTTTTCATTGGCTTCATCGCTTGTGAGTCTTATAAAGCGTCCATGTAGTTGTTTTTCTTCCCACTTTTCCTTTCTTGTCTTTTTGTTTCTGGGTTCAGTGCTTCCGGGGTTGTTTGTTGAGCTGGTGTCTCTTGCTGTGGTGATCAGTCTTTCCGTGTTCTGGGTTACATATTTCTCCAGCTCTTTTTTGGTGTCTTCCACACAGTCTTCTATACTTACCAGTCCTCTACCTCCTTCATTTCTTTTCACGTAGAGTCTGTCCGTGTTGTCTTTTGGGTGCAGTGCATTGTGCATAGTCATTAGTTTTCTAGTTCTTTGGTCAATGTGCCTGAGTTCTTCTTTGGTCCAGCCTATGAATGGTCCAGAGTATCTTATTAGTGATACAGCCCATGTGTTTATCCCTTTTACTAGATTTCTGCTATATAGTTTAGTTTCTAAGAGTTTCCTTGTTCTTCGTAGATATTCTTTTCCAATCTTCTCTTTCATTTCTGTATATTTGATTGTGTCTGCTTCCAGAACTCCCAGGTATTTGTAACTATCTTGTTCTCCTAGCGCCCTCATCTCCTCTTGGTTGGGGAGTTCTATACCTTCTGTCTTTTCCAGTTTTCCTCTTTTGATCTCAAGCAGTGCACATTTTTCTATTCCAAACTCCATTTGGATATCCTGGCTGAATATCCTGGTTGTGTTTATCAGCTTTTCCAGTTCTGTTTTGTTTTTTGCAAACAGTTTAAGGTCATCCATGTACATCAGGTGGTTTATTCTTTGTTCTGTATCCGTAAACCTGTATCCGGCATCACACTTTCTGAGTATGTAGTTGAGTGGCATCATGGCTATTATAAACAGTAGTGGTGATAGAGAGTCTCCTTGAAAAATGCCTCTCTGTATTTTTATCTCAGACAGGTATTGTCCTCCGGCTGTCAGTTTTAGTCTCCATGTTTCCATTGCTTTCTGGATGAGATTAATAATCCTGTCTGGTATCTTGTATATTTTTAAGCATTCAATTATCCATGTTTGGGGGATTCTGTCGTAGGCTTTCTTGTAGTCAATCCATGCCATGGTTATGTTCTTTTGTCTGCTCTTCACCTCCTTCAGAGTCTTTTGATCAATGTATAGTAGATCATGTGCACCTCTTTGTCCTTTCCGGCATCCTTTTTGTTCCTCGGGGAGCAGTCCACGTTTGTCCAGGGATTGGTAGATTTGTTCTCTCAGTTGTGCTGTGAGAATTTTCCACATTATTGGTAGACATGTTATCGGTCTGTAGTTGCTGGGGGTCGTTCCCTTTTTGGGGTCTTTTTGTATTAGTGTTGTTCTTCCTTCCGTCATCCATTCTGGTATGTCTGTTTTGCGGATACATCCGCTCAGTTTCTGCGCTATTCTTTCATGCAGGGTCGTGAATTTTTTAAACCAGTATGCATGTATTCCATCGTGGCCTGGTGCTCTCCAGTTTGCCATTTTTCTTAGGGTTTTCTTGATCGTTTCTTTGTTGATTTCTGTTTCGGTTCCTTCTTCGATTTCTTGCAGTTCATCTTTCATGTTTTTTAACCATTGGGCATTCTTGTTGTGCTTTTTTGGTTCTTCCCATATCTTGCTCCAGAATTGTTTTGTTTCTGTTGGGTTCAGTTGCTCTGTCGTTGTTTTTTCTCCATTTACGTTTTTGTAAAACTGGCTTTCATTGTTTTCAAAGGTCCTGTTCTGTTTGCTCTGTTCTGATTTGTACCTGTATCGTCTCAGTCTTCCTTCTATTGCTGCTATCCTTTGTTTTATTTCTTCATGTTTCTCATTTAGTTTTTCCTTGCGTTTCTGATTTTTGCTTCTTAATCGTTTCATGTCCTCCTTCCTTCTGTTCACGGTTTTAGCTTCTTTCCGAAGTTTGGTGATCTGGGTTTCCAGTCTGATTTCCCATCCAGGTTTTGTCGGTCCTCTCTTTTGTCCATTCTCTTCGTTTCTTAGTTTCATACTTACCGATTTTGCCCCTGCATATATCAGGTTGTTTAGGTCTGTAATAGTTTCTGTTGGGATGTGTGTGAGGAGTCTGTTTACTCTTTCTGTTTCTGCTTGTAACTTCTTCGCTACTTCATTCCTGAGAGATGGGAGTTTTGTTTTGTTTTCTAACATGTATCGTCTTATTATTATTATTATTATTATTATTATTATTATTATTATTATTATTATTATTATTTTACACGTGTCCCTACCAGTAATCACTCATCTTAAGATTTCAGCTGCTTTCATCATTGCTGTGCATTGTATGATCTTAATAATCACTTTAATTTCAATTTCTCTTTATCCAGATTTTTAGGGACTATTCCTAGTGCTCCTACAATTATTGATATTATATTGATTTTCCTCATGTTCCATATTCCTTTCAAGTCTCTGGCTAGTTTCATGTATATGCTAGTGTTCTAATTCATAAAGTGTGCATATATTCCAGTGTAGTACCCGAGCGATATGTCGTGTCTCTATTTTTTATAATGATGTTTTGCTAACATATGGCATTCCTATACAATATGTGCTAAGGTTTCATCTCTTTCATTACACAATCTGCACATCGGTGATTCTGCAGTTTCTCAATTTAATGTTTGATGGACCGAATACGAGTGGCTTGTTCCTGGGCTGCCATTAAGATGCTCTTGGTATATTTTTTAGATCACCTCTGATAAACCAATTCAAGCTGTCATTATCTCTAAATGCAGTATTCTTAAAGAATACACTGTGTAGTTTCTTTCCAAATAATTTTAACCCTCTCTCTTGTAACCTTTGATTCTTTTTCACACAATTTCTTAGTATTTCCTTTCTTTTCACTTCACAAAGTTGAATCTCATTACTTTCAGCAATATATGTATATAGACAACCGTTCTCGTGTATTCACTATATCTTCAACGCTTAGTAAATCTCGGCCACCTACCTTTCTATGTAGATGCCAACGATCTGCGTCTCCTTTCTTTGCAAAAGCTACGTAAATTGTAAGTATTTTCCGTGTATTGGTGTCCAAACATTTTAGTTTATCTGCATTCAAATTAAGTATATCAGCAGTATATCGAATGATAGCTGCTGCTTTGGCATTCATAGCTTAGATTGTATTTCGACTGTGGAGGTGCGATTTAAGAATAACCCTTACTCTTCTGTTGTACTCAGCTGTGACCTGGTTTCCCTTTCCTTATTTTATTATTATTATCGTTATTAATATAATAATAATTATTATTGTTATTATTATTATTATTATTATTATTATTATTAATAATATAATTATTATAATTATTATTTCCTCTTTTTCAGACTCTTCTTTCTTTGATGCATCTTCTCGTCGGAGCACACGTTAAATTTCCTACAGGTAAGATTTGAATTACTTTTCTAGAAGAGCACCAATTCCACGACGAATTCTACAAACAAAAATTTTAACTCCCCGTGGGCAACCCTCTAAGCGGTGTATTAGCCTGCCTCTTCTTAGAATTCTTAGAATCCGGCCCTTGCAAATTTAGACTAGTCCCTAATATCGAATACTTCAGATACATTGATGATATTCTTATTTTCCTCCCCGTAGATATACAAATCAATAACCTCAAAGACAAATTCAACACAGAAGAACCCTCCATAAAATTCACACATGAGACTGAGATAGACAGCTCGATACCATTCCTGGACACTCTTATAATGAAGTCCAACAACAAACTAGCATTCAAAGTACACCGCAAAAACATTCACAAAAACGACTACATACACTTCTACTCTCACCACAATAGCAAGATAAAAACAGGTATGATTATAGGCTTCTTCCTATGCGCTCTTAGAATCTGCAGTCCTCAATACATAGATGAAGAAATAAAACACATCATTAATTCCTTAAAAACTGTGCAATACCCACACAGTTCATATTAAATGCCAAGAAGAAAGCCTTTCAAATATTCTCCAAATCCAACACACAAAAACATCAAACACCAAACACCTCTCTCATAGACAGACCCCTTCTCTTACCAAAGCATTCCAATAACACATCCATATTCAACACACTTAACAAACTAGGCATTCCAACAGTACAAACAACATCACAAACCATAAAACAAACATTAAACACAGCAAGACATTTAAAAAAAAAACTACATCCCATGCCGGCTTATATACTGTCCCATGCAACAACTGCCATCAAATTTACGTGGGGGAAACACAACGTGAATTGAATAAAAAATTGAGCGAATACAAAAGGGACATAAAAACAATAACTCTCTACGTGCACTTTTCTCCGATGTATTAAAGCACGATCACGCTTTCAAATTTGAACAGGCCAAAATCACCAAATACATTCATGACAAATCTCGGCGAAGACTACTGGAAACTGCACTAATCACAGCCTCCAACACCATCAGACAACGAAATGGCTTCTATAATCTATCCCCCTTACTAAACAAAATTACCCTGACCGAACAAAAACTAAACCTAGATCATGGCTAACCTTTCTTCTCTTCACTCTCAATTGTACTTATATATAAGCCCCCGTATACACACTCACGCACAAACCCTCCCCACATACATTTTCATTCACCGCGAATCTAAACCACTTAACCACAAATAACAGCCTTACCATTGAACACAATCTAGACACCCTCACAAATATTTAGATATTTAAACTCCTTTTGCCCTCAATTTAGTTTCAAGCTATCAACACTGCCTGCACAAAACTACATTTCACCTATTTCTCGCCAAAATTAATATCATTTATATCCTTCTCTTTCTTTTTCTTTTTTCAGAGCTTCCCCCTTCCCTTCTCTTTCCCCAGCCCCTCAAAATCCATGCTACACCTCACCACGACAGTACCCCCTCCCCTCTCTTCCACCCTAAGACAAATTCACTAACACTCCCACCCCTTTTTCACTCACAGCTATCCACATTCATTTCACTCTCTGCCACCGACTTCTCTCAGCCCGAACCTTGGTTCTGCGCTCCCAGTAGTGGCTACTACTTCTTCTCATCAACCCATCATGTCAACCCAATATTTCTATGTACTTGCATGACATTTTTCTTAAAATTATCGTTCTGAGGAAGTCTTACAAATAAAGACGAAACGTTGATGAATACATAAAAAAAATCTTCTGGTTTTCCTTTTTCATATCCCATATATATATATATATATATATATATATATATATATATATATATATATATATATATAGGCAAACATTATTAAATAACACGGTAAGTTTTTGGAAACATTATTAAATAACACGGAGTGTTTTTGCTTGATAAGATATTTTTATTTTTCAATTTTCCGAATAGTCCATTTAGTATTTTGATCAAATTGGTGCATGTAAGTTCCGTGGGTTTCTTGTTCCATTTTTCTTTCCTTTTTCGCGAGTAATATCTATTTGATTCGTCAAATTATTTTCAGTCGGTGTTAAACTTGGTTGCTTTACAAATATGTCTTTACTGTAAATTTTTTAAACGGCTAATAATTTACAACTTTTAGAAAAGAACGTCTATAATATTAAGATGTTAGATTCGAACGTGATTACGTTCTAAGCGCGTGCAAGATTCAAAAGTATAATTGCTTAACGGCTAAGAATTTGGTAACGTTAATTACTATGCTTGACATTTTAAAATGCTGTGACTAGTTTCCATTTGCCAACACCTAAAAAACAGTTGTGCCCCCTTTCCCAATATAGACACATCCTAGTTAACAATACTAAAACAATACATCACGATACCAACATCAAATATTTTTTTTTAATTCAGCCTTTTAAAATGCTTAACGTAAATCTATGTTATTCTGTGATGCCACTCCAGCCTCGCTGAATTGAAATCGTCAACGTTTGTTCTTTGAACAATGCAAAACTGCGCGTTTCTCCGCCGTCTTTTTAAAAGTTCTCTTTTTTCTCTAGCTTTTTTGATCATTTGCTTTTGACAGCTGAGAATAGTTCCACGAAATATCGAAAATGTTCGTGAAACCTATGGGATATTTATTTCATTTTTATTTATTTTAACACAAAAAAAACATAAGAAAAATTGAAAGAATAATAAAGATATAATTAAACTGACGAATTCTGTTATTTTAACAATGTTTGCATATATATATATATATATATATATACATATATATTTTAGAGGTAAAAGATGAGAATAAAGAATTGTAAAGATACAATATTCATTAAAACATCAAAAGTTCAGAGCAAAGAGCCTCATATCCTTAATCCATGGATTTTCAAAGAAAAAATTCTTCTCATCAGAGGATGGAGAAGCCGATAATTGCTCTATTAAATATATTGAGCTTTACACTATCACGATAGATTATTATTATTGAACGATAATTCAATTATCGTTATATAATTCAACAGTTAAATATATATATATATATATATATATATATATATATATATATATATATATATATATATATATAAAGTTTATATTAAATAACTGTATCCACCATTACATGTTTGCATATTAATTTTAATAGCCATTTCCCTGGTTGTCGGACCTAATCAATCATTCATAAAGTAGGAATAAAAGCGATAATGGCTTATATTTCCCACCGTAAACACTTTAATAATCCATTAGTTTTCGAGTGACATATTATATCTGCATAATGCTCAAACCCACACACACACACATATATATATATATATATATATATATATATATATATATATATATATATATATATATATATATATATATATATATATATATATATGGGTGGGATGTGTGAATGGCTTGCAATTTTTTTGTCAAGTCTTCCTAAACTGTTCCTATTTTCCGTTCTCCAGTTTTTGGAATATGTTTTCCGATTGCTTTTAAATGAACTCTTAGCTCTGATGAGCAGCAAATACTATATATACTATATTTACTTTGCTGTGAAACGCGCATGAGAAAAAGTTTTAATTTGGGAAAAAATAAAAATAAAATAAAGGTAAAAAAATTTTGAATTCAAATTTTTTTTTCAAATTTTAAAAAAATTTGTTTGTCGGAAGATAAAGAAATACAGGTATTCACCGAGATACGAAAATAAAAGAAATTAAAATGAATGTGAGAATTATGGTTTCGGATTGACTTTTCCTATTGTCTTTGGATGGCAACTATAAAGTATATATATATATATATATATATATATATATATATATATATATATATATATATATATATATTCACCCTTCCCCGCTCTCCCATCGACTTTCCCCCTCCTTTCCTTTTTTTCTATCCTCAATGAATTTATAATTTATATTTTTTATTCTATTTTATTTTGGTTTCATTTTATTTCATTTTATATTTGATTGTCAATGGTCTCAAATCTAACCACGCGACTTTCCAAATTTTAAATTTCCTTTTCTTTTCTCCCACATTTCATTCTTCCCAAATGTGATCGGAGATAAAGATCGGATTTTAACTCTGCCTGATGAGATCTCAGTTTCTTACAGCTGTTGATCGATAACATC
Source organism: Sepiola atlantica (assembly GCA_963556195.1). Classification (NCBI taxonomy): domain Eukaryota; kingdom Metazoa; phylum Mollusca; class Cephalopoda; order Sepiida; family Sepiolidae; genus Sepiola; species Sepiola atlantica. The sequence continues at coordinate 50,185,321 of OY744534.1, read as the reverse complement.
GACATGCCAGTGTCGCAGATTTTGTACATTTCTGTATAAATAAAAATAATCATGTATATATATATATATATATATATATATATATATATATATATATATATATATATATGTGTGTGTAGAATAATACTGTAGTTATGTACTACTAAAATTCTGATGAGTTTGTTTTTCTTGCTTGCTTGTCATCGTGCACGCTTCACATATACCTAACTGCTGTAGGAACAAGGCCAAATAACAGAAAAACAAATGATGAAAAACGTTGTGTGAGGAATGGACTGAAGTAAATAATTAATTAAGAGAGAAAGGGAAATAGAAGAGAGACATAAAAGACAGACAGACAGACAGACAGACGTATTCTGACTTTGTGCAAAAATGGTTGGATCATTCTACCGCTCCAGAAGGTATATCACTCATGGCGAATGGCCTGTATACTCTATCGTTATTTCTATAGTAGGTGCTCGACTGAGATCCGATCTGTGGTCCCCCTGTAAAACATTCACAAAAAACCCGTCTCTCGACAATCACTGTAAATAATTTCCTTTTCTTTTTCTGGGTAAGAACTTAACGAAACTCCCATCAGCAAAGTTTCTTTCCCAAAACTACCCGTCTGTGGAACACAATACTAAGGTGATACTTGTCAACTGACTACAACTTGGTAGCTTTTAAGTCCAATGCTAACAAATTCTTATCGAGCCGTCCTCACGGTGTTGTCTCACCGTTCAATGACAAACTCAGTAACCCTTATCCTCGAGTGGCCTTTTGGCCTTGATAAGCGATGATTGGTTAGTACATAAAAAGTGAAAAAGTGTCTATTATAACATCAGAAGAGAGAGCGTATGTATTATTACATCACAATGTATTCTAATTTAGTGATATCAGAACATTACAATGTATTCATACCTTTTGAGATCCTTTGATTTTGAAATCCTTGTAAACATATGATTATAAACCTATGTCAAAGTTAGAAAATTATAAATTGATCTAGCTATATTTACCCGTTGCCCGTGTGGAGATATATTGTTAGTCAGAAAGTGTTTTTTTTTAATGAAAATTAATTTCAAATATCGTCATGTTTACAAGGATTTTCCTTGAAGGAAAAGTTACGAATAACATTTTTTTATTATGAGCTCAGATAAAAAAGAAAACTGTTAGTGTTATTAATAAAAAGTAAAAGTAGAAGTAAATTCGTATGAATCAGAATCGTACAACTTTGTCGATCGGTTTTATTCTGTTGTCGGCATTCTATCAGGAGGAAACACGTAATGGTTGCTAACATTCCTAAGTGAAAGTGGTATTATGGAATCGACTGGATTCGAACTTGGTATACCCAGGTCATTAGTCCATGTCGTAATACACTTAACCACCGTTACCTCCTATGACATTGATAAAATCTACGTATCTTATAGATTACAGCTGTCCGTAAAAAACGTAGTTTTTTTTAAGTAACACTAGGGATCTCACGGTTTTTTATTTCTGTATATCAAAACGGTAAATGGATCTAACGAATCGAAACAAATTCAATTTATTTTTAAACAAAAGCAAATTATTTTAAATCTTAAAAATACAAATAAACGTTTAAAACTTTTTCTAAATACATTCTTTCATTGGGATATTATTTGTTTAATTTTCTTTTTCTTCTATGAAACGAAGAAAATATGCTTAAAAAATCAATCCCGTGCATTTACGTTATAATATATATCAATTAACTTATTGAACTAACTGATAATTATCCCTAGTGACCCTCAGATGGAATCGAAGGAAAATGTTCACTGTGTCTTTAGATTTCTTAGAAAAAGCTCACCCTTATTAATATGTATTTGAGTGTTCTATTAACATATCGATATCTGTAAAACACAAACAAACATTGACTTTTATATATATAAAAGATACAGGGTGGGCCAAAATAAGGGTCCTATCTTTAAATTTGAATAACTTGAATTTGAATAACTTCCACAAAATAAAAGTTAAACTCACCAAACTTTATGTGTGTGTAGACTGACCCTTCCGAGATTTTTTGAAATAAACAAAACAAATTTTAGCCAAAAAACACTTCTTAAAACTTACAAAAACTAAAGTATTGTTTTTAACACTGTTTTGAGTTTTTTAAGCAAAAATAATGTTTTCTAAATGAGGGTACGTTCCTTAGGGTTAATACGGCTCATGCTTGCTTCGGAAGGGGTCCTTTACTTATTCTAAAAAAAAAAATTTAAAAAAATCAATAAATAAAAAAGTTATGAATTTTTAAAAATAGGACCCTTATTTTTGCCCACCCTGTAGAAAATATATACAACTAATACTGACCCAACGGGGAAAGAGTTGTATAGTGTATATTTAAAGATAGAAAGGTAAAAAGTGAGAGTGTGTGTGTACGAAATTATTTGTATGTGTGTTTGTTTTGTGTTTGTGTGTGTGCAGTTTTTAATTTTTCGTATGAAAGAAAAAAGCGATCGCCTGTTTTGTATCACTAATAAGCATCCACCCACATTCAGAAGTGGCTGTCATCTTTTATCGACTTGCCCAAAATTAAACAAACAACTGCATTTACGAGATGCATGAGACAAACAACAAAATGTCTATTCAGGACATTCTAATCAATTTGAAACATGTTAGACATCCTCATCATGCAACCGCAATGCAATGACCAGATGGCCATGGTGATATGTATGGATTATAAATGGCCGACATATTCTATTCTAAAGAATTGTTTCGAAAGTAGACATTTTGTATTAAATAGGAAGTCTCATCTAATCTATAAAATTCAGTCGGTCGGATTTTCAAATTTTGACCTAAATAGCAATGCATCTGACAAATCTATATTTAATTCTGCCGAGCTAACGTTTGTTTTTCTGCCTTATGGTTTCAGATTGATTTTTCCGATGGTCATTGGAATGCAACTATGAGGTGAATATATATGTATATATATATGTATATATATATATATATATATATATATATTTATAATTGTGTGTGTGTGTGGTATGTGTGTATAGAATAAAGCAATAATTATGTACTATTAAAATTCTGCGATGTTTGTTTCTTTTCTTGCTTGCGCATTCACGAGCGTGTAGACAATTCAATGAATTATTTCTTGAAATACAAATCCTATTTGAAAATAATAACTTCCTTCTAAAATTTATTCTACCGATAAAAGTAAGTCCACTTGTAAGCATTTTGATTCAGTTATTACAAATAAAATGCAACATGCCTTCTTTTTTATCTATGAAAGAGAGAGGACATAAGGTAAAACATCGATATGATGTTAGTTAGAGTTCAGGTGTTCAAAGCACTAGGCTATCTTCCACTGCATTACTTCCTCATTTCAAAGGGAGATCGTCTGTTTCTTATAATATGCGCTGACAAGTCACTGGCGGACGATGACAGATCCAATTCAGTATTCTAGAATACATAATATAAATGTTCAGATGATTTAGTTACAAATCTGATTCACTGCATATGTATAAATTTGAAGTAAAAACTGGAATGAATAGCCAAATTCCTTGCATTTGGCTCCTCATGTAATGTAAATATTCTTCTTAAATGCATGTACGTTGTACACTACAACATCATGTATCTCACATTGGGAATATAGATACTATATAGAGTTGTAGTCCCATATATATATATAAATATATATATATATATATATGACACTTATTACCTAACACCAATGCTTAAAAAAAAAAAGAACGAAAATAATTTGAATATAACTCCCAGCATGCCCGATGCTTCAGTTCTTTCTACCTACTACCGCGAATTCCATCACAGAGCGGATAAATACGTCAGACCAACAAGACGTTTCTTCTATAAACAAAACTATAAGTTTGTTTATTTAAAAAAAAATACATCTTTGAAAATGGAGTGTTTCTCCGAAATATATAAGACAACAGTAAAAAAAAAAAAATCTACCTTGCATTGTAAGGGCTTTCTATTGACACTTATTACCTATCACCAATGCTTAAAAAAAAGAACGAAAATAATTTGAATATATATATATATATATATATATATATATATATATATATATATATATATATATATATATATATATATATATATATAACGAGAGAGAGAGTGAGAGAGAGAAAGTAAGATAATACTTTAAAGATATAAATAATATCTTTAACCAGTACACTGTCAGGATAAAAAATAAAGCTCAATATAGTGTATAGAGCAATACTATTAATTGAATGACATAATAAGATGAGAAATTAATCAGATGTTATTAAAGTTCTTGAAATTGCTTTAAATTTTATGTTACACCGGCCGTTCTTACACAGGAGAAACAACACCGGTTGTCACTATAAATAGTGCGAGTCACCAGAGACACAGAAAAGACAAAGCACAGTCTTGTAACTGTCTAGCCAAGAGCTAGTCACTTTCTTACTTTGTTAATACACTTGTTAAACTAACCCTCGACTTGACTTCCTTTATTTATTATTTACTGTGGGACAACTTCACAACACTTTATGACGTGAATGAACTGTATAAGTTTAACAAAAAAGTGTGTTTTTGGCCAACATATTTGATGTTTTATATACTTTTATATACTTTTATGTATATTTACATATTTTTATATATTTTAAAAGCTTAATTTTATTACCTGCAGTAATGTCATTGCGGTAATGGTCTTCTGAGGAGACGATTTTCTTTGAAAACTCATGAGTTAAGGACGCAATATCACTCCTTGTTTTGAACTTTAATAAAATCTGATTAATTTCTCATTTTATTATGTCCTTCAATTAATATATATATATATTTTTAATATATATATATATATATATATATATATATATATATATATATATATATATGGTATGGTACACGATAAGTCATGAAAATGAAATGCCGTGGTAGACAAAATGTGTGAAAAAAGAGACAAACGGAAAACAGGTTAAAATGCAGGAGAAAAACAAAAGCAAGAGGGTTGACCGGTTTACAATCTTCACTTTTTCTAAAGATTTTCGTTAATACGAACGAAACCGGTCAAATCTCTTGCTTTTGTATTTCTCCTGTATTTTAACCTGTTTTCCGTATGTCTTTTTTTTCACACACACACATATATATACGTAGATACATATATATATATATATATATATATATATATATATATATATATATATATACACATACATATATATATATATATATATACACATACATATATATACAATATATATATATATACATACATACATATATATACATATATATATACATATATATATACATACATATATATACATATATATATACATATATATATACATATATATATACATATATATATATATATACATACATATATACATATATATATATACATACATATATACATATATATATATATTTATATATATCTATTTATATATATATATATATATATATATATATATATATATATATATATATATATATATATATATATATATATATACATATCGTTGCATGGATCAATTTTGCCAATAGCTTAATAGTTTTTTTTTGCAATGCCATTATTATACATGCATATAAACTAAATAATCTCTTTAGTGCATATTTTTCTCGTCTTGTAAATTACGGTAGCCCATAAAGCATTACGGTAGACCGCATGCTGCAATAGCACCATAAATCACCGCCCATTAAGAATAATTCATTCATTGACCCAAATGTAGTCCAGTCTGTCTGTAAATGTACTTGCTCTGAATTAAACAAAACTGCATTCACGAGATGCAATAGACAGACGTCTCTATTCAGCTTCTCCTAATAAATTTCAAACCCGCCAGACATCATGACGTCTGTTCGACTCTTGCCTTTCATGCTTATCTCCCATTGAGTCGAACAAAATGCGATAGTGTGTATCTGCTAATAACATTGATTTATTAGCCTTAAAGCTATCCAGAAAACTGAAGAGTGCAGATGAAGCATGCGTACCGCCATTTTTGTACGTATTAAAGAAAACGTGAAAATTTCGTTTCAGGCTGAATGTGTCAGAAATGAAGATGCTAGAAAGTTGCATGCAAGATAATTAAAATGGATATTCTTACGACGGGCATTTATCGATGAAAATCCTATTTAAAACTTAATGTGAATAAAGATGCCATTTAAAACTTAAATGTTATTGACCAATGAAAATCCTATTTACATCTTAAGCGTGACTGACCAACAAAAATACTGTTTAACAGTTAAGCGTGACTAACCAATGAAAATACTATTTAAAACTTGAGCATATCTGACCAACGAAAATGCTATTTAAATCTTAAGCCTGACTGACCACTGAAAATGTTGTTTCAAATTTAACCGTGACTGATCAATGAAAATCCTACTTCAAACTTAAGCGTGACTTACAAACGAAAATGCTATATCAAACTTTAGTGTGACTGACCAACGAAAACGCTGACAATAAAAATTCATTTGAAACAAAAGCGTGACTTACCAACGAAAATGCCGTCCACAAACTTAAGCCTGACTGACCACCGAAAATGCTTTTTCAAACTTAAGCGTTATATACCAACAAAAATATTATTTCAAACTTAGGCGTGACTGACCAATGAACACGCTGTTTCAATCTTAAAGCTGACTGACCAATGAAAATACTAGTTTAAACTTAAACGTTACTGACCAACGAAAACGCTGTTTCAAACTTAAGCGTGACTGACCAATAAAAATGCTATTTCAAACTTAAGTGTAACTGGGTAATGAAAATGATATTTAATGATATTTCCAACTTTAACGTCGCAGAAAAATGTAATGCTATTTAAAATGTAAGCATGCTAAACAAATGAAAATGCTATTTCAAACTTAAATGTCGCGCATTAACTAAAATGCTACTTTAAACGAAACGGTGACAGACTAATGTAAATGCTGTTTCAAACATAAGTGTGATAGAACAGCATAATTTTATTTTAAACTTGAGCGTAGTAGAACAACGTAAATGCACTTTCAAACTTAAGCATGACAAACGCAAGCGAGATAGACCGACGAAAATGTGTTTTCAAACATAATGATGATAGACCAACAAAACAGTATTTCAAACTTGAACGCCACGGATCAACGAAAATGGTATTTTAAACTTAAACATGATTAATAAACGAAAATGGTATTTTAAACTTAAGCATGATTGATCAACGAAAATGGTATTTTAAACTTAAACATGATTGATCAACGAAAATGGTATTTTAAACTTAAACATGATTGATCAACGAAAATGGTATTTTAAACTTAAGCATGATTGATCAACAAAAATGGTATTTTAAACTTAAACATGATTGATCAACGAAAATGGTATTTTAAACTTAAACATGATTGATCAACGAAAATGGTATTTTAAACTTAAGCATGATTGATCAACAAAAATGGTATTTTAAACTTAAACATGATTGATCAACGAAAATGGTATTTTAAACTTAAACATGATTGATGAACGAAAATGGTATTTTAAACTTAAACATGATTGATCAACGAAAATGGTATTTTAAACTTAAACATGATTGATCAACGAAAATGGTATTTTAAACTTAAGCATGATTGATCAACAAAAATGGTATTTTAAACTTAAACATGATTGATCAACGAAAATGGTATTTAAAACTTAAACATGATTGATCAAGGAAAATGGTATTTTAAACTTAAACATGATTGATCAAGGAAAATGGTATTTCAAACGTTAGTATGACAGACTAAAGTCTTATTTCAAACTAAAACGCGAGAGACAAACCGACGGATCGGCAGAGCACATTATAAAGAATCCTGACAGCATCTATAAATGCAATTTCAAACTAAAGACAGATTGACAAAAATGCTATTTAAATTTAAGCGTGACATACCAACCAACGACAGACAGAGAATCGTGGGCGCATCTGGGAATGCTATTTCAAATGTAATATGATTCAAAGCCTCGAAAATGTTAGACGTCTCTGAAAAAGAACAAAAAATAATATTTCAAATGTAAGTGTCAAAAACCGACGAAACAGAACATGTAAAACTTACTCGCGTCACAGACCGATGGAAATGCTATTTCAAACTTAATCGTGACTGACCAATGTAGAGAGTTTCTTACAGAGATGCAGGGACGCTTCTATAAATGCAAGGGCCATTAAAAAGGAAAAGACGTAAGTAAACAAAGACGGTGTCACAGATTCATATAATGATGTAGCTGCTAAACGTTACGTTACATACCCTCGTCCTCAGTATCCGACCTTAACTTGAAGACGTCTGCTGATGAAGTCATTTATATTATACAAAAGAACTTGACAATACTGCTTCGTTATCGACAAACTGTATGCTTAACTTATTGCTTACGTCGATCATACAAACCAAACAGAACTTATCAAACATTCACCCTTTCATTTTTTAAATATTAAAAAATATTTAAAAAATGAAAGGGTGAATGTATTTAAAGGAAAATTTTGGTTTGAGTTTCTCTGTGCCTTCAAGACAAAACTGAATGCGTAAAAGAAAAAAATACGAAAAAAGAGAAATAATATATATTCGGTAAAGTCCGGTAATCTAGCGAAATTGAACGAAAAAATCGGCCGACATTTTGTTTTTGAATGATATGATATGAAAGACGGTTTCGACGAAATCTTATATTAAAATAAAAACAAAACTTGTAAATAGTTTCAAACTTTAAAACTATGCAGGTTTTTTAGATGCGTCTATTCACCCTTCATTTTTAGTATTTAAAAGAAACTTTGGTTTCTCTGTGCATAAAGCACAAATTCCAGAAAGTTGCCTTCAAGACAAAACTGAATGCGTAAAAGAAAAAATACGAAGAAAGAGAAAGAATAAATATTCGGTAAAGTCCGGTAATCTAGCGAAGGTGAACGAAAAAAATCGGCCGCCATTTTTTTTTTTTTGCATCATCGGATATAAAAGACGATTTCGACGAAATCTTATATTAAAATAAAAACAAAACTTGTAAACAGTTTCAAACTTTAAAACTATGCAGGTTTTTTTTAGATGCGTTCATTCAATCTGTGCGTTTAGCGTTTGAAATTCTAATCAAAGTTAAAGATCGATATAATTATTTATAGAGAACTAGCTATCCCTCTCCAGCGTTGCCCGGGATGCAGAGAAGTAATTTTTACTTTTTATTTTTATTTGTTTATACATTCTTTAACTTAAGGTAGACGACTCATATTATATTCTTCAATCAATATCATGAGTTATCCCCCTTGTTGATTTTTATTTTTAGGTGATTATTTAAAATGTTTCATATGAGCAGTCGTCTGGGTCGGACACAGTAATTCTTTTAAATAAGCTGTAGCTAATTACATTATTTTATTGCCAATAACACGGTACAATAATGCTGAATAAAAATGTGTTAGTCATAATCAGAAGCAAAGATTGATTTATCAACTTAAATCGTGTATTGCTGTATTGATAAGGAGGCTAATCTGTGTGCGATTAGTGGTATTATCATGTCATCTAATACAACTGATATTTCGGAAACATGCCTGTTTGAATACTTGGCCTTTTGGCTAAGATTAAAGTGTAGTATCTGTTCCAATGGATACTGCACCCCATAGACTGGTATTGTCTTGGCCTTCGGGGCTTGATTTACGCCGGTCAATGGGTCTGTCCTGTGCAGATCTAGGAGGTCCACCCTCCCAGGCTTTGCCTCCCCTCTTTGGGGAAGAGTAAGTTTATTGCTTACTGCCTGAGGCGCCCTTACCGGGGAATGCCGACAGGGCTGCCCAGGCAATTTTTAATCGCCAGAGTGCTCACCTTCTCGGACGCTGGCTTTTAAAACCTCACTTTCCCGACCCGACCTTGGGTCACATCTTACTTGTGGGAGTAAGATAAAACTGGCCTTGTGCCTAACTCCTGTAGCGGAGTAAATAAATGCCTGTTTGAATACGCTTAGCGATGGTTGTAATAAATCCTCTATTTAATTTACAAGACCAATTTAAGATCTCCATATTGGTTGGAGATAATTAAATGCTCAGACATTTATTTTCCAATTCTATATTCAACATCTATCCGGCATTGCCAGGGATGAAGAGAAGTCACTTAAATTGTTAATAGTGTATGAGTCTAACTTCGATAAAATAATTTTATATTTTAGCCTGTAGGTGAATTTTAAAATGTCAACTTTTAACTTAACCGTTACAACCCGACTGATCGATGCATAAAACAGACAGAGATGCTAAGATCGATGTTGACTGTAGAATTGGAAAAGAATTGCAGGAGGATTTTTATACTCTGCAACCAATATGGAGATCTAAGAAGTTTATCTTGTAAATAAAATACAGACGGTTTCAGTAAGAATTTATTACAACCATCGCATCGGCAGCCAACGCATTGGGAGAATATTGCGACAACAGACAACCTGCTCAGCGTCTTCAAACAAGAGTGTTTCCGAAAAATCATTAGTATTAAACAATATTCTTAATTCCACAGAGAATAGCTGTCTTATCAAGCTGTGGAAAATGTTACCTGTTCGTGACAATGGTAGTTTATGTTGATTATCGAAGATTTTGTATGGCCTCATTATCTGTTTTTATATAAAGTAAGGTATGTGAATGTGTTTATCTATTCGTCACTTCCGGATTTTTTTCTCTGATTTATTCTGTAAAAAAGTTTTTCGAAGGCAGAAATAAAAAAACAAAACAATCAGAACATTACTATTCAACAGTCAACTTCATTTACATGTTTGTTTTGCAAATACAATATTTTCAGAGGGTACATATTTTCTGCTTTCACCGGTTCCGTTTTCATGCGTTTACTATAAACAAACTGAGAACGTATAAACGTATTGTTTATAATTATTAGACAATCGTGAGTGTGTGTTTACATACGATTAGATTGTTTTATGTTTTGCTCATATAGATCCCCTCCCTTTTATATTGTAATACAGGGTGTTCCAGAAGTCGTGGGAACAGTGTCATGCAACCGTTGGTCTAACTGTAGCGTGTAAGGGGTCACGTGCAGTTGTCTTTTTAAGGCACGCCAAGCAGTTGTTGTAAGAAGCTCAAGTTCCCTACTGGCTCTTCTGATCAATTTACGAGGCCTCCGCTCGAAGCCAATTCGAACTCACTCGACCGTTTCACCTGAAGTTTAAGAGGGGGGGGGGGGGCTCTCGTTCTCTTAGCTGGGACCAAACACACCATCCTTTTATGAATTCGCCATGCTATCTAAATATGGACTTTCTCTCTGGTACCTCTTTTTAGAATCTTGTGCGAAATTCACGTTGAACAAGTGTCCATGATTCAGTTTTTGCTAACTCAAGGACGTAAAACGCCTATTCTGGTTGGGTAAGCGCCATTACTGGATATGAAAAAAAAAATGAAAATAATTATTAACATTACCAAAACCTCTCGGGCGCTGGCTTTTTAACCCCCACTTTCCGACCCGACCTTGGGTCACATCTTACTTGTGGGAGTAGGATAAAACTGGCCTTGTGCCTAACTCCTGGAGAGGAGTAAATAATACATTACCAAAACACGTAAAACTTTAGCTTGAAAATGATACCAGTTTCATCTTACTCCCATACATAGTTCAGCAGAATGGCTTGAAATGTCCCCAATACTTCTGGAACACCTATATATATATATATATATATATATATATATATATATATATATATATATATATATATATATATATATATATATATATATAGTAAGCTATGAAAATATATTTATGGCAATGTAACTTAATTGCCATAAATATATATCTACTTACGTATCGAGCACTGTTGAAGTAAATACTGAAAATTGATACATAACAAATTATATCTCCTTATAAAATGTTATTTGGATACATGAAATACTAATATATATATATATATATATATATATATATATATATATATATATATATATATATATATATATATATATATACTTGGGCGTTTTCTTTCCCTTAGACGGACAGAACTTTTGCTTTCTTTTTTGAGAAGGGGGTGTTACTCCCGAAATATCGTAAGATGTTTCACCATCCTGGATGTTATTTATATTAACAGTAAGTCTTATATTTGCTGATATTCGAAAAATAGACAATTGTAAAGATTAATACTTCAAATATTGTCTTTCATTTGTTTTTGTTCATCTTCTTTTTCACCATTCCGTTGTTCTGCATTGCTATCAGTCTTCATAAAAAGTACTTAAGTACGAATTAGTTTCAATTATGCCCAGCTCATTGACCTCCGTTTATTGGGAGAATTATTTTCTTTTTACTCAATTTGCAATAAAATGAAGCGTTTTAATGTAACAAACAGGTTTTATTCGTATGTAGACACACACACACACACACACACACGCGAGCGTTTACTTTTTGTAATTTGAAAGAACATGGATAATGTCTATATAAATACACTCAGAGCACAACGTACAATTTCGAAAAATAAATCTCATATGTCCCCAGAGTTCGAATTTAAGTATGAAAACGATAGCATAATGTAATTAAAATGGTTTTATTCAAGACTCACACAGTTAATTAGGACGACATTTCCATGTTCGAATTTTATCGAATTGAGCGATTTCATTGGATAATAATCTCTGTTGATTATTCAATGAAAATAAATGGTGGATCTCGGGAAATCCATGTTATTCAAAATATTTTCGGGCCGGATAGACCGTATGGATTTTTTTTTTTTAATTAGCCAAAATCTGTTTAGATTCTTGTGGTCTGGTGTAATATCTGGTTCGGTGGTGGCACTTCCATTTGTACGTGAATCAAGACTGTTAATAGCTAAGCGTTATGGAGATAGATAGATAGATAGATAGATAGATAGATAGATAGATAGATAGATAGATAGATAGATAGATAGATCGATAGATACCAAAATACATAGATTTGCATAGGTTGATAAATAACAATAGATATGCTGATGCAGTGTTGCCTATACATTGGCAGTAATATGCCTTTTTAAAATTTAGTGTATCTATATCGCAGATGTGATTGATTGAAAGGATGTTGAGGTAAGAAAAACTATCGTAGGAAATATTTTCAACTAAAATAGTTTCTGATAGATTCTTAATGAAGCAAAGCATAATTTAATATCCGGATAAATAAAGCGTGCTTCAGCTCTCGTTTTATTTGTATGCCGATACAACTAATATAACAGGGGATGGGGGGGGGGATAGACCCTTTATATAGACGGGTCACGGGTCGTCTCATAACATAAACGTCTAGATCCCTGGGGTTTAGTATACGTCTTAAAATCTATGGCTCTCTCTTTCTTGCTTGCTTTCTGCTTGTGTGTATCTTTATACAGTGGCTGATTTCACAAAATGCGAATTAAATAAATAAAGAGCGATTGATAGAAGCAGTGAGAGTCGGCAGATGGCGTAAATAATTAAAAGAGAGGGCAAAGAGGAAATAAGGTTAAGGGAAGTGCGAGAAGAGAGGGAGGACAAGCGAGAAAGAAGAGGAAACGGAGAGGAGTGGGATATGACAAATACTGATCCAACAGGTCACGGGTCGTCTAATAAGTTTATAAAAGTTCCCAACCGATAGGTAAAGGGTCAATAAGAGTTTATTTGGGAAAGAGACTCCATTAAAAGTACATCAGAGATAAGGTTTTTCCCACAAAACAAGTTTGTAAAAATGGTGGATAAGCAGACAATTCAGAACTAATTTTGTTTAATATCTTTTCTTTCTCTTGTACCAATTCTTGGCTCTTATCTTAATGTATGTCGCTTTTCTATACACACATGCAATATATAGACACCAACGCACTCACACATAATGCATAGATATTTATACATACAAACATATATTCATATACGCACACCTTTATATATATATATATATATATATATATATATATATATATATATATATATATATACTAGCAAATATATGCTCCCTCCGGTCGCATTTTGCTATGCCGGGAGGATATCATGATGAACGAACTACATACACGGACTACCAAAGGAGGAGGTAATGACTGAGAAGATGATATAACGAACCTATACTTGATTAATTCTCAAAGGAGGAGGTAATACCTGGTATAATGGTATCATTACAATAGTACAGGTACTACACTACTCCATCTAAAATAGAATCTACCAAAAAAGTAGGAGATAATTCTTGAGCGTATGGTATCATGGCAACAGAAAAGATAGTACACTACCCCCTCCCCCACAACAAAAAAGTAGAAGGTAATCCCCGGGAAGATGGTCTCATGACAAAAGAACATATACTACATTAACTCTCTCTCACAGGAGGATGTAATACTTAGGAGTATTATCCCTTTAAAAAGGAGGAGGTAATTCCAGGATGGACAGTCCTATGACAACAGAACCGATACTACACTACCCTATCCCTATTAAAAAACAATACAATAATAGATTAAATCATTTTTTTGGTTGTGGGGGGGGTATAATTATTTATAAGCCCCCCCCCCTCATTTAAATTCAATTAATTTCTGTAAATAAATTACTTTATAAAAAAAATGTTTTTTTCAACAATTTGGGGATATTTTACATAGGACGGCTCCGAAAGTACACGTAGTATTGTGGTGACTGAAATGATTCTAGTTAAGGGTAGGATAGACATTTTTATCACTTTTGATCAAGGATGATCAACAACCTCCATTTTCCGCACTTTTGATGGCCTTGTGCCTAATTTGGTTCGAATTTAATGTTTCATATTTTGTGCAATATAATAATTAAAAGTGTAGTATCTGGTCTGGCCATCTCATTTGCTTTTTTTTACTATTGACGAAACTATTGCTTCAAACAATCATTAATTTAAAAACAATAACAAAATAATACGGGGAGAGAAAGAATGGAGAGAGACAGACAGCCAGAGAGAGAGAGAGAGAGAGAACGAGGGGGTAGTTTTTTAAGTAAAACTTATCTCACGTTTTTGTTTATTTTTGTTGTTTTATTATTTTTTTTGTTTTCTGTTTCCCCTCAGTTAGTTGTTGCGGTTTTTGCAGTAAGATTTACCTTTCGTTTGACAACAGTACGAACATCAATTGTTATTGATAAAAATAAATTAAAGAACGTCTGAACACAAATGCTAAGTATTTGTGCAGAAAATTACACAATATTGCGATACAGAACTATCTGTTATATTAATAACAAAAATCATCGAATTTAAAACCAATAACAAATAATAGTTAATTAATAAAATTAACATTTTCCAAACCAATATGCAAATTAATTAACCTTGTAAATCTGATATCGCACCTATATTAACAGTAGATAAAAAAGATGGTATATTTACAGAATAATTTGAATTAATTAGCAATAGACCGTTTTGACTTTAGAGTTCCTGCGAAAAACGGACCAAACATTCGCATTTATTCATTTAGATAAATGAAGAATATATTGTGTATACATAGAACTTAGCTTAGTGATTTTCTGCAGGAATGAAGCATAAACGTTTCTGTGTAGCTGTAGCTTACTTGCCATAGATATATTTTCTATACTATAAATATATATATATATATATATATATATATATATATATATATATATATATATATATATATATATATGGGAAATGAAAAAGGAAAAACCAAGAGATATTTTTTGTATATTCATCAACGTTTTGTCTTTATTGTAAGACTTCCTCAGGATGATAATTTTAAGAAAAATGTCAAGCAAGTACATCGAAATATTGGGTTGACATGATGGGTTGATGAGAAAAAGAAGTAGCCGTGGCTAGTAAGAGCGCTGGACCAAGGTCCGGGATGAGAGAAGTCAGTCAGTGGCAGAGAGTGAAATGAATGTGGATAGCTGTGAGTGAAAAAGGGGAGAACTGGGAGTGTTAGTGAATTTGTCTTAGGGGGGGAGAGACGGGGGGTGCTGAGGGTTTTTTTCGTGGTGAGGTGTAGCATGGCTTTTGAGGGGCTGGGGAAAGAGGAGGGAAGGGGGAACTCTGTGTATTTGGTATGTAGGTAAGTAGCATACTTTTAGAAAATGATTTGAAGAAAAGAAGGTAATTTGAAAGTAGGCTGGGTGGGTTAGTAAGAGTGTGAAAGAAGTAGTCTAAAGGGTGAGATGGGTGGAGGAGAGGGGAGATTTTGTTGTGGTTAGGTGTGAAATTTTTGGAGATAGGAGCATTGACCAGCTGGCTATGTCAGGAATGTGTGAATATAAGTGAATTAGAAGGAATGTGTTGAAATGTGCTGTGAACATGAAAATAAAGGAAAAGAAAAAGAAAGAAGAGAAAAGTGATATTAATTTTGGCAAGAAATAGGTGAAATGTAGTTTTGTGCAGGCTGTGTGTATGGTTTGAAATTAAATTGAGGGCAAAAGGGGTTTAAATATCTAAATATTTGTGAGGGTGTCTAGATTGTGTTCATTAGTAAGGCTGTTATTTGTGGTTAAGTGGTTTCGATTCGTAGTGAATAAAAATGTATGTGAGGAGTTAGTACGTATATATATATATATATATATATATATATATATATATGCGCGTGTATGTGTATATCTATCTATCTATCTATCTATCTATATATATATATATATATGTGTGTGTGTGTGTGTGTATGTATGTATGTATGTATGATATATATATAGAAAGAGAGTGGTAGGTGTTTTGACAATGTTTATGTTGAGATTTCGCTTACTTTTAGGATTAGGAGCTCTGGGAGTCGTCTAAAGAGCTATGATACAACGAAATAGTCCGTTTGTGGATGACTATATGAAAATATATATATATATATATATATATATATATATTATGTATTAAATAAATATATATTATGTATTAAATAAATGTATATTAGATATTATATAAAAAATATTTATACAAACATTTATTTATTGATTTTTACTTTTATTTTTATTCTTTTTTGCTACCTCGGTCAAAGCCATGCATAACTAGATCTTTTCAGACCAACGTCTTTTATATACAGCTGCATTCTCTCTTGCTCTCTCTCTCTCCCTCTTTCTCTCTCTTTCTATCAACCTCTTTTCTCTGCATATATATATATATATTATATGTGTATGTGTTTGTATATAGGGTGTGAGTGTATCATTGCATGTATGTGTGTATATATCACTGCGTCTCACTGTCTGTTTCCGCGCGTGTGTGCATCTGTTTCTGTGTGTGCCCACGGTTTTTGTTTTGGGAGATGATGCCGGATCTGTGCAGGATTCATTCTCCGTGGCGCTGATAAACTGTCGAACGTGCGCTTCTCATTTGCCTCCGTGTCAGATGCTGAGATATCAAAAGAAAATACATCGAGACTGATAAAGGCAGCGTGGCCTTTTAAAACAGATAACAGGGTAGAGTACTGGGAGTGGGAGGGGACCGTGTTGCACAGGATGTGTGAGAGAGTAAAAAAGAATGAAAATTAAAAGGACGAAAGAGAGGCAAGAAGAATAAAGATAGATAGAAAGGAAGAACATGGGGAAGAAATTCGCAAAATAATGGTTCAAGAATAAAAGAAAGTGAAGTTAAGCATTAATAAAAAGGAAGAAAGAATTTTTTTTTAAAGCAGACAAACGAAGGATTGAAATGAAAGAAAGAAACATACTTACAATATAGTAGCCAAAGAAGAAACTAACCGGAAGTGAAAAAAAGAAGGAAACCACAAGAAAGAAAGAAAAAATGCTATGATATTTAAGGAATTAGAAAAATAGAAAAAAATGATAAGAAAGAAAGAAAGAAAGAAAGCGGGGACGAGGGAGAAACGATTAAAGAAAGAAAACGATAAAAAAGAAAGGAAAGGGAAAAGAACGTGATAAAAAGAAAGGAATAAAAAAGAAAAAAGTGTTAGAAACAAAAAAAAATCTAAAAATCCGAAGAATAATTATTCAATACATATAACAATAAAAGAAAAAGAAGGAATTACCAAGAAATAAAACTGAAATAAAGTTTTTAAAAATAAATGAATGAATGAATGTGTATTATTTGTATATATTCAGGCTACTATTCTCATATTTGATTTGATTTTCATGTCTCCACATGTACATCTGGCACAACCGATAAAGATGTTAGGTTATAATCAGTTTTCTTGGGGTTGAAGGTTCAATCATCATTACAGACGATACTAAGAATAAAAGTAAAAATTACGTAACACTTCTACCTGGTCATGGCTGACTGAACGAGAACAATCTACCACGGTGGATTAAATAAAGGGTTCAGTTCGAAATTTTGTATAGATTCCCAAGTTCGACATAAAAATTCTCGAGTTTGAAAAGATGTACTTGAAGAAGGTCAGAGGTTAGATCGACCGAAATTGTAAGAATAACATCCTAGATGAGACTAGTTTTCCGAGTAATCCAAGTAATACAAATTATTAACCCCTATCTTAAAATTTCCGAAAAAAAAGGAATGAAAGACGAAAAAAAAACAGAAAGAAAAAGAAAGAAATCACAAGAAAGAGAAAGAAAATTCGAAATAAATGAATAAAAGACAGAAAGAGATAAAAGAAAGGGAAGAAAAAAAGACAGTGATTCAAAGAAAGAAAATTAGAAGATAAAAGAAAGAGAAAAAAAGTGATTGAAAGAAAGAAAATTAGAAGATAAAAGAAAGAGAAAAAAAGTGATTGAAAGAAAGAAAATTAGAAGATAAAAGAAAGAGAGTAAAAAGTGATTGAAAGAAAGAAAATTAGAAGATAAAAGAAAGAGAAAAAAAGTGATTGAAAGAAAGAAAATTAGAAGATAAAAGAAAGAGAAAAAAAGTGATTGAAAGAAAGAAAATTAGAAGATAAAAGAAAGAGAAAAAAAGTGATTGAAAGAAAGAAAATTAGAAGATAAAAGAAAGAGAAAAAAAAGTGATTGAAAGAAAGAAAATTAGAAGATAAAAGAAAGAGAACAAAAGTGATTGAAAGAAAGAAAATTAGAAGATAAAAGAAAGAGAAAAAAAGAAAGAAAATTAGAAGATAAAAGAAAGAGAAAAAAAAGTGATTGAAAGAAAGAAAATTAGAAGATAAAAGAAAGAGAAAAAAAGAAAGAAAATTAGAAATGTGGCAGTTACATAATTAGGATATATTTTATTTTGCACTTGCATGTTATCACTCGCGGAGTAGTTAGTACGTTGGGCGAAAGGACAATTCTTCGCGTAGGCGGCTATTTCCGTTTCTGCCCCAAACCGTTTCGTTCCTATTTATGAATATTTTGTTTTAGACGTCGCCGAAACAAGTCGTACATCTCTCTTCTCACCTCTAGTAATGGCTCTGCTAGACGGGATGAAACTAACGGACTCAGTTCCATTTCTATAATACATACATGTCGGCTGACTACACTTATTTTGTATTCTTGTTTTGATAACTCTTTTCCGACCAGGTTTTGTTTTGACGAAACTGTTGATTAACATTGATTTAAATTGTAGAGAAAGAAGTTTGTCCTTTTAACCGAAAACACTGCGACTCTTTTCTTCATTCCAAACAAGGCCACCAAGATGGATACAGTCGCAGCGACCTTACCAAAAAATGGCGATCACTAACAAGCTTATCCCGAAACTCTACAAATAAAATTTAAAAAAGAAGAAATAAAAGAAAAATAAGTACATCACAATAAAGAACGAAGGAATGAATAAATCAAAGTGAAAGAGATTTAAAAAAATAAATAAATAAATAAACAAATATAGAAATGCACAATGTTTCATCCCTGTGCTTGTTTTACAAGTACTTCCACGGAATGTTCTCCGAGGAAATTATTGCACATTTACCCGTTCAACACAAATATCCCCAAGCAACCCGATCTGCAGCAAAATCCTACCCCTTCCCTGTAATGGTCCCTAAATGCTGGGAAAACTTCTACTCTAATAGCTTATTTCCTCGGAGGACTTAGCTTTATATTTCCCTCTCTTCTTATTCGACTGTACCAACATACAGAAATGTAAACATAATGTGAACAAATATCGTGTTACACCACTCCCCACGTAAGATGCCCCTCTATAAATTTGGCCCCTAATCACAGTAGCCCCTTACGTCTCAGTCGTAATATGCCTTGTTTGGGGTGAACAAAAATAGTAAGGAACGTATTAAACGACTGAAAGGGCCTATTATCAACAAAAGGAAATATCACTACAAGCAGTAATAGTATTCAGTATCATCTCCATATGCTTGTTTAACAAGTACTTCAACAAACTTATTGGACCTGTACTCATTCAATACAAATGCCCTTCGATCAACTTGACTAGCAGCAAAATTCTACCCCCTCTACTCTAGAGGTCATCTACTCCAATAACTTCTTTCCCCAGACCGTTTGCCTTTGGAGTTCCCCCCCTGTTCCCTGTTTCCAAGACTGTGCCAACACGTAGAAATTTAAATGCAACGTGAACAAATATCTTATTGCACAACTTCCCAGTAAAAATGATTCAGTATAAAACTGTCCTCTAATCTCAGTAGACCCTCACGTCTCAGTGATAATGAGCCTTTTCGGGGTGAATTTAAAAAAAAGAAAGAAACATATGAAAAGAAATTAAAAAAAAAAATAAGGAAGTTAAACAGAATGTTATGAAAAGAAAAGAAAGATATTTTTTTTAAAAAGGGAAAATGACCTTTTTTTTCGATAACACATGCTCCTCAAAATGAAGAAAAAAATCAAAAGAGGCTAAAAAGACATTTACATGAAAAAGATACAATAAAAATAAACAAAACCGAAACATAGATTTAAGTTTATCTAAAAAAACAAAAATAAGAGATTAACAAAAGAGATACAAAACGCTTAAAAATATATTAAAAACAAACAAACAAGCATCATAGAAAGAATTGCTGAAAACAAGAAAAATAACTAAAAAAAAAATCCGCCAGGGATAAGTAAAACTTGTTGACTAAATCTGTATATTTATAAAGTTGAATCAGCCATCTGTATCACCGAAACTATTTCTATTGCTGCTTATAATGGAGATTTGGTGTCTGTATGTCTGATGCTCAACTATAGTATTACTTCTTTATACTTGAGATTTGGTATCTGTATGTCTGACGCCGAACGATAGTATTACTTCTATTAATAATAGAGATATTGTATCTGTATTCTTAGGCCAATACAATACTATTACTTCTATTAACAATGGAGATTTTGTATCTGTTTTTCTGATGCCCAAACTATACCATAACTTCTATTAGTAATAGAGAGTTGGTGTATGTATGTCTGCTACCGAAACTGTACTATTACTTATATTAACAATGGAGATTTTGTATCTGTCTGTCTGATGCCCAAACTATACTAATACTTCCATTAATAATGGAGATTTGTATTTGTCTGAAGCCAAAATTATACTATTACTTTTATTAATAATGAAGATTCGGTATTTGTCTGTCTGAGGCCGAAATGATACTGTTACTTCTATTAATAATAGAGATTTAGTACATGCTTGTCTGCTACCAAAACAATACAATTACTTCTATTAACAATGGAAATGTGGTATCTTTATGCCTGAAGATAAAACTATGCTATTACTTCTATTAATAATTAAGATTTGAGATCTGTCTATCTTAGGCCGACACTATACTATTACTATCTCTTGATGCTTACCCCAAGAGGGTAGTATCTTTTCTGTTGTCATAATATCATCCTTCCAGGCATCAAAATCTTCCCAGCAATAACCTGCTCTTTTGGAAGTATGTAGTGCAGTATTTGTTCTGTTGTGATATCATCCTTTAAGGTATTACCTATTTGTTTTGTGTGTGTAGTGTAGTATCTGTTCTTTTGTCATGCTATCATTCTCTCAGGAATTACTCCCTCTTTTAAAGGCAATGTAGTATCCATTCTATTGTAATGAGATCATCATACCACCTTCCCCTTTGTGGATAGACGTATAGTGTAGAATATGACACTCTCCTTTAAGAGTCAGTGTAGTACAGGGTGGGCAAAAATAAGGGTCCTATTTTTAAAAATTCACTTTTTTATTTATTGATTTTTTTAAATTTTTTTTTAGAATAAGTAAAGGACCCCTTCCGAAGCAAGCATGAGCCGTATTAGCCCTAAGGAACGTACCCTCATTTAGAAAACATTATTTTTGCTTAAAAAACTCAAAACAGTGTAAAAAACAATACTTTAGTTTTTGTAAGTTTTAAGAAGTGTTTTTCGGCTAAAATTTGTTTTGTTTATTTCAAAAAATCTCAGAAGGGTCAGTCTACACACACATAAAGTTTGGTGAGTTTAACTTTTATTTTGTGGAAGTTATTCAAATTCAAGTTATTCAAATTTAAAGATAGGACCCTTGTTTTGGCCCACCCTGTATATGTTCGTTCGCTATATATCCTACAAAAATATGCCACTAGCGGGAGCATATTTTTTCTAGTATTCATAAAGTTGTAATTTATATATATATAGTATGTTTTTAAAAGGCTGTGGGCAATACAAAATCCGGGTAAGATGTAAGCTGGAAGGAACAAAAATAATAAATCGAATACAAAATGTGACTTACTATTTATTTTTTCTTAAAATCTAACATAACAGCAAGAGTGGTGTTAGCTGTTAGTGTGATGTCCGGATGATTATAAAAATCATTTATTTAATATTTCGGGAAAAGAAACTTCCCTTTGTCCAAAATAATTAATACCAGAGGAAATCTCCGACTGTGCAGAGAATCTGACAAAACGAAATGGCTGCCATAAGACAGAATAGCAGAAAACCAGTCCCGCTGCCTACAGCCTTTTAAAAACATACTACTACTATTCCCAGCAATGCTTCAAGCAAACTACCAATCTCTATTTTATATATATATATATATATATATATATATATATATATATATATATATATATATGTATGTATGTATAAAGTTGAGATTTTTATCTGTACATTTATCAAGTTGTGCCATTTATTAGTATATTTATAACGTTGAGCCATTTATTTGTATATTTATAAAGTTGAGCGATTCATCTGCATATCTATAAAGTTGAGCGATTTCTCTGCATATTTATAAAGTTGAGTCAGTTATCTGCATATTTTAAGTTGAGACATTTATTTTTATATTTATTTAGGTGAGCTATTTATCTGCTTATTTATAAAGTTGCGCCGTTTATTTGCATAGTTATATTGCAGAGCCATTTATATGTATATTTATCAAGTTGAGTCATTTATTTGCATATTTTTTAACTCATGTCATTCATCGTTATATTTATAAAGTTGAGCAATTCATCTACATATTTATAAAGTTGAGGCATTATCAGCATATTTATAAAGTTGAGCTATTCATCTGAATATATATTAAGTTGAGTCATTGATCTGCATACTTATAACTGTCAGGTCAAGTGTCTACACTTAAAAAATATAAAGTTTAGCCATTTGTCTACATATTTATATATTTGAGCCATAAATCTGTAGATGCATCAAGTTGAACCATTTACCAGCTTAGTTATAAAGTTGAGCTTTTTATCAGCATATTTATTGAGTTGAGCCAGTTATCTGCATATTTATTACCGTTAAGCAATAGTTCTTCGTATATATAAAGTTTAACTATGTATCTGCATATTTATAAACGTTGGTCTATTTATCTGTATATTCATGAAGCTGATCCGTTTCTCCGTATATTTATACAATTGGACCATTTATTTGCAAATTTATAAAGTTTAGTCATTTATCTGTATATATATATATATATATATATATATATATATATATATATATATATATATTATCTTTCTGCTTTTGCTGGAGATGGGGTATCCTACCGGATGCCAGACATTCACCGGCGATTTCAGACACTCCAGCCTAGAGATCCTTTTAATATTCTAACCGTTCCTTTAAGTGCAGTTGTTTGTATTTCTCTTGCAATCGGTTCACCGGGTATACTCGCCAGATAGCTCTTGAAATTCTTCCTCATTAGTCCTGTTGCTCCTATAATTACTGGTATGATGGAGATTTTCCTAAGATTCCAGTTTCTTTTCATGTCGTACATAAGACCTTGGTAGTTCGTAATCTTTTACCTTTCTGCTCTGTTCAATCCTGCATCATTAGGGACACTTACTTCAACTAGGGTTGCTACTTTCTTCCTTTTGTCCCATATTACGATGTCAGGTTTAACAGCTCCGTTTTCTAGATATGTAACTGTAGGGATTGCATAGTCATAGTGAATGGTGTATAAATTATGTCCAACTGTTCTTTCTGGTATATGCTCCCAGGACTTGCTGCTACACTGGATATTAAACTTTTTACAAATAGTCCAGTGAAGATATTTACACACTCCGTTGTGTCGCATTGTATAATAGCCATCTCCCATAGAACCTTACAACTGGATGTCAGGTGGCTCACACTCTCTACTTCTGTGTGGCAGAACCTACACTTGTTATTGTTGCTGAGACCACTCATCTTTTTAAAGGCATTGGTCATCAAGCCTTGATCTTGAGCAGCAATTATAATTCTCTCCTGATCATAGTGGAGAGATCCTCTTTTCAGCCAGTCTACAGAGCCTTCCTTATCTATATATTCCTGGGATAATTCACCTAGAAAATACTTAGCACGTTGTTGGTTGGCCCATTCTTCTAGTTTTCTGGAATGGAAGGTCTTGGTGTATTTCTGACGGCTTTTGCAAGCTATTTCTGTGGCAGGATTGTTGTCTGTTTCTGCCTCATTTGTAAGACAGTCCTGTCCAAAATGTTTGGCCAGTTTTGTGATAGAGGTTGTTCTGCTTGCTCTGGTTTCTTGATGTTTGCATACCATCATAAGGTTTGGGTTCTGGGAGTTCATTAGATATTAGCCGGTGCTCAAAATAGTGGCTCGATGTTGATGGTCAACTTCTGAGAGACCCATACCCCCTGTTCCTCTTGGGAGATACAGCTTTGGTGGACACTGGTTTCTGTACATTGTCAACATTTTTCTCGTTTTAGTGTCCAATCTATTAATGTGTGTGTAATGAAAAATGAGCCGCTAATCTGCATATATATAAAGTTAAGGCATTTATCTGTATTTTTATCAAATTAAGCTATTTATCTCGCTTAGAAGGCCAGCTTTCAATTTACGATAGAAAAATACGGCTTCGTAATATACTCACTGGTGGTTATGCGATCGACGTTCGAAAGTTTACTAATTTGCATATTACTTTACAAAAGGAACTCACATTAATTAACTATTCGTTTTATTTCATTTCTTTTTGGATTATTGTTTTCATTTTACTTTTACCTACAGTTCTATTTACGTATTTTTTTATATCGTGGATAAATTTTAAGCATTTTAGATGAAAAGAGTATTTACGGTCCTTTCTGGTCAATTTACTTCCGGGGGGTTGCTATTCTTCGTTTCTTCAATTTTCCTGTGCAACGTCGGAGGACGAATGTCCGCTAGTAATAATAATATAATAATAGAAAATAACGGGTATCTAAAGTTGCGTACATTCAATCTGCGCGTTTAGCGATGTTAATGCTACTTCAAATTTAAGTGTGACAAACCGACAGACTGTTATAAAGATGCCTCTGACGAAAAAGAAGCAAGTTTGTTTTTATTTTCATTGTTTTCTATAGTTTTTTCAAGTTCATAATTTCCGGGATTTAGCGCCAAGTTTAACAGTAGGTGTTGTCAAATAAATTTATTTTCCGTCGAAAACGTGCCAAAGTATATTCATAATCATGACACCGTGTCATTATTATTTGTACTCACTAAGAGTTCTCACACATATCATCGTCAGTGATTGATCACCGACAACAACCAGTGGTACTTCCCGGAGTCTGAGTGACAACAAGCCTCCCCAGATTTCCA
Source organism: Sepiola atlantica (assembly GCA_963556195.1). Taxonomy (NCBI): domain Eukaryota; kingdom Metazoa; phylum Mollusca; class Cephalopoda; order Sepiida; family Sepiolidae; genus Sepiola; species Sepiola atlantica. The sequence continues at coordinate 50,159,789 of OY744534.1, read as the reverse complement.
GTATCCTTCACCTCTTTTCGATAACCATCGCAAATAATCTTGCGATATCGCAATAGCTTCTTACCATTGATTTCTCGTTAGTAAGAACGATTGGTCTTCTTTAAGATTTGGGTGGCAATAAGCCTCCCCAAGCATTCTCTGCACTCTTCCAGTGGAGATCTGGTTTGTACTGTCCGTTCTCGGTCTTATCCTCCCCGACCCTCTACAAATATTTTATTAGGTGTCAGCCTAGGCCGGCACCATCTTTTCCCTCATTTTTTTAGGGGGGAAAGGGGACGACCTTATGGTGTTTTTTGTAATTTCTGTTCTTTGGTTCATTTTTGTGTGGTGTTAGCTGAGGCCGATGTAATTTATTACAATGGGGATTACGAAGTGATGTTTCTTGCAGTTTCTGTTCCTTGATTCGTGTTGTGGTGTTCTTTGTGTGGTTTTGTTTTCTACCTGTTGTAAATTCGTTGTGACTGGTTACCTTTTGTAGCTTACGCGGGTTGGTTTCCGCATTAAAGGATTTTCCTTAGGATTGCAGCTGTTTTGATCATTGCCGTCCTTTGTATGGTTTCGATGATCCCTTTTGATTCCAATTTCTCCCACTCTTTTCTCCAGGTTTTTTTTTAGATTGTTCCTAGTGCTCCTATGATTATTGGTATTATACTGACTTTCTTCATGCTCTATATTCCTTTCATGATCATGACACCGTGTCATTATTATTATTATTATTATTATTATTATTATTATTATTATTATTATTATTATTATTATTATAATTATTATTATTATTATTATTCCCATAATATATCAACGATGTTTCCTAGTTTTAATATATACATAACTAGACAATCCGTCGTCTAGTCTAGTTTTTCTGGGCGACCTGTGACTCGTTGAGTATAAACAACTTAACAGGTAACGGGTCGTCTTGTTTATCTATAAAGTTGACAAGAGTTACAATTCATCCTTCATGGCGTCATTCATTGTTTAAATAATTAGCTATACATTTTTAATAATAATCATTTGTTTTTATGCTCTCTCTCTCTCTCTCTCTCTCTTTCTCTTCCCCTATCTCTGGCTCCTTTCTATTCTTCTACCTTTTATGCTCTCTCTCCCCCTTCTCGCCCTCCTCCTTCACTCCTTTCTATTCTTCTCACTCTTCCCCACTCTCTCCTCTGCCTTTCCCAGAACAGAAATAAAGAAAGACTTTGCAAAATAACGTGCCAAGAGAAAAATGTACCAATCAGAGAAATAAACACGCGGAAACGTAAAGAGATCACACTTGGGATGAAAACAATAATTCAGTAAAACTTTTTTTTCTCTTCAACCATCAGACAGACCGGAAGTCGAATCCGCACGCGCTTCCGGTTCCATCCTAGCACGGATATAGATCTTTAGTGGACCCTTTTTAGGGAACCACTTTTCAGGGGACAACTTTTGGGAGAGCCGGTTTTGGATAAACATTCTTAGGAAAACAGTTTTAAGGAATACACGATATGAGAGAGGGGGGATAATGTTATATAGTAAACACGTACACACCAAATAACGAGTACAAAGGCATAAGTTCACAAAAGAGATATGTTATATTAGTTAAAATTGGAAGTTTACATAGGAAAACAAATGATGTTTATTTATAGTTTGAGAGTCTTTGCTGAACAACGGGGGACACATTAGCTGAGATATTGAGAAAGATTGAGTCGATACGTTAAATGTTGTGAATTATCCACAGTTCAAAAAAGTAATAATCAAAACTTCCTCATTCAATTACAGAAAGTACATTTTATTATAAGTTATTACAAACATGTTCATTTTTTTTCATTGCAGACAGTTCAGCGAGAAATGTTACGAGCATTAGAATGAATGCGTTTATACATTTGTTTTTAATCAGCGTAAATTTGCATGCGACAACGTAAGTTAAGCATTGCGTATGTGTCGCGTTTTTGTCAAGGTGCGTATGCGTATGACTGTGTGTGTGTGAGAGAGAGAGGGGGAGAGAGAGTTGAGAATTGAATATAGCTTTTCCAAACCCACTCGGAGGCGAAAAGGAAGCTGAGCATAATATAGATGTTAGCTCTGTCCTGGATTTTGGCTCAACTAGTTTGATTGAAGAGAAATCTGGCCTTATATGCGTTTGAAATGGATCAAGAAAGCAAATTCGACAATTTCACAGAGACGCATCTTACTGACTGGTTCAAAATTTTATTTATTTGTTTTTATTAATTCATGCGGATGTATGCGCGGAGCCATATGCGCGCAATCGATTTTGAGCACTTTCATTTTGTGCACCAAAGGGTAAAGTTCAGCCGCCACAGAACAACTGAGATAGACTGATAAGAGTCAGATACGCCCTAAGATGGAGTACCTGAGATAGAGTACCTGAGATAGAGTACTTGAGATAGAGTACCTAAGATAGAGTACCTGAGATAGAGTACTTGAGATAGAGTACCTGAGATAGAGTACTTGAGATAGAGTACCTGAGATAGAGTACTTGAGATAGAGTACCTGAGATAGAGTACCTGAGATAGAGTACTTGAGATAGAGTACCTGAGATAGAGTACTTGAGATAGAGTACCTGAGATAGAGTACTTGAGATAGAGTACCTGAGATAGAGTACCTGAGATAGAGTACTTGAGATAGAGTACTTGAGATAGAGTACCTGAGATAGAGTACATGAGATAGAGTACCTGAGATAGAGTACTTGAGATAGAGTACTTGAGATAGAGTACCTGAGATAGAGTACCTGAGATAGAGTACCTGAGATAGAGTACCTGAGATAGAGTACTTGAGATAGAGTACTTGAGATAGAGTACTTGAGATAGAGTACCTGAGATAGAGTACTTGAGATAGAGTACTTGAGATAGAGTACCGCTGCCACATATAGGTGGCGCTTTTCAGAGCATTCTTCGTTGCCAAGACAGAGTTCAAAATCTAGTGAGGGAGGGGGGTCATTTCTGCTCCTCCCAGCCCCTTTTTCACAGAAGACACATCGGTGGTCTCTCTCTACTCTATTGATATTTTCATGGAAGGTGCTCGACTGAGCTTCAATCTTTGGTTTTACCTTGTAAAACATTCACAGCAATAATTCGTCTTCTACCACAACTAACAACCTCTCGTTTCTTTCTCTATGTGACTAGCGTCAGAGAGAATTTCCACGAACAGAGTTTCTTTGTAAGGGCTCCCCGCCGGTGGAACACATTACAGCAGGACAACTTCCCTACAGATTACAACATGGCCGTCTTCAAATCCAATATCAACTGATTCCTGTCATAAACCGTCACCACACGTATTCGAACTTGAGCCATTCCAACAATTATTCTCAATCCTCTCAGAAGGTTCTTCATCCTTCAACTGACAACCGTTCTATCTTATTAACTTTTATCTAGTATATAGTGGCTTTTGGCCTTAATAAGTTGTGACCCTCTACTGAAATAAGAAAGAACTAAATATAAAGATTCATGTTTACTTTCGAAATGGATTTCTAAGATCGATATATTAGAAAGTGCAGCACTGATTGCATTTACAAAGCTGAACATAAATATTCCGTCCAAACTGAAGATGGTCCACGCGCTAGTACCCTCTATCTTTTCCATGCATGCGAGTTATGGACCCTGACAGCTAAGCTATCTAGAAAGAAAATCGAGATGCTTTCCGGAGACTTCAAATTTAAAAACGAATTTTTTGCAACTGTGTCGTCGTCGACCCTCAACACATGTATGAACAATCTGAACAGCAATTCCTTCATCTTGCCCTCAATCGGTCCAATGCCGTAGCGCCTTCGGATGTAGTCGTTACAGACGTGGTCAAACAGTGTAACTGTCGAGATCCAGTTGAGCATGGCGGCGAATCTTCGTTCCGCCTCCTTCGTTGTCGGCAAGCACTCGGAGCTGTACAAAGCGACAGGTCTCGCAATAGTCCGTTAGATCTCCGACTTTAGACAATATATGATTGTGCAGTCGCAGACGACGCCGATGGTTGTACGCCATTTGAGCTACATCGCATTGATGTGCGCAGTGACTTCGCTGAGGATGTTGCAGTCGTCGCTGTGTGCGAACTGGGATACTTGAAGGCGTACGTTCATGGTGCCGTGTTCGTCTTTATTTATGGCCAAATACTTCGTCTTCTAAATGTTTAGGCGGAGATCAAACTGGGGACTTGTTGCAGGTCGGACTTACTCTCGGATGCGAGCAGAAGATTAACTGGGTATAAGAGTTTCCAGTGTTCGAACCGTTGCAGAACACTGATGATGGCGTAATGTTTTTATGATTTTTATTTGGGGGAAGAGTATTCTTTTTTTTATCTATCAAATGTAATAAATCGTTTGCGAGACGTTTTAGGAAAATCGAGAGGTCAAAAGTGAATACATTCCGCGTGTTCTTAAACAAATATCTGTTAATTTTAAAGCGTTTTCGCTTTTCATTCAATTCAGAAACTTTAGAACGAAATGCTTACTATTTCCATAATTTACACGTTGCAGAGTTCCATCCTTATTTTGGTTGTTGTCATTTAGCATGGCATCTCAGCTCTTTTACTATACGTTCTAATAAATTAAAATATATCAAATATATAAGTATAAATAAATATATAAGTCAAGAACATGCATTTCTTTATCTATATAAAGTTAGGTATGCTTATATGTCTATATATTTGCGTGCACGGGGTCCACTCGTAGACTAATTAATCGATCATTATGAATTTTGAAAGATGGAAGCTTTGCGTAAGAGTTCCAAATATGGGTTATATTTAGTTTACTTTTGGTTTATGCAGAGATGGTAAAAAGAAGATCGAAGCCCTTCGTGAAAATTTATGAATTGATGTCTAATACCTATTTTTCAAATTTCACAAAATTCAGAGGTATTTGAATTTTCACGGAAGGCTTCCAACCCCTCTTTACCATTTGCTTACAACTAAATTAAGTTAAATAGAGCCCACATTACCCACCCTTACGCCTAACAACTGTGTTCCAAAATTCATAATGATCGGTTAATTAGTTTAGGAGTGATTATGTATCTACAAATACATAAATATATCTATATACCTAATTTATATATATATATATATATGTGTGTGTGTGTGTGTGAGTGTCTGTGTGGGTGTGTGTGTGTGTTTAGGCGAGAGAATAAACAAAAAAAATCGTTACAAAATGAAGAAAGACAAGACGAAAGTAAAAATCAAAAAATTATGCTGAGATATAGAGGAAAAAAGAGAAATATATCTTAAATTGTAGGATTTAAAAATAATGGCTAAAAGAAAGTTAAAATTAGAAAATCGAAATAAAGAAGTAGGAAAGGAAGAAGGAAAGAACTTGAAAGTAAAGAGGAAAAGAATAAGTGAATGAGAGAAGATAGAAATAACAAAAGAGAGCAAAATAGAAAGAAACGGAAAAAAAAGATAGGTTATACAAAGATGATAGCTAAAAACGAAATGAAAGAAAAGAAAGAATACGCAAAATAAAAACGAAGAAAAAGAAGCAATAACATATAGAAATAAATGAAGTGTGAATGTGAAATAACTGTAGAAATGAGAAGGAAAAGTTTTAACGAGAAAAGGAAGCAGCAAAATAAAGAAGGATATAATATAGAAAAAGAAAAAGAAAGAAAAACACAAAAGAAAAAGAAAAAGAGAGAAAAACACAAAAGAAAAAGAAAAAAAAGAAAAACACAAAAGAAAAAGCGAATATTAAACAAAACGAAGGAAAGAAAAAAATAAACATTTTATTCTTCGATTTATTTTTCTTTCTTTAGTAATTGCTAGTGTTTATGTTTCTTTTCGTCTATTTTTACTGCCCTGAATTCCCACGGTTCCTTCAAGCTGAAACGTTCCCAGTCTTTGAATAGTACCATTCTCGGAAGCAACGCTGAATCAATGGAATCATTTGTTCTTTATCATAATCACGAGAATTTCTATCCTTAATAATATCAAGTCTACAAATTTATGCATAAGAATGTGCTAGTTAATCATTAGTCACGTATATATATATATATATATATATATATATATATATATATATATATATATATATAAAGAGAGAGAGAGAGAGAGAGAGAGAGAGAGAGAGAGAGAGAGAAAGAGAGAGAGAGAGAGAATAATTGTACGCCAAGCCGCTTTAATAAGTGTTAAAATTATCATTGTTTATCAGCTATTAAGATTTGGGTTGAAAAATACTTGTAATCCAGGGTTTAGGGTTAGGGTTAGTTAATCATCAGTCACGTATATATATATATATATATATATATATATATATATATATATATTATAATATAAAATAGAAATAATAAATTAAGGTGTCAATCAAATTTTATTAGAATTCAAAGTTCAAGCAAAGTATCTTAAAGTCCTTATAAGATATTAGTTGATGCTTATATCTTTTGTTGGATTGCTTCATTCATATATATATATATATATATATATATATATATATATATATATATATATATATATATATATATATATATATATATAGAATGATTGTACGTCAAGCCGCTTTAATAAGTGTTAAAAGTATCATTGTTTATCAGCTATTCAGATTTGGGTTGAAAAATACTTGCAATCTAGGGTTTCGAATCGCATGACCGGTAGTGAATAGTCATATCTCTATGCTGATGAGACCAGATTAAAAAAAGGACAAAACGTATACGTACATAGATAATAAACAATAACAAATATTTATATTTGTCGCTCCTCGTAAAAAAAGTAGAGCACTGTAATGTTAGTACTAACACAGCATGGCGTCACTTGCTTTATGATGCATAATTCCTTCCCTAATAGAAGTAGAATGTCTGGACGTCAAGCCGCTTTAAAAAGTGTTAAAATTATCATTGTTTATCAGCTATTTAGAATTGGCCGCGTGGTTAGCGTTAAAAAATACTTGTAATCCAGGGTTTCGAATCGCATGAACGGTAGTGAATAGTCATTTCTCTATGCTGGTGAGTCCAGATTTTAAAAGGACGAAACGTATACGTACATAGATAATAAACAATAACACACACACACACACACACACATATATATATATATATATATATATATATATATATATATATATATATATACTATAGATATTTTTAATATTAAAGTGTTTTCACCTACAGACGACGTCGTTTCGGGATCTCTTACCCTCATCAGTGTAGAAGTGGCAGTTAAGGGCTGTCGCATGGGCTCGAACGCCGATCGTAGATACAGTCTAGAATTATGAGACAAACGGCTGCGAGAAATCAAAACAGACAGTAATTGAAATTAACGTACACTAACTCGGGAGACGAGGGAAGTGTCATTGTCGTCTAAAGTGTTCGACAATCGAGCAAAACTTGCTTATTGCAGAAATGACAACAGACTTTTTAATTTCTGTGTTGCTACCATTATTTTTATTATTATTAATTATAATAAAATTGTTTTTATTATCATATTTACAACTATTATGATTAACATTATTGTTATTTTCTTTATTATTATTATTATTATTATTATTATTATTATTATTATTATTATTATTATTTACTTAATCATTATTATTATTATCACTATTATTACAACCGTCATCGTAATTACCATCTTTTATTATTATTATTATTATTATTATTATTATTATTATTAGTAGTAGTAGTAGTAGTAGTAGTAGTTTTTTTACTATTATTATAATTGTTATTGTTCGTAGTAGCAGTGGTGGCAGCATTATCATCATTATTATTATTATTAACATTATTATTACTATTATTATTGTTATTATTATTGGTTTTTCTTCTACTATTATTATTATTGATAGTGGCAGTAGTAGTATTACCAGTAATATTGTTGTCATTATTATGATTATTAGTATTATTATCATCATTATTATTATTATTATTATTATTATTATTATTATTATTATTATTATTATTATTATTATCATTATTACCATTTATCGTGTTAACTAAATATATTTATGAAATAAATTAATTAATTACAATTAGATGAAATTAAAAAAACTAAAAAACAGTAAAAGCTAAGAATAAAAACCTACAAAATTAGAGCCCAATTTATTAACACCCCACACACACACTACCACCAACATCATTGCCGACCGAAACTTAAAACCGAAACTGTAAATTGTGTCTCATTGCACAACAAACACTCCAAACAGAAATTGACGAGTCTCCTTACAGCAATCAACATTCAGAAATTAGCTGTATGTGTCTTTTTTTACTCTTTCTTCCTTTCCCCTTTCTTTTCCTTTATACCCTCTCCCCCTCTTTACCACCCTCTTCCTTCTCGCCTCTGTTTTCTCTATCCTCAATGAATTTATTTCTTATTTTATCTCATATCACATTATTTTATTTAATTTCTATCCATCTATTTATTTTTTATTCGTCTCTCTTTCTATTTATTTTTCTTTCTTTTTATTCCATTTTATTTCATTTAATTATTTTACTTATTTTTTTACTTTATATCATATTATATTTTTGAGTTTAACGATCCCAATTCTAACCACAGTACTTTCCAAATTTTAATAAAATAAAATTTTCCCCCATTTCATTCTTTACAAATATGATTTAAGGTTAAGATCGGATGTTAACTTTGTCTAATGAGATCTCAGTTTATAAGAGCTGTTGATCGATAACATCAACATGCTAGTGTCACATATTTTGTGCAGATCTGTGTAAATCAAAATAAAATCATCATATATAACAGCTCTATTTGATATTCAGCACTTTCTATAAGCCAGGTTGAATTTTTTTTTATTCTTATCCTGTGGATGTTTACCCTACCTAGATTATATATATATATATATATATATATATATATATATATAGAGAGAGAGAGAGAGAGAGAGAGAGAGAGAGAGAGAGATTTTGGTACAGAAAAAGTAGTACAACATTCGTACCGTCGGTTTCAAACACAGAAGGACTTAGCCATCCGGCTCTCTTCAGCTTCTGTTGTCATCTGTTTCGAAAATGTCAAGTCACGTGTCACTCTCGTTTGGACGCGTTATTTGCTTAGAGGTTAATGTATGTTTGTTTAAATTTAGTGTAAGGAAGGTTTAATAAGGTTTGAAAAAAATGGGAAGGGTGAAAAGTAACAGTTGAGATCTAAACCGGAGAAGATTTAAAGAGATATAAAAAAAATTTTAAAATAAAAAATATTTCTATATAAATCCCGTGAACCAATAGTATGAGGATCGTATATTTGGCCGTTACTGTTTCAGGGTTTAATGATATATATATATATATATATATATATATATATATATATATATATATATATATATATATATATATAATTAAAAACCATAATTCTCATTAGCTTTTACAACCCTTTACACTCAAAAATAGTTTTTTTAGATGTAATATTCAATTTTCTTATACATGTTTCATGGCAAATTCAGACAAATGTATTTTTGTCCTTTACAATCATCAGAGAGTAGTAGTATGTATTGTGGAATTGTAAAAAAAAACTATTACATCAAAAACACAGGAGAAAAGTACGGTGAAGTTCAAGATTGAGTCCTGATAAAAGTTTAGCAAGTTGAAGGATATAAAGGTAAAAGCTTACATTTGGAATAGTGACAAATTTAAACAAGTAATTCCCCCCTTAGAAATCTTTAGAGCTGATTCGAGTTCCGAGTGTGTTTTTTTTATAATAAATAAATGTAAAGAAACATACTTTATAAGTTTTTTATATTTAAATAGAACAATAAAGAATAAATTATTAAAAAGTCCTTTTAAACCATGTTATTTCAAAGAAATAGTCCTCTCTTCAGAAGGAAAATAAAGTATTAAGGATTGTTTAGCATTATTAATTTGAATAAAATTTTTAATCGTTTATGAGTTCTTAAAGAACTAAAAAAAATGCCTGTATGAAGGAGGAAATCTTTGTAATAATGAATCTCCAGATACATTATGAGGTGTTAAAATGTCATCCATTGGAATAGTATATTATAATATAAAGGATATTGGATTCCAGAGAAATAGGTAAAAAATAGTCAACATTCAATATATTTGAAGATCAATATATGTAAATGCATTATGTCTCAAAACGTCTTCCTTGGTAATATTTTATGTATGATACGGTTTGTTCCACTAGTGTTTATGAAAGTGTTCACTTAAATAATCGGTGTTTTCCTATTACTTATCGTTCATATCGTATTCAAATGAGATTTAAAATAAAATCTGCTGATGGTCTTGGATTATATTTTAAAACGGTAACACACACAAATAATTTAAAGCAATTCAAACATTTTATGCGATGAGTAAAATTTGTAGATATAGATCTTACATAACTAAAGAGGAAAGGAAAACACGGACAACGAAAACACAGCAGGTGTTGAATGTTAAAGAAACGCTGAGTATTTACAAAATTAAAAATATTTTTTAAATATATATATATATATATATATATATAAAGAGGTGTACTAAAAGCGAACTTTTAGGAAAGGTAAAACCCTATTGTGAAGAGTATGCAGCTCAATATCCAGGATAGAGCAGGTAGAAATGAAGGAGAGTGGAAAGGAATTAGAGAAAGCAAAAGCCAAATCAAAATTCAATTCAAAAGTTCAAAGCAAGGTACATTCCGCAAAAAAGGCAATTTATTCAAGTTAAATTTTCCTTAAGCCAGGCTTTTCAAAGATCAAAATCTTATCATCAGAGGAAGTCGCTGGGATAGATAAGTTGGCAATGGCCAAGATTTAAAATTTGAAAAAATGAAATAAAATAAAAGTTGTAGGGAAGGAAACGTAGGGCAAAACTGTGCCAAGGTGCAAGCAAATGTCCGATTGTCAAAAGGTCCGGTGTCGAAGAGTCCAATGGAGAGGATACGATGTAGATAGGTCGGTCGTTAGAGGCACGAGAAGTAATGAGAGAGGTTTCAAAGTTAAATTCCAAGAAGCCACAACTTCAGGTACGGCGAAAATAGAAAATCCAGGAAGGGTAAAAAGTCCAATAAGAGGTACATTCGAAGATGCAGGCAGGCGTCAGAGGAGATTAAGATGTAAAATATTCGCCATTAAAGAGACTTCCCGGGCAGAGATGACAAAAGAAAGTGTTTTAAAGTGGAAAAAGGGGCAGTGAGAATATTTAAAGTCTGCCCAGTTGAGAAAGCCGGCTATAAATGAAGAAAAGCAAAGACAGTGAAAAGGAGAGTATAATATGCGACCAGTGGGCAAGGGAGGAAACGGGTAAGTGGTATGTAGGAGGAGAACGGGACGGGTACGAGGAAAGAGAGGGGGGAGGAGAAAGGGAGCGATGCGGTGAAGGAATGCGGATAAAACTAAGAGTGTGAAAGTGGGGGGGGGTGAAACAAAGTTGAAATTAGGATTCAACTAGAAAAGGGGAAGAAAGGAGTGGGGGTAAGTTAACAAATGTTAGGATAAGGGGTTAAAATATCAGAATATGTATAAGAACAGAGTTCGGGGGTTTAGAAGTTTAATCAAATGACCTTAGAAATAAACAATGAGGCCAAATATATATGAAGGGTAGGACTAGGAGAATGAGTTAAAGATTAAAAGAGTAAAGATAAAAAATAGAGATAAAAATAGTATAAAAAGTAGAAATAAGAAAATAAAAGAATAAAGAATGAAAAATAGATAAGATTAGTCTTAAGCTCGCAGGGAAAATTGAGGATTGACCGAAAGAATAAAAAAATTAAAAAATAAAAAATTAAAAAATTAAAAAATTAAAAATAAGATACTAATAATAGAATGAGGGAAAAGTCGATAAGATTGGAGCTCAAGAATGAAAATTAAAATAAGACTAAGATTAAAAAACAAGACCTAGAGAGGATATCCGGAATGGGAGTCTCCGAGGTGGAAAAGGTGATGGGTTAGTAAATAAGCAGTTACGGGATGCTAGTTCAAATAGATATGGGAAAATATAAACTTTGAAATTTTATTTTAAAAAAGTTATATGGATGTTAATTAAAAAAATTGTTAAAATAGGTTAGAGAAGGCTGGAAGGGGTAAGAGATATACAAAGTTTAAAAAAGTGACAAAGGATTAAGCCAGAAGGAGAGTGGAGATCGCAGTTACAAGTAAATACTATAGGGGTTAAAAGATGTAGAGCTAGGGCGGGAAGGGGGTTGAGTAGTTTGAGAGAGAATATGCGAAGGGCGAGGTAAAACAAGGGGGGAAATAATCGAGGCTATTAAAAAAGTGAGAAGAATTAAAAACAGGAGGGGAAGAATAATTAGAGTGCACAGTGGAAGCAGTAAGGAGTTCGAAATCGAGGTGTGCAAATGGGATAATGAGTAGATAAGGCTAATCAACAAGTGAATGAAAGGGCTAGGATAATATGAATAGAGTGGGTTAGTTATCACGTTGAAAGGGAAAAGAATGAAGAATGGAAGTGTTGAAGGGAAGCGGACGAATGCATTAAAAGAAGTTAAACGGGAAAGAAAATGGAAAGCCAAATAAAGTTATACAGTTAAGGGGGTTAAGTGGAAAGATTTAGGGGGTAATGGAAGAAAGGTGTTAAAACTAAGGGAAATGCGAAGCTAACGAAGTTTATGGGTAATTTTATTAAGTTAAGAGAAGGTTAAAGGGATGAGGGAGATATAAGTAGAGATTAAAGAACAACAGGAATTAGAACTATCATAAAGGGGTTTCGAGATGTAAGGAGGGAAAATCCGAGATGAAGGGAGGGTATTTAATCAAATGGGGGAGGGGTGTCTGGGGGATTATTATGGTTGCTATACCTGAATTTACGTTTATGCCTGCAACTGGAGATAAGTTCATTCTTAGAATTAATAATATTTTTAGATTTAGTAGCAGTAGCTATCATAAAGGTTTCCAGAGTACAAAGTTGGCAATGGGATGCTCCAGGGGTATATGATTTGGACTTTTTAAGTATTGACCAGTGAAGTGAATAGGGAGTATTTTTGAGATTGAGGTTTCTAATTAGATTGGAAAGTGAAGTGCCTGTGCTGTTATCGCTGCTATTTTTAAAGGAATATATATGGTTTGAGATCCGGGTTTTTATGGGGAAAGAGGACGCCCCAATATATGTGTGTATCTTGAAGGGTGGTGCTATAGTTGCATTGAGATTACTAATGGTATTAGAAGAGATTTGGGTTTGGAGATCCAAGTTATGCGAGGAAAGTTGATTGGAGAAGTGGGGTGGAGCGTAAATTCAGGTATAGCAACCATAATAATCCCCCAGACACCCCTCCCCCATTTGATTAAATACCCTCCCTTCATCTCGGATTTTCCCTCCTTACATCTCGAAACCCCTTTATGATAGTTCTAATTCCTGTTGTTCTTTAATCTCTACTTATATCTCCCTCATCCCTTTAACCTTCTCTTAACTTAATAAAATTACCCATAAACTTCGTTAGCTTCGCATTTCCCTTAGTTTTAACACCTTTCTTCCATTACCCCCTAAATCTTTCCACTTAACCCCCTTAACTGTATAACTTTATTTGGCTTTCCATTTTCTTTCCCGTTTAACTTCTTTTAATGCATTCGTCCGCTTCCCTTCAACACTTCCATTCTTCATTCTTTTCCCTTTCAACGTGATAACTAACCCACTCTATTCATATTATCCTAGCCCTTTCATTCACTTGTTGATTAGCCTTATCTACTCATTATCCCATTTGCACACCTCGATTTCGAACTCCTTACTGCTTCCACTGTGCACTCTAATTATTCTTCCCCTCCTGTTTTTAATTCTTCTCACTTTTTTAATAGCCTCGATTATTTCCCCCCTTGTTTTACCTCGCCCTTCGCATATTCTCTCTCAAACTACTCAACCCCCTTCCCGCCCTAGCTCTACATCTTTTAACCCCTATAGTATTTACTTGTAACTGCGATCTCCACTCTCCTTCTGGCTTAATCCTTTGTCACTTTTTTAAACTTTGTATATCTCTTACCCCTTCCAGCCTTCTCTAACCTATTTTAACAATTTTTTTAATTAACATCCATATAACTTTTTTAAAATAAAATTTCAAAGTTTATATTTTCCCATATCTATTTGAACTAGCATCCCGTAACTGCTTATTTACTAACCCATCACCTTTTCCACCTCGGAGACTCCCATTCCGGATATCCTCTCTAGGTCTTGTTTTTTAATCTTAGTCTTATTTTAATTTTCATTCTTGAGCTCCAATCTTATCGACTTTTCCCTCATTCTATTATTAGTATCTTATTTTTAATTTTTTAATTTTTTAATTTTTTATTTTTTAATTTTTTTATTCTTTCGGTCAATCCTCAATTTTCCCTGCGAGCTTAAGACTAATCTTATCTATTTTTCATTCTTTATTCTTTTATTTTCTTATTTCTACTTTTTATACTATTTTTATCTCTATTTTTTATCTTTACTCTTTTAATCTTTAACTCATTCTCCTAGTCCTACCCTTCATATATATTTGGCCTCATTGTTTATTTCTAAGGTCATTTGATTAAACTTCTAAACCCCCGAACTCTGTTCTTATACATATTCTGATATTTTAACCCCTTATCCTAACATTTGTTAACTTACCCCCACTCCTTTCTTCCCCTTTTCTAGTTGAATCCTAATTTCAACTTTGTTTCACCCCCCCCCACTTTCACACTCTTAGTTTTATCCGCATTCCTTCACCGCATCGCTCCCTTTCTCCTCCCCCCTCTCTTTCCTCGTACCCGTCCCGTTCTCCTCCTACATACCACTTACCCGTTTCCTCCCTTGCCCACTGGTCGCATATTATACTCTCCTTTTCACTGTCTTTGCTTTTCTTCATTTATAGCCGGCTTTCTCAACTGGGCAGACTTTAAATATTCTCACTGCCCCTTTTTCCACTTTAAAACACTTTCTTTTGTCATCTCTGCCCGGGAAGTCTCTTTAATGGCGAATATTTTACATCTTAATCTCCTCTGACGCCTGCCTGCATCTTCGAATGTACCTCTTATTGGACTTTTTACCCTTCCTGGATTTTCTATTTTCGCCGTACCTGAAGTTGTGGCTTCTTGGAATTTAACTTTGAAACCTCTCTCATTACTTCTCGTGCCTCTAACGACCGACCTATCTACATCGTATCCTCTCCATTGGACTCTTCGACACCGGACCTTTTGACAATCGGACATTTGCTTGCACCTTGGCACAGTTTTGCCCTACGTTTCCTTCCCTACAACTTTTATTTTATTTCATTTTTTCAAATTTTAAATCTTGGCCATTGCCAACTTATCTATCCCAGCGACTTCCTCTGATGATAAGATTTTGATCTTTGAAAAGCCTGGCTTAAGGAAAATTTAACTTGAATAAATTGCCTTTTTTGCGGAATGTACCTTGCTTTGAACTTTTGAATTGAATTTTGATTTGGCTTTTGCTTTCTCTAATTCCTTTCCACTCTCCTTCATATATATATATATATATATATATCTGTCAACTTATCAATCACTACTTCCTCTGATGATAAGATTTTAATCTTTGAAAAGCCTGGCTTAAGGAATGAAATTGAAAGAGAAGAAGAAGAAATATTTTTTATTTACTAAATGCTCCTTGTTCTGAACAACTGAAGATATTGATCTGTTTCCATTTGCAGGTCTAATTATTTTTCATTGACTCACCTTTTATATATATATATATATATATATATATATATATATATAGAGAGAGAGAGAGAGAGAGAGAGAGAGAGAGAGAGAGAGAGAGAGGGGGGGGATGCAAACAAGAAGACCCGGTGCGTTATCTGAGACTGAATGAGAAACTTCATGTCCCTTTGTACCTAACCGATAACATCATCTTACGTTTTGTATTCTTATTATTTAAATGTTGTAACATTTATTTTTTTAGTGTGGCCCGGACTATTAACTTAGTATTGATTGGTTGACAGTTTGCATCAATAAAGCGGCTTTAATTTCGGTAACATTATAGTTTTACACGCTCTCAAATCACACCAGACGTTTTCTTGATATTTATGAGAACCTCTGCGCACTCCTGCTCCGATATCTTATTAGGATTTGTCTTTGTATTTTTTTTAAATACAATATTTACATATATTATCAATAATTAGTGAGATAGAACTGAGTATATATATTTATTTCTGACGATTTGAATTATATTTATATCAAATTCCGAAATAAAGAGTTTTTACACCTGTTTCAAGACATAATTGATTTTAAGATATAAAATGTAACATATTTGTTTCAAACATCGAATCTCATCAGAACAGAATTTCGTATGGAATCAGTAAAAAAAATACCACAATGCCTTAAAAGGTGGAAGTTACACCAAAACAAAATAAAAATCCCAAGAATGGATCCATTATCAAATAACTTGGTAAGATGTTAAATTATTTTCTACGTGAAGTTGCATATGTCTTGATTTACATAATATGCATTTTGATGTGGAAATAATGTAACATCTTACCGAGGTATTTGACACTGTGTCTATTCTTTATGATTTTTGTTTTTTGTTTTTTTTTTAGTTGAAATTGAACCTTTTCGGCCGTTATTATGTAAAACGACTTACTTTAAGTAAAGACAATAACACTGCCGCGTAACGCTGAATATGTACAACGATGTTAAAATGAGTCTATTAAAATTAGATTTTAAGAATTTTGCGCTTTCAAGTGTAAAATATACATTTGGTCAGATCGAGGGTCGTGTTCCCCCGATTATAAACGTGTTCAGTAAATCAAGCAATGTTGCATGCAAAAGACAGAGTAATAATTAACAAACAAAATAAAGTAGTTCAAATAACGTTTATTGAACGTGTGTGTACGTGGAATGATGAAGTGTGTGATGTATGCATGTGTGTCGATGGAAAAACAGTTCTTGAAAAAGGTATAAGAAGAAATGAATCCGGCGAGAGGAAAGTCTTTGAAAGCCGTACACAAAGAAAATGAGTTGAGAACTCTTACCGTTGTTTGACCATGTGTTGACGGAAGAAAAGTGTGTTGGTTGTTGTTTTGCCGAGACTAGTTGAAGAGAAAAGCGTGAGACGAAACGCTAGTGTATTAGCGTGCTTCTGCCGAGGCCAATCGACCAGAAGAGAAAAGTGAAACGGAACGCTAGTGTCAGCGTTGTTCTGCCGAAACTGGTCGGTGAAGAAGAGAGATGGATTTTCCGTTTGCAACGGTTTTTATAGTTAGAAGGGCAGATAACTCTGGTGTCGCTTTACAGTGCCACCTGTCGGTGAAAAAGCGACACCTACCGGCAAACCGGTGTAGTTATGTTTTGAAAGGAGGAGGTAACTGCTACACATTCTTTTCTAAATTGACTGGCAGATTTGAATCATATAAAAACCGACATTATTCAATTACTACCTAATATATTGACATGATTCAACGGTTACCGATGTGGAATTGGGATTGGTATTTCGACGCATTTAAATCACTTTCACTGGTAATCTTATGAAAACTATCCGAATCCATCTCTTGTGATACAACAGGAGAGTATTCTGATACTAACTTAATCGTTCCCGTCCTCGTTTAGTGAGATAGAAATCCTTCTATACTGAGGCACTTTTTTACTTTTTGTCCCAATTCAAAGTGCCCCTTTTGGAGGTTGCTGAATTTTCTACACATTGAAAATCGAGCTTGTGTTTAACTCTGCCCTCGTGCAGAGGGGGGGGGAATAAATAAATACAAGACTCCCAAATTTATTTAGGGCAATTATCATCAGAGAAAGAAACTTGTAGGAGGATGGGTTATATATTCCACTTCATTATAAGATTTACTTCTCACAGAATTTGCTGTTTCATGACTGAAACAAGACTTCAATGCGTTGACATTAATCAACAGTTGAGCACAATGTCTACTGATACAGCCGGCATCCTAAGAGCTCTTCACAGTAAATTATGTGCAATTGTACCCAATACTTTTGGGGCTGTTTCTACTACTACTACTACTACTACTACACATGTTAGTAGTAGTAGTAATAATAATAATAATAATAATAATAATAATAATAATAGTAGTAGTAGTAGTAATAATAATAGTAGTAGTAGTAGTAGTAATAATAATAATAATAGTAGTAGTAGTAGTAGTAGTAATAATAATAATAATAATAATAGTAGTAGTAGTAGTAGTAGTCTACTCCCTTCTCACCGCAGGAAAATGTAGTACAATGTCGGAAAATCGGGGAAAAGGGCCAGCGCCCCTCAACGTGGGCTCCACAAATATAATCCGAGCAGCCCCGTCGACATTCCCCGATAGGGATGCTTCAGGCGATTGGTAATATACCAATCTCCTTATTAAAAACAGAAGGTAAAACCTGAAAGGGTGCACGTCTTATGACTGAACAGGCTCATACCTCAACCGACAGAGCAGGGACAGGTGATGCCACAACAGCCCACCCTTTGTCGGACTGATTTACGAGAACGGATCATCGACTTGTCTGGAGTGCCGAAAACCTTTTGACACTACAAGTAGTAGTAGTAGTAGTAATAGTAGTAGTAGTAACATATTTACTTCCTTGCTATTACATTTCAAGGATTATTGAAGCTAAACCTGGTGCAGTTCTGCTCAATAGTTATATTTAAGTTATCTTGTGAGATTTTAGAAGTTGAACCTAAATAGCATTTTAGCTGAAATATCAAACTTTAATTCTGACTAGCAAATTCTCAGTTGTTATCATGATCTCTAAAATGTTACCGTAAAAAAAGGAAAAGAGATAAGAAATCAATTTGCCTTTTCACTTGCAATGTAGAAATAAATCACAACTTGTTTAAATTCGAGTCTGTCCCTCTTAGGAAAGAGACATTTGAACACTAATACTAAATATTTGTCCAGGAAATAAAACAATATAGCGAAACAGAACTATTTGTTGTAATAAAATCAAAAGAATCGATTAATTAAAAAAACAATAAATAATAGTTAATTAATAAAATGTCTTTTTTCCAAACCGATATGCAAATTAGTACACCTTGCATCTGATATCGCATAATACATAAGCAGTATATAAAAAAGTTATGGCTTTGTATTATTTAGATTATTCGAACTACTGTTCTCATCTTGAATGTTATTCTCACAACGTTTCGACCGATGTCACCTCTGCCAATCTTCAGTTATATCTGTTCGAACTCGGGAATCTTTCTGTCGAACTCGAGAATCTGTACGGAATTTTGGACTGAACCCGTAGTTTGCTCTCGTTTCGTCAGCCATGACTGGGTAAAAGTCTTAAGTGATTCGTAATTGTATTCCTAGTATCGTCTACATTGAGGATTGAACCCTCTACCTTCAGAAAACTCAATCTTCATCTGAAAAATTCCGAAACATAATTGAAATAAGGAGTTCTGACTTTTCCGTTAGTACGAGAAATGGTCCCAACTTTCGCATTTATTCATTTATATTGAATGAAATATATATTTGTCTTTATTAGATTCGAAAATTTTGAAAGAGAAAAAACTAACTATTGGATAAGACAATGTTGAAGAAAAATACAATTTACAGTATTATTTACCTCCTATTCAGGAGGTTAGGCACAAGGCCAGTTTTATCTTACTCCCACAAGGTAAGATGTGACCCACGGTCGGGTCGGGAAAGGGGGGCTTGCAAAGTCAGCGCCCGAGAGGTGAGCACTCTGGCCATTAAAAATTGCCTGGGCAGCCCCGTCGGCATTCCCCGGTAGTGGCGCCGCATGCAGTAAACAATAAACTTACTCCTCCCCAAAGAGCTCCCCTCTTTGGGGAGGAGTGGACAGTATTTCCAACTTAAAACTGCTGAGAATTTCGGATCGATTTTCCACCATCCATTCAGAAATGACTGGTTCGTCGACTGTGTTCAAACCAGTCGAGGATAGGCACTTGGCATCATTCTGGCAACCTAGGGACTGTCTTGCTGGTTAGAAACAATCCTGGTGAGAAACCTTCTTTTATCAGAATGAGGCACGATCCTGTTCAGTCCTCGGGAGGGTGCACTCTCCCAGGCTTTACCTTCTCCCTTTGAGAAGGGTTGGTTTATTGCCAATCGCTTTAGACGCCTCTACCGGGTAATGCTGCTAAAACTATTTTTGCTAAGCCAAAGTGCGCCCACTCCGCTTCTGACTTTTATCCTTACCTGCTGGCCTTGTGCCACACTACCTGAAGTGAGCAGGAAGTAAATATCATTGAATGTATTCACAAAACCAAACTTAATATAACATAGATAAATAACAGCCTTTCTCATCTAACGCCGCAAACAAGGGAGAAACACGTAAAGTATTTAGGGGACTTAATTATTACTGACAGAGTCTGGCTCCGTGTAGGCTCACACCAATCAACGTTGATGAAATAATCCGCTTACTGATTTACTTGCACCGAATCTGGACCCCTTTTTTTATCCCCCTCCCCTCCCGTTTATTTCTTCTTCTACGATGACTAGAAAAAAATGTTTCAAACAAAACCGAACTTAGATAAGAATATAAATTGAGAATTAATTACACGCAAAACAAAAATAAATACGCCTCCTATCCTCTGGATTCGGTGATTTATTTGTGTGATCCATTCGCCATAGCTTTAAAAGACCCAACTTCACGTGTTTAGTTCCAGGTCTTCGTGTATAATCACCCAGTATTACGAAAATAAAGTGATATCTTTTTTTTATTATTGAGTGCTTCAAGTCTATTTCGTTGGTTCGTCTCTGATCTAAGGTGGAACAAAAAAATGGTAGAACATATATTGACGTCTGATCGGGGAGAAAAAAAGACCGATTCCAGTTAATCCTTTTATTTTCCATTGTGTCACTTGACCTTTATAATCCTTTGTTTTTTAGGGGTTACAAGGGAGGGAAGTACGTGAAACCTGTGATTCTATGTTATTGCCCTTTACACTAGAATCAGGGTGTAGTGCCTGTTCTATCCTCGGTTGGTGGAGGAGGAATCCTTCCGAACTGATGTAATTTTTATTTTTATCCAAATGCAGAGTGCTTGGGGGGGGGGGGCTGAATTTCCCTCATTAAAAATCGACTGTGTCTAACTATGCCTTCGTATGAAGGCAAGCAAATAGGGACGTAAGGTTTGTATTCTGCTTTAAAAGTCAGTATCATATTGTTTTATTTTTCGTTTTGCACATGTGCTAGTTTGTATGGTTAGTATTAAACAATAGAGTTCACTGAGATTTTTACTTAAGTCATTCTCGGAATTCAAAATTATACCAATTATTAACAAGAGCCACCTGTTGTCGGACATTATTTAAAGATCACATATTATGGTAGACTAGATTGACAAGACTTGGCAGAGCAACTAGCATAGGGGAAGAACAACTATGAAATAATACATTGTCTGTAGAACGGGCGAACATTGTGATTAACCATTAAATGCTTTTTGTTTTAAATATAACACATTCCAACAGAATGCCTATTTAATATAATATTCAACGAAAATCTGTCAAACTGCAACTTGTTTCACATCTGCAACGAGCCTGTTGGCAAATGTGAGTAGGTATTAGTATGATGTTGCATCAGAACACCCGTTAAATACGTAATCAGTATCTTCGATGTCACGAGCTAATATCATCGGTGTGTCATCTGCCTAATTCAAGAGCCTAAATCGCAAATAATCGTAAATAAAAATTATTTTATGATTCTCTAGTGTATTATGATTATTAGGTTGCATATATTTTAGTGTTTTGTTATACATGTAAAATCTCATGCCATTTGTTGCACATTTCTAACATCATTTATTTTTGTTCGATATTGGTTTTTTTTCTAAAAAAACATTTATTCTACTTTATACTACCTCTATGTGTTGCATAGCCGTCTCGGAATGGGCCGTGGCAGTTCTCGCTTAAACAACTGGTCATTTTTAACAAAAAGACATTGGGGGATGATTGTACTAAGTCTAGCATAAAACACCATTGAGGTGTCATAAAGTGGTTAAAATAAAAATGCACATAGTAATAATAATCATGCAAACTTCTAGGCTTCAAAACTATTTTGTTTAATTGAAACACATTTAAACAAAATTAGAGAATTATCCAATTTCAATGAAATAGACGGCATATCTGTATATTTATAATGTTAAGCCATTAGTCGAACTGACAGTGAGATTAAAAGTCAACTTTCTATTCACGATGGTATTTACTTCGTTGCCACCGCATGAAGATGCGGCACAAGGCTGGGAAGGCGGGAGATAAGAAAAAGTCAGCGCACTAAAAAAGTGGTGCGCTCCGACTTCACGAAAATAGCCTTATCAGCCCCGGCGATATTCTCCGGTAGGGGCGCCTCAAGTGATCGATAATAAACGAACCCCTTCTAAAAAAAGAAGATAAAGCCTGGGAGGTGCATTTCTTAGAACTGAACAGATCCATACCTCACACTAACAGAGTAGGCCTACGCTCTTTCGGATTGATTGTTGAAAACATAACTTCGACTGGCATAAAACCAGTGAACATTTCGAGTCGCGACAGAAGAAAAGCAGCTTTCCAATATATTCAGTCATGTCGATGGGATTGACGTTCGAACGTTAACTAATGTGCATAATACTTTGCAAAAGTTACCAATGTTACATATACCCCCACACACACACTCGGAGAGGAGTTCCAATATCTCGGAAGTCACTAATGCACACACAAATCATAACAGCAAAATAAAATCCTACCTCGTATTTACCAATCCTCCCGCGACCAGGGCACCTGAGATTAATGTTTAACAACAGCACGAAGAAATGAAGAAATCATCGAATTTTTAAAAAGGATCCTTTTTTGAGATGGTGACATTGTCTTTTCTTCTGCCAGCGGCGAAGGAGGGTATTCCGAGCTAAGGATATTTGGAGCTCCTTAATGGTCTCAATTCATTTTCTACCCATGCGGTTCCTCGACTTTCAACTGACTATCTACTCCTTTCTTCACTCCTCCCCTATTTTAACCATGTGACGTCACGTCCGCTTCTGTACACAGGAGGTCGAGCTGACATGCGAGTACTCTAGCTGACCCTGACTGAACCCTATTTCCTATTAAGAAAAATGATACTCGCCCAATAATTAACACTCTCACTAACTAGTTATTTATTATTTTGTGTGTTTTCTTATTCGATGATTGGTTTAATTTTACTATTAACCTACTATTATTACGACTACTTTTCTATATCTTGGATGAAAGCTTAGCATTCTGTGATGAAAAGAGTCAATTAACCCATAGGATAAGCGATGTTTGGTTGCCTCAATTTTCCCGGGTAACACCGAGACACGCGTCGCACTAATATTCAATAAATCATATATTTTATAAGTAATACAAGTTTTCAAAAGATAGCATAGAAATTTAGATAACACATATGCGCGGTAATCGTTTTGTTATTTTTAAATATATGTTTACTCTTAAAAGCGACTCTAAGAGTGGTTCCTTGGCCTTTTGACGAAGAGAAAAGTATAGTATCTGTTCTGATAGTACACTTTTCTGTCCAAGGTCAATGAAGTAGAAATTCTTTCATTTTTGTCCCAATGTAGAGTGCATCTATGGGAAGCTGGATCCCCCCCACATTAAAAACCGACCTTGTGTCTAACCTTCACTAGACTAACTCGACATTCTACTAAATCTCATTCATTCACTGTGGAGGTCCCCAGATGCCGGAGAGCATTCTACTCCAATAGCTTCTTTCCTCGTGCTGCTGGCCTCTGGAACTCCCTCCCTTCCCCCTGTTTCCCCGACAGTACTGACATGCAGAAATTTAAAACTAATGTAAACAGACATCTCGCTGCTCATATCCCAATTTAAGCTGAACCACCAATCCTTCTCCCCTTTTCCTTTTTCTCAGTAGCCCCTTACGTTTACAGTGGCGTCCTGCCTTGTTTGGGGGTGAATCATGTAAAAAAATTTTTTAAAAAAACAAAAAACCTTGCCTTCGTGGTACGGTAAATTAATAAGGACTCTATATTTTTCCGAGAACATTTTTTAAACATGCTTGATCCCGAACAAGGCAAGTTGCCACTGTAGACGTAAGAGGCTACTGAGAATTAGGGTGAAATTTTTTGTTTGTTTTTTTTGGGGGGGGGGTCATACTAAATTGAGAGTTGTGCAGAGAGTTGATGCTGGTTAATATCTTAAGGAGACAAAAAATAAAACAAAGGAATTTTCCAGATTATTGTTAAAATCATTCACCTCCCACCCCACCCCCATACCCGGTCGCGTTGTTCACAGGTAAGTAGCGTCGGCTCTGCTAAGTATATACAAAAACAAAGAACAAGAACATGCACTGAGCGTAAGATAAGTAAGGGGCTTAAATGACATACTTAACTTATCGTTTTGGTCACGTGACTTAATTGTATAGCGTTGTTCTGGTTCAGCAAGCACTGTGAAGGTAGCGGTTTCAATATCACCGTTGCATCGTGTCTTTGCTACTT
The DNA here is from genome assembly GCA_963556195.1 of Sepiola atlantica. NCBI lineage: Eukaryota > Metazoa > Mollusca > Cephalopoda > Sepiida > Sepiolidae > Sepiola > Sepiola atlantica. The sequence continues at coordinate 50,135,611 of OY744534.1, read as the reverse complement.
CTGTTTTTCTTTCTTCCCTTTACTCTCTCTCTCTCTATATATATATATATATATATATATATATATCTCTATCTATCTCTCTCTCTCTCTCTATCTATCTATCTATCTATCTCGTGTCTCCTCGTGATCTTTTCTTTAACTAATTGCTTTTTAAGACCAACAATTCTGCACGTAAACCTTTCAACCAAAAAGATGTGAAATGCTTTTTTATGGAGGTCCGAGAACACACTTTTAGAATCGTCCTCCTTCGTCCATTGTTTTATTTTTCTCAAATCCACCCGTAAAAGAAGGAGAGGAAGAAGAAGCTGAGGGGAAAAAGAAGAAGCACTATGAAAATAATAAGGATGAGGAAGTTCAGGAAGAAGAAGAAGAAGAAGAAGAAGAAGAAGAAGAAGAAGAAGAAGAAGAAGAAACAGCAACAATTCTGGCTACACAATGGTTTCTCTGTTAAATTCACTCAAAACAGATTGCGGTGGGTGATAAGATTAACACCAAAGTCAAAGAAGAAGACAACACTGACAAGAAATTGCCTGTTTCATTTAGCACTTTAGAAAAATAAGCATTTTTTCCACACGCTAATTAGGTCGGTAATCAGAGTTCTTGCCGCCAGGGGTCGCTTTTGCCGATTGTAAGCGTCGAACGAGTTGACATAGATATTGGCCTACTCACTTTGTGATCTCACGTTGCCGCCAAAAGGTTATTAGCCACTGTGGCTTGTTCTTTCTTAATATTTTTTTACTAGAATATTAATTGTCACAAATCATAGGAGTATTTAATACATTTATGTACGACTTTTTAGATGTTCTTTGAATTAACTTGTCATGCATTTTGTAGTTAAAATTGAAATTTTTTCAAGTACCTTTGTTTTGTTTTTTAAATTTACAAAAAGACAGTGGTGATGAGGAAACCAAAGGATGTCGTGATATTTTCTGAGTGTGGTACGCGTGATGAATTATTCTATGCTGTTTATACGCGTCGTCTTTAATTACAATTAACAATCACGGATTATTATAGTTCAGATTTGATTCAACAATTGCCGAGACAGAGAGACAGAGAGACAGAGAGACAGAGAGACAGAGACAGACAGACAGAGACAGAGAGACAAAGAGACAGAGAGAGAGAGAGAGAGAGAGAGAATAAAGACGGGGGAGAGAGAGACGGAAATAAAAACAATTTATTATTTATCGCTACTTCTTTAAACAGATTTTTTCCTTCACGCTTCCAAACGGAAACTTATAAAACGTTTCTCTAAGTGTGACACCAAATGTTATATTTTCACTTACTGATGCGTTTATAAACCATTATACACCCGTGCCGTTGTTGGAAACCCAGATTGTTGCTTGTCCGTTGATACAATCACTTGGACGTCGATGTTTACTTTTAATTAAGGTTTATTACAAATAGAAGAACAGTCACAAAAAAATCAGAGCGACAGTTTACTTGCGTGAGAGAGAGAGAAGGAGAGAGAGAGAGTAAGACAGACAGATAGATAGACGGGTAGCTCGTCCTACTACACCTAGTTACATTGTGCGCGCCTGCCCCTTATTGGAGACGGCACCTCGGACACGTCTTTCCTGCTTGAGGACTCGCTAGCCAAGATCCAGAAAATCTCCATCCGAAGTCAAGTGGTTTCATCGACTTCCGTCATTACTTCCCTTAAAGTATCACTTTAACTTTTCAATTCAAATACCGTCCACCCCCTTATGTAACACAAATGCGTTGTGTTTTTGTAGGATAAATCCGCAGATATCTTTTCCCGACCGCTGTGGTAACCCGTTTGTATGGCTGGCAGAGGACGCAGAATGAATTCGCTCACCTGTTCACCTGTTGGTACTAGTGAATGGTGATTGGGAACAATTGGCGACGGCTTGATGAGCAAATTACAGGACGAATCAAGATTATACGGAAATAAACTATTTATTATTCTAAAGAAAATTAATAAGTGCATACAGTAGTGACCAGTTTGGAGCTTTGTCAAACTTCCTAAATGAATACAAAATAATCCATCTGAATTTTTCTTTTTTGGTGGCGGGGATATACGATATGTTTCATTGATCCTCAAAATGCGGAGTTCTCCCTTGATCAAGTTGAGGGACGACTTTCTCATACGTCTATACCGTACAGAGTCCTTCTCTGTTCTCCTTGTTATTGAATTTATTCCCGTCGTAAAACATGACTGACAAAGGCGATTTCAAACTCTTCTCCGCCTCCGCCTCCTACTTTTCCTCCTCCTCCTCCCCTCATATTCCTCTACCTCCTCCTCCTCCTCCTCCTCCTCCTAGCCCTTGATCTTTCTCTTTCAGGAGATGGAGGGAGTATCAAACTGTACCTTTCACCGTGTCTACCTGCCCTCACTGTCTTATTGATATTATGACAGTCTACTTCTCTCGCTGTTCATTTCATATTTTGACATGCCTGTCACCACCGAAATTCTCTGGTTAGTTCTTAGCCACAACAACCACGCCAGCTGACCTTTATTCTCTGTGATAAAATGAAATAAATCTACCCACCCTTAAAATCACGTGTCCCGATTAATATTAATGTCTTCTTCGGTGCATTTTACCGTTTCGATAATCGTAGGGTTTTCTTCGGCACAAAAGAAGGATGTCACATCTTATGTCACATCTCAACTTTCCGGTTTCCGCGTATTTGTAGCCAGTGTTATTTTAGTTCAAATTAGCTGTGGTTGATCAGTTGCATCTGGTTACATGGGTTAGCTCAACACTTTTCTTAATATGTCGTATATTACATGGTACTAATTCTTTCTTTGTTCTACAGTTTTTTCTGGTCTTTTTGTCATGTGGCCGGAGATTGTTCCTAGTCATCTTAAAATTATTGGCATTACCCTAATATTAATGTTATATACCACGTTCAGCTATTTGGCAAGTTCCTTGTATTTAGGTGGGGAGTACAGTTCTTAGGAAGATCAAACTCTTTCCTGATTTCAGCAATTACTCTACTTAAAATATTCCAAAGAGTTTAAATTTAATTTTGTTTATATATATATATATATATATATATATATATATATATACATTTAAAAATGATACGCGGAAATCTCTCTAAGGCCATTTCAACTATCATCTCGTCAGGAGAAAATCGATAATTTTAATTAATAATATTATCGAAAGAAAGAGCAAATGGGGAAGTTGAAAGTGCCAAAATTAGCGCTAAAGCGATTAAAATTCAATTTAATGATTTACTTACCCGATTAAAAGGCACTTCGTTAGGGAACAAAAAAAAAGGGAGGGAGTTCAAAGTTCCCCAAAGAGATTTAGAGATCTAATAAATTCCTTCTGCCGGTCTCAATGGGTAGTCCATTGGCCCCACTTTAGCTGATATCTTCGTCGGATATTACGAATCCGTTTTATTTAGGTCTGTAAAGATGCCCACTACTTATGTTAGATATGTGGATGACACTTGTGCGATGTTTTCTTCACAGAGTGAAGCATTGGCATTCTTTCATAAGTTAAATTCTATTCATGAGGCTCTTAAGTTTACGATGGAAAGTGAGAAGGATAACTGTTTTCCCTTCTTGGATGTTCTTGTTGAACGTTCAAAAGGTGGCTTAGAGAGATTTCCGCGCACCATTTTTAAATGTATTTATAAGTTTTGTACCTCAAAACATTTATTTATATATATATATATATAAACTATTAAAATATGTGTATATATACACATTTATTGGAATAAAACAAAGAAAAGACATGTTAGTCGTATCCTCCCAACCGTTCCGAAAATAGACCGCCTACTGTTTGCTGACTTGTTTAGAACCGAAAACAAGCGAGTCGATCTCTAAATGGGAGTCAGGCATAAGTGGTAGAACTTGAAAATATTTTACTTTGATCACAGCTCTAAGTGCATTACTTCTTTTATTACGTCTCTCGTTTTTACTTTAAAAATGAGACCCGTGACACAGCAGACAAAGTGCTAAGTAATAATCAGTTTTAAGTGACAGTCTTCTAGAGGTTGAAGGTTCAATCTTCAGTACAGGCGATACTAAGAATATAATTAAGAATTATTTAAGACTTCTACTCGATCATGGCTGACGAAACGCGAGCATTCTACCCTCATAGATTAAGTAATGAGGTCCCTTCGAAATTCCGTACAGATTTTCGAGTTCGATAAGACGTACCCGAAGAAAATCGGAGCTTACATCGGCCGAAATGTTGGGAGAATAAGAGAGATTTTCATACCATGTGAGAGTCTACATACCACGTGTAGTATCTGTTCCGATGGATACTACACACTATAGACCGGTGTTGTCTTGGCCTTCGGGGCTTGATTTACGCCGGTCTATGGGTCTGTCCTGTGCAGTTCTAGGAGGTCCACCCTCCCAGGCTTTGCCTCCCCTCTTTGGGGAGGAGTAAGTTTTTAGCTTACTGCCTAAGGCGCCCCTACCGGGGAATGCCGACGGGGCTGCCCAGGCAATTTTTAATGGCCAGAGCGCTCACCTTCTCGGGCGCTGGCTTTTCAAATCCCACTTTCCGACCATGTGTCACATACTCCTATTGTGGGTAGGTGTTGAATAACGAGAATAAGACTCATGGCCGGAAGAGTTGTCTGAATAATCACAAATAATAAAAAAATTATCAATCCTTATCTAAAAAAAATTCCGAAACACAATAAGGTAACCCTTTTTTATTAGCAGCGGAACTCCTCTATAGTTACCCCCCCTCTATAGTCGACGTTTTTACATTCTAACGACGATGTTTCTTCCAAAAAAAGAACAATAACAATTCTTTTCTATAGTACTACACATCTAAAAAAGCAAGAATAGGTTTAAGGCTCCTAAAACCCATACTAGAATTATCTGCAAAGACCCGTGGTGTAACGGATAGAGTGTTAAGTACAAATCCAGTTAATCTAAGTAACACTCTTCTACGATTGCGAATGACTTAGGACTTCTGCCTGGCCATGGCTGACGGAACGAGAGCATGTAATCCCTCTGGGTTAAATAAGGAGTTCTGTTCAAAGTTCCGTTCAAAGCTCCGTGCGGGTTCCCAGGTTCGACGGAGGGATTCCCGAGTTCTAGAGGATGCACCTGTAGAGTATCGGGTTTTGCATCAACCTGGGCGTTGTGAAAATAACGCTCAAGATGAGAACAGTAGTCCGAAAAATCCAAAATATTCTAAGAGTAAATTGTTTAAATTCTAGTCTTCTTTCGTAGACTGTGGTCCCCTATAGTGACCAAAATATTGGTCACTGTAGACGAGTTCTACTACTGTATTCTTACTGCGAGGGAGGTGCGTTTTCTCGTTTCGGTGCATTGGCTGATTTCACAACCCACGTTCAATGGACCGTTGTCCACCCGCATCTCCACCCACGAGAATATTATTTTTTTATCTCTCACGCCGCGACTTCTGGAGAGAGAAGCAGCCTTGCGTTGCATTTCTGAAACAAGCACATCTTCTGTTAAGAAGAGATTCACAGGAATTTGACAAGCAAGAGAAATCACGTGCACGTGTTTTCGTTTGTTTTTTTGTTTTTTTTCGAAATTCCGGGACACGTTTCTGCCGCAAAGAATAACACTGTATGCTTTTTTTCATAAGGAATTACATTTCTATTTCTAATCATTTCTATATAGTAAGCCTCTTTGGGGATCTCTTATCTTAATCAATAGATTTCTATTAGATTTCTATTAGACAGGGTCCAAAAAAAGAGTGTCCAATCTAATAGATCACGCACTGTTCAACAAACTCCTCTCCCGGTCCCATCGCCGCAATGTTGCATCCCTATGCTTGTTTCACAAGTCTACCAATGGAATGTGCTTCGATGAACTCGCGGCACTGGTGCTTTCTCGACGGGAATACCCCCGACTAACCCAACAAGCAGCCAAATCCCACCCTTCACTGTAGAGGTCCCCAGATGCTAACCTTTGGAATTTACTCCCTGTTCCCTGTTTCCCTAACTGTGCTTACATGCAGAACTTCAAATTTAATGGGAACAGATATCTCGCTGCCTAACTCCCTACTTAGGATGTCCATGTAAGTATTGTCTCTAATTCACAGTAACCCCTTTACGTCTCAGTGGCAATGTGCCTTCTTTATATATATATATATATATATATATATATATATATATATATATATATATATATATATATATATATAATCTCATTTAAAATTTTAATATTTATTTTTAGTCATAAAGCTTCTTAAATACGAAATATGACAAAAAAGAGCTATGGGTGAAAGAGAGACATGCGGATAGTTGTATCATCTAACATAACCTTATCCCAAGATCCTTTCTCAAGCTAACGACAGACACATTCCGTCCCCTAGACATAACCCTGGTACGGACCATTATTGAATATGCCATCCAAGCAACAAAATGTTATTTTTAATAAGACATCGCACACCTGGTGCGTGTTCAGCGGTTAACAATAAGAATGGTGACGGCGGCAATTTTCACGCTTACCTATAAAGAGTCGTTTCAAAAACTAATTCTGTTCTTAATTGGGCAAGAAACGATGCGAAGACACCTGATTATGGCGTACAATAGCATAAACGGGAATTTAAATCTACCATTCGAGGAGTGTTTCCTCTCAGCGCCAAGTTGCAGTCTCCGCAGACGCCTGCAGAAGATATACCATCGTTGTTTTCGATTCAACTGAAGAAAGGTAATATTCGCTGCCGGTGTTTTAGCTCCGAAATCTTGAATACCTTGAAAGATATAATATATGAGCTGACGAAATGCAACGTTTTGGAAATAATAGCTAGCAGAAAGAATCATAACAGGTGTTCTTGCTGTGCCCGCGCAACGAAATTCGCCGAAAAGCTGCAAAAGAAACAAAATCCAGGCAGAGGAATGTCGCCATTTGCTAGATAGCGTCGGAGTAACATCTATGTAGAAAGTACTCAACAAGGATCTTCGCCACTCCTCACACAAGGGGTAACTACTTAATGCCAAGACGCAAAAAGACCGCCTTACGAAGGCCGAGAAACCCCTCAACAAGGTTAAATATATAGTCGCTCTATGGATCCTCTAGTTCATCTCAGAGCCAGTTTCACAACGAGCAGAACAAGAGAGAACAAGCCTACACCCCACACGAAGTTCTGCGCGTCATGAAAACTTAGTTCCTTCAAATTGTGATCGTCTTTGTGTATGCTAGCCGTGAACGCTATGTCATGCCGCCCAACATCTTCGAACAAGGATTCAGACTCAATTCAGATTGCTATACTGACTTTTTGTCTACTGTTTTACGGGCTGGATGAAGTGGATGGCTGCGGGAAGGCCGTGCATGTGGCAGTAGAACTCAGCTCCGTATCACACATCTGTGGGAAAATCCAGATGTGGCTGTTTCAGAACTTCCACGACTTCACCAGTCCTAACATCTGGTTCCCACACTCGTCTAGTTGTGATCTCATGAACTATTACGTGTGTGGCGCAGTTGAGAAAGACACCAACCGTACCGGCTGCAATATCAAGGCCGAGTAGATTGCCAGAATCAAACTGGTGGGTGTAGGCGTCTCTAGGATATATATTACTTTGAGAATACATCATGAATTGATACTTATGCAGACTAGAACCAAATTTAACTCTAACATAACGCTAAGCCTAACCCTAACCTTACCCGACGCCAAGTCGATTTTAACTTGGGGCCTAATCTGCATAAGTACTTATGAATGGAACTTGCTACTGGAAGAGTAGCAGAAACTCGCTATGAATGAACGGACAACAGAAAATATTGTTGTTTGGGATAAACGGCTTACTTTGTGGGCTTGTATACAATTATGTTTCATCAGTTGTTTTCACTAGTTGAATAGTTACTTTCGGCCTCCAGATCATGTCTCAGGAGAGAATAACGAAGTTTTATCGCGTATCGACCCCCTTCAGTTATGCGAGGCTACATTATCTAAACTGCATTCAATCATCGACTCAACAAACTGTTCATAAAATCGAAACAAATAAAACGTTTAACGGCTTAGCGTCTCACGTCGTTCGTTATCGAAATGTGTATCCTTTCTTCTCGCAGAGATAACTATAAAGAAGACACTTTTTGATTGCTATTATATAACCATGTGATATTTCTTTTCGATATAATGTTTTTGCTATCGTTTCCAAAAGGTGTCAAATTTCTATTGAACACCCTGTAACTATTTGTATGGATGTTGTATCGACGGTCGTCTTATTGTAATCAAAGAAAAGGAAACGCTTCTAACGAGTAGGGAAAAAAATAATAGAATGAAACAAACGAAATCCTGACACGAATCCAACCGAGAAACAGTAAAAATACCGCGAAAGTTAGAATGCGCAAAAGAATATCGATATGAAAGCAAAGAATGTTCTGAATATGTGGTTCGTTTATCTTTTAGAACCACTCATGTAACTATGTACCCCTGGAGTTAATTTTTTTTTATCAATCATGTGAGGGGGTCGCGAAATAAAATCTAGTCCATGCACAATTCAAAATAGAAGTTGTACTCGACGATAAGTTCAGAAAATTGAATTGAGAGCAACAGCTTTAGAAGAAAAGGAACAACAACCGTATATTCATTGAACACTTTTACTTATTAAAGTAATAAAAAATAATATGCAAAACAGTGGATGTAAATAGTAAAAAGTAAATATACAGAATTCATGAATTCGCGGAACATATATTAATTGAAGAAGAAGAAGAAGAAGAAGAAGAAGAAGAAGAAGAAGAAGAAGAAGAAGAAGAAGAAGAAGAAGAAGTGCCCTTGTAATTTGTATTATTTGTATTATTCGAACTACTGTTTTCATATTGGATGTTATTCTCACAACGTTTCGGTCGATATAACTTCCTATCTTCTTCAGGTGCGCCTTGTCTAACTTGTGAGATATTAATGCTGAACTCGGGAATCTCTCTGGAATGTCGAACAGAACCCTTTATTTAATTAACAGGGGTAGATTGCTCTCGTTCCATTAGTCTTAAGTAATTCTTGATTATATTCTTAGAATGGCCTTCATTGGGGATTAAACATTAAACCATTAGAAGACTATCACTTAGAATTGATTATTATGAATCAATTCTAAGTGACATTCATTATCCGTTGCGCGAGGGGTTCATGTGAATAATTCTTGTATGGATTTTAGAAGTCTTTAAACTATTCTTGTTTTATATTTTTAGCGTTACTATTTATTACTACTTATTACTATATATATATATATATATATATATATATATATATATATATATATATATAAATTAGTTTAATATATTATTATATTCGTTAATATATTATTATATTCGTTAATATATTATATATTAATACATTATATATTACATTATTATATATTCGATAATATATTATTATATATTTATCATTGTTTAATATATATATATATATATATATATATATATATATATTATATATATACATATATATATATGTGTGTGTGTGTGGGTGTGTGTAATGGTGTTTTTATCTTCTATTTATATCCAATGGCTCCCATATTGTATTAAATGCTGTCTCCGTTGCGGATTATCTAGATAGATAGATAGATAGATAGATAGATAGATAGATAGATAGATTGCATAGCAAGGCTAGTCAAGTGCAAGTAGATCGTATGCTCTGTGTGGAATCGACTCTTGTCTGATAATGAGTATAATGGTCATGATTTCTGATCGTCTAGTCGTAATAGTCTCTTCCAGTTCATCATCATGAATTACATCCGCGTGCGCTTGTCGATCTAAGAGGAAATGATTGTAAAGAAACAATGACACCTGTTTTCACGGTTAACACTGTGTATTATAGTTTTATAGACAAGGAAAAGTGCACCGTATTAATTGGAAGTATCCCAGGGAGGATTACACCCCCCCCTCCCAACGGCCTAAACAGCGTCAGAAACCGCGTCCGTCTTTGTAGAAAGCAAAGAGAAAAGTAGGAGAGACTGCCAGGAAGCAGAAGTAACCTCAGCTGCCGTTTGACTCTGACGTCACTTTCTACGACACTCAAAGACGAGGGGGGGTAGGAAGGAGACCTTAAGAACTCCTCATCTTCAGTCGTCTAGGTCTATTCATTTAGCCTTTAAACCTTTGATGGAAAAGATATTTACCTCCCCAGGAGGTTAGGCACAAGGCCAGGTTTATCTTACTCCCACAAGGTAAAATGTGACCCAAGGCCGGGTCGGGAAATTCGGACTTGAAACGTCAGCGCCCGAGAAGGTGAGCACTCTGGCCATTAAAAATTTCCTGGGCAGCCCCGTCGGCATTCCCCGGTAGGGGCGCCTCAGGTAGTAAGCAATAAATTTACTCCTCCCCAAAGAGGGGCGGCAAAGCCTGGGAGGGTGGCCCTCCTAGAACTGCACAGGACAAACCCATTGACCGGCGTAAATCAAGCCCAGAAGGCCAAGACAATACCAGTCTATGGGGTGCAGTATCCATCGGAACAGATACTACACTTTTATCCTGGCCCAAAGGAAACATATTCCACCCCGAACAAGGTAGGCCGCCACTGTAGACGTAGGGACTACTGAGAATTAGGGTGTAGGTTTTGAGTGTCATTCTAAGTTGGGAGCTGTGTAGCGAGATGTCTGTTTACATTAGTTTTAAACCTCTGCATGTCGGTACAGTCGGGGAAACAGGGAGCAGGGACGGAGTTCCAGAGGCCGGCAGCACGAGGAAAGAAGCTATTGAAGTAGAATGCTCTCCAGCATCTGGAGATCTCCACATGAATGGATGTAGATTTAACTGATTGTCGAGTTTCTCTAGTGTATTTACGTCGAGGGGTTGCTTGGAGCAGCTCGTTCATCGGAGCACATTCCATTGAAGTATATTCCAGTACCTTGTCTCTTAACGTCTCAGGTGAGCTTTCATTCTAAAAATATAGGGAAGCGTTTATCAAGATTAATATACGATGCTCGATATATAGAGATATTTGTAGTTAAATTAGCTGTACCTACCCGGCGTTTTCCGGAATGCAGTTTAGTTGTTAACTCTTTACTTGTTTACGTAAGGAATTTGGACGACCCAATTTTCACTTGAGTGCATTCTACAGCCAACTTACCTACACGTCGAGCCGACATATATGATCAAAGAAATTCCAAAGAGTATTTTTCTTGCAGGTGCTTTAACGTATATATTTACCAATAACGTTCTCCTTATTCAAAATCGATACTTATTAATTTATGAAATCAATATTTGCTCAACTATATTTTGCTATGTACACCTGCTTGAAGTAACTGATATTGTGCTGATATCTATTTTGGGTCGCTATGAATAAAAGTAAATTCAAAAATATATGAGAAATGAACATAGATATATAAATATCATACATAAATTAAAATCAACTGGCTATATATATATATATATATATATATATATATATATATATATATATATATATATAGTGCGTCGGAGTTTATTGAAAAAAAAATCAATAAAGTGTTCAATCGCAAGAATGTGACAGCTAAAATACAAATTATTTATTATAAAACTATGCATTACATATTCCAGAGACGTTGAATGGTTTCATTGACATAGATTGACTTTGACTGTTTAGAAAAGGACATTACAATCATTTTCGAATCTTCGGCTATTCACGGAATTAAGACAGATCAAACAATTGAATTCAACGATCACCCGTTTTATCGTCCGGTGAATTGGCTCAAGTGTCCTTTTCAGAAAAAGTACAGAGTCCGCCTCTATTAACTCGGTACTTTCCCCAAAAGAAACACCTATCGAATTCACACCGAACGATGAAACCGGTGACCGTTCAATTCTATTTTTTATCTGTCTTCATTTCCTTAGTCGCTGCGGTGTTGGAATAGATTGTAACGGCCTTTTCATAACAGTAAAGGTCGATCCATGTCAATGAAACTATGAGACGTCTCTAGAGTACGTAACATATAATTTTTAAATGAATAATTTGTGTGTGTGTGTGTGTATATATATATATATATATATATATATATATATATATATATATATATATATATAAATGAAGATAAAAAATTACATAAAATTACATAAAGTTACATAAAATTAATACCAATTTTATTACATCGAAAGTTCAGATGCAAGGAGTTATAAGTACCACATTACCAAATTTTATCCTCTGACGAGAAGAGCTTTATCTTTGAAAAACTATGGTTTAAGGATTAATGTAACACCTTACATCTGAACTTTCGATGTAATAAAATTTGTATTAATTTTATGTAACTTAATGTAATTTTATGTAATTTTATACAATTTTTTATCTTCATCTTTCTTTCTTTAAAATTGATTGCTCTACTCAACGTATTGAGCTGTACTGTATCGTGATAGATCACTTTACGATACTTCACTTATCGTTAATTCTATTATCATTAGTATATATATATATATATATATATATATATATATATATATATATATATATATATATATATATATATATATACTAGCAAATATATGCTCCCTCCGGTCGCATTTTGCTAAGCTGGGATGATATAATGATGAACGAACTACATACACTGACACTTTAACGAGGAGGTAATAACGAACATACACTACACTAATCCTCAAAGGAGGAGGTCATGTCTGGTAGGATGGTATCATGACAACAGAACAGGTACTACAATACTCCTTCTAAAATAGAGGAGGTAATGCCTGGGAAAATATCACCATAAAAGCGGAAGGTATTGCCTGTGAGTATAGTATCATATCAAAAGAAAAGATACTACACTACCACCTGCTCCTGCTCCCAAAAAGAAGTATTCCCTGGGAATATGGTATTACCTCCATCCCCTTAAAAAAAAGGAGGATGTAATTCCAGGGGTGATGGTCATATGACAACAGAACCGATACTACACTAACTTATTCCCATTAAAAGATAATATAATAATAGATTAAATCAGTTTTATTGGGAGGGGGGGGGGTCATAAAACAATTTTTTTATAATTTCTTGGCCGTTTTCCCTAAGATCCCACTTACAATTTTAATCCAATGAATTTCTGTAAATAAATGTATTTATGAAAATATGTTTTCAAAAATTTGGAGATATTTGGAGATATTTTAATTAGGAGTAAATATGGTATTGTGGTGACTAAGATGATTCTAGTTAAGAGTAAGATAGACATTTTTATAACTTTTGACCAAGGATGACCAACGACCTCCATTTTCCCCATACTTTTGATGTGACTAATTTGTTTGTTATTTAAATTTTTATATTTTGTGCAAATAATAATTTTAAGTGTAGCATCTTTTTTATTCTTTGACTATCGATGAAACTATTGCTTCAAACAATAAAAAAAACAATAACAATAATACGAAGCCGTTAACAGGAGAGAGAGAGAGAGAGAGAGAGAGAGAGAGAGAGAGAGAGAGAGAGAAAAAAGGAGAGAGATTAGTTTATTTTCTTAAGTAAAACTTATCTCGCGTTTTTTTTTACTTTACTCAGATATTTCTTTCGTAAGATGTAACTCGCATTTTTTTGTTGTGTTTTTGTCAGTTTCACCTCGATTAGTTGTTTCGATTAACAGTGAGATTAATCTCGCGTGTGGCAACAGTAAGAATTCAATTCTCATTGGTAAAAATAAATAACTACCCCCCCCCCCCCCACGGGCAATACCGGGTAGCCCTGCTAGTTTAAAATAATAAACTTTTCAAACACGAAACGTTAGCATTTTGGTAATTTCGAAATCTATTCAAATGTGACTCTTTCAAGAAGAAACAAATTTGCCATTTCACTGACAATTTAGAAAATTCGCGTCGGTCGCTTTAAAGAAAGAGCGACCGACTCGATTTTCCTGAAACATTTGAACGGCGTTACAAAACATTTGAACACAAATACTAAATATTTGTCAAGAAAAGAAAAAAAATTGTAAACAGAGCATTTGTTATATGAAAATAAAAAATCATTGAATTAAAAAACAATAACAAATAATAGTTAATTAATTAATTAACTTTAACAAAACCAATATCACACCTATATAAACGGTATATAAAACAGATGGTACGTATATTGAATAAGTTTAATTAATTGGGAATAGATCGTTTTGACTTTACCGTTAATGCAAGAAACGGGCCAAACTTTCGCATTTATTTATTTATATATATATTTATATATATATATATATATATATATATATATATATATATATATATATATATATATATATGGTTCTCTCTCTCTATATATATATATTTGAATGGATTGATGTATGCATGTATCTATGTATATCGCGTGTTCATATGTAGACCACTCCCTCACTCTATTTTCCTCTCTCTCTTTATATATATATAGAGAGAGAGAGGGGGGATATAGTGAGGGAGTGGTCTACATATGAACACGCGACATACATAGATACATGCATACATCAATCCATACAAATATACACACAAATAGGCCGTCTTCGAACGATAGATAGATGCATAGATACATACAGACAGACATCCGAACTGGGTGTGATACTAAAGAGTAGTGGCACACTGAAACAGAATCCATTTTCTAGTAAGTAAATATAGTTATTTCTTGATAATAATAATTAGCTTTCTAAGTCGCCCCTTCATCTTTCTTTTTCTCTCTTTCTCACTCCCCCCCTGTTTAATTCTATCTGTTTCCCCCTCTTTTATTTATTTACGTAATTACTTCTCTTATCAATCGCCCTACGCCATTTCCCTTTTGTGACGTCATCGTATGGGCACGGTGACTACTTCACTGTTCGAGATGAAGAAGAAAAATGGTCACCAAAGTTTCGGTTAATATGACAAGCATCTTCTCTACAATTTAAATTACCTTTATTCAACGGTTTCATCAACGGACGGGGTTAGAAACATTAGAATACACAATAGGTTGGTTCGACCGGCCGGTGCATACTATAGAAAAAGAACAGAGTCGCTGAGTTCCATCTCGTCCCGCAACGCCATTGCGAGATACGAAAAGAGGTATATGACGTCTGATCGTAATGACATCATTAAAGGAACTTTGTATAAAGCGCGGAACGGTCTTGGGCGGAAATGGAAAAAGCGCGCATGCACAAAGTGTTCTACTCGCCCATGAATCACTACGCGATTCTGTGTTATCTCAGTGAACCACGTACCAATCACTACGCGAGTAATTACAGATAAATGCAAAAGAAAATAGATCTAAATTGTGTACCTCTTACAAATGTCTAAAATATTTAGGACGGACATTTTGTAATTTCCTCATTTAAAAGTTATCCGATGCTGAAGAAAAATATTTTCTAGCAGTATTTTTTTTATAAAAAAGAAATTAATCATATTTTCTAATGATTTGCAATATGTGTATGTTAAAGATTTTTTTAGTAATTTGATCGGGAACAGTTTATTTTAAGTAAAAACAAAACGATGCTTTGGTTCGAAATGTAAGCTTGAAACATGATATTAACGTCCGTGTTTTCTGTCTGTATGAAAACGTTCATTGCTTTGTTTATAGTTGAACTTGTCATAAAAAGGAGGCAGTACGCTTTTTTTTAAATTAAACGATGAGCATGGTATGCTGCTTCAAATAGTGTGTAGATACCGCATTGTAATTTGTTGTTATAAGTAAAATTAGCTTAAGTTCGTTTATAATATTAAAGTAAATTTTAAAAATGAATAGGCTAATATTTTTTTAATATATATTTTTGGGGGAAATCGGATGCAGGTAGATCTATATATAAATTTGTGTTTATCAATTTGATAAGCGGCTTGCGCTTTTTAGGTCAGAACAATTCTAACAACCTTCCTAGGCTTTTAAGCTAAGATCAAAGTGTAGTATCTGTTCCGATTGATACTGCACGCTGTCCTGTGCAGTTCTAGGAGGTGCACCCTCACAGGCTTTGCCTCCCCTCTTTGATGAGGAGTAAGTTTATTGCTTACTGCCTGAGGCGCCCCTACACGGGAATGCCGACGGGGCTGCCCAGGCAATTTTTAAATGGCCAGAGTGCTCACCTCTCGAGCGCTGGCTTATCTAATCCCACTTTCCCGGCCTTGTGTCACATCTTACCTTGTGGGAGGTAGATAAATAAATTTAAAAAGTATTGGCCTTTTGGCCAAGATCAAAGTGTAGTATCTGTTCCAATGGATACTGCACCCCATAGACTGGTATTGTCTTGGCCTTTGGGGCTTGACTTACGCCTGTCTATGGGGCTGTCCTGTGCAGTTCCTTCTCACCCTTTGAGAAGGGGTTAGTTTATTACTAATCGCCTGAGGCGCTCCTACCGGGACTGTCGACGGGGCTGCCAAGGCAATTTTTTAAAAACCCTAGTACTCTTCCTCTAGAGTGCGCAAATCCCACTTTCCGACCTTGTGTCACATTATACTGTGTGGGAAGTAGATAAATAGGGTATTTATTAAAAGAAACTGAAACGAAATACATTATTTTCTTGCTAAGAACATGATAGAAGAAAGAAGACAAATTGGCTAGCCAGAATCAAATAACGATTTCCCATATGCATT
Organism: Sepiola atlantica; assembly: GCA_963556195.1. Classification (NCBI taxonomy): domain Eukaryota; kingdom Metazoa; phylum Mollusca; class Cephalopoda; order Sepiida; family Sepiolidae; genus Sepiola; species Sepiola atlantica. Next base: position 50,119,263 of record OY744534.1, on the reverse strand, counting down.
GCTATATGGGGTTGGCTTTGATAATCTGACAAACCTCGTGTATATATTATATAATAGGGTAATAGCCGGAGTAATTGTTGTTTTTTATGAAAAAGTGTTATCTTTAGTAGAAGAATTATGACGCTGGCGTTGTTTGATCTTTTCTTTATGAATTGCATAAATACTTTAGTGATTAATTAACTCGTAAATGTAACCCCGTGCTGCCTGAGTGGAGACATATTGGTCGGAGGAGGGCCGAGATAAGATCATTTATAATGTAGTCAATGTTACACATTTTCAAAATTTAAATTCTAGTTATAAAAATGAGATTGTTCGTATTCATTTACAGCTTTCATTACACAATTTGTTCATTATAACCAAGACTTCAAAAATAGTCTACGTTATCTTAGGAAAAGCATTGCGATATTAAGAGGTCGTTTCCAAAAAGAAAGAGAAATGTTAAACACCAACTTCAACCCGTTTTAAACAAATTTCAAACATTGTTTCAAGTGGAGATCAATAAAATTTACACTGTTTCTTGTTTCCTGATTAATACGCGATATTTTGTGAACTTAAACTTTTATTTTCATACTTTTGGTTACAACAATTTTACACCTATTTTTCATAGGGCAATTCTGTCTGTTTACACCGGTTATTTACAAATAGAAACAAGTAAGTGTCTATATGACATGGAGAATGAGGCACTTGTAGATATTTAAATATACAGAAAGGAAGATAGTAAAAGATATTAACAGAAAAAGCGAGAGAGAGAGATGAATACGTCATATACATTAATTTTCTTCTTTTTTTTTAGCGTCCATTTCTATGTCGGTCACCTAAATTACTTAGAGTGAAAACCAATACCCGTTAGATAAAAAGTTTCCATCTTTCAAAACACGGCCACAAAGAGTCTAGCTAAGGAAGATCGAAGACTCGATATCATATTTTTCTAACAGAATTATTTTTTTCAGAAACTAATGATTATTTTTGTCGTTTCACTTCTTTTTTTCTTCGGAAAAGTGGGTGTCACTGTATACGAATTTGAGAAATATACACTAATTAATTAATTTAATTTGTAGTATTTAATATTATTCAGACATAAATAATAATTTTATTTTTCAGGCATTTTAATATTTTTTCACAAGAAAGTATTAAAGAATAAATCATGAAAATTTCGGGTGGGATGAGCGAATAATATCAAAATACTTTACCGGGAAATGCCGAGTAGGTACAGCTAGTATCCCATAATAATGTATACCCAAACCAAGAATTACGTTGGTTTCGGTATAAATTATTACAAAATGATATAATAATATTTTTTAAATAAATATATATGTATAACCTTGATTTAATGCTAAGAAATAAAGGGAAAAAGAAAAAATCAAATCCAATCCAAGATCATTTGACGTTCGATTTGATTTGATTGGATTTTCTTTTCTTTTCTTTTTCTTTCTCCTTTTTTTTCACCGCCTGTTTATTTTTCAAATAGCGATGTCAATGCGTGTTTTTTCACTTTTTATTGTTATTAAGCCTTGAAGAGATGTAATATCATCGAAACGTTGGTTAATTAACGTTGACTGTACCAGTGGTTATTTAATTTTATAAATGCACTTTTAAAAAAGTATTGGTTTTATGTTCATGAATTAATTGATTAATTTATATATATATATATATATATATATATATATATATATATATATATATATATATATATATATATATATATGTGTGTGTGTGTGTGTGTGTGTGTGTGTGTGTGTGTGTGTGTATAAATATTGTGCTTATGTAGAGACTTGGTATCAATAGAGGTTCATTTCGTCTCTGAAACGATCGTACACTAAATAGTCGTTGATGTTTAGTCTTGGAACGGATATAAATGAATATCTCATAAATGTGCTTATCTCTGAAATATATATATAGTAATCCATATCATCATGCTCATTCCGTCCCTTTTGATAACACTTAAAATTAGATGAATATTAAAAGAAACTTAAAAGCAGTAGAGACGAAACGAGATTATTTCCCACTAGATTGCGAAGTCGATTTTGTATTCTGTCAAGACTAGAAAGAGTGCTCGGAGCAGCACAACCGCACATATGAACGCAGTACTCTATCTTAGGACGGATCTGCCATATTTTAAACTTTTTTTATTGTTTATATTTTTATATCTTTATATTTTATATTTTCAAATGTTTGCATTACAGTAAATTTTATTGACCTATTCATCGAATTTCCTCTGGTGATAAAAGCAGATCTTTGAAAATCTATGGATTAAGGAAAAAACTGCTCTATCTCATTAGTGATCCCAGATAGGATATAATTTAAAGATATAATATTTAGCTTTATTTTCAGACTTCACCCCCCCCCCACACACACACATATATATATATATATATATATATATATATATATATATATATATATATATATATATATATATATATATATATGAGGGTTTATAAAACAGTATATATGAAGGTATACACTCTTTATGATTCTCAAAATTGTTTCAAATTGCAAGCTCAATGAGATTGTGTTAAAGTTTCCGAGCATATATACTTTTTAGTTATATTCCAATGACCAAAGGAAAAATAAATCCATTACTATAGTCAGAAAACAAGGAAATTGAGAAAAATAAATAAATAAAAATTATGTATATATATACAGGGTGATTCATAAGTCACTTCACTTAGCTATTTAAAATGATTACCATATGAAGCACAAATATACTATGAACTTTTGATAATTGTTAGCTTACTCTCTAATTACTGCTATTTGTTATTTTAAATTTGTTCGTTTATATATTTGTTTCTATATATATTTATTTTATAATCAATCAAATAGGCTACAAAGAGTCGTAAATTCCTTGCAAAATAGAAGGTGGAAATTTTGAAAATTTGCTGTAATTTTAAACTCTCATAAATGAAGTTGTTGAATAAACTTTCTGTTTTGTATTACCGTATTTATTAACTTTAGAATTTCAAAAATAAATAGCTAAGTGACTTATGAATCACCCTGTATATATATATATATACTTATAAATCAATATTTATTAAATATTTTAATACCTACAGACATCGATGTTTCATGCTAACGCAATCTTCAGTGTAGGAACTAATTCTCAACGGTCGGTGGGCGCGAACCCCTATCACAAATAGCCACTGATTAGTAGTCGAGGGTCTTATCCTATCGGCCATAGTCAATTAGTTCGTTAATAGCGAGGAATTTAAATGTAAATAGCGTGTCGGCGGCTAGATTTACCCAAACAGTTAGAGCGATCTACGAACGGCGTTCGGATCGTGCATGTAGCTATTTGCACTGCTTGTTATTAAAGTCACTCAAGAGTGCCCTGCCTTTGTTGGAGGGGGCTGATAAATAATAATATTTATAAATAAATATTTATTAAATATTTTAATACCTACAGACATCGATGTTTCATGCTAACGCAATCTTCAGTGTAGGAACTAATTCTCAACGGTCGGTGGGCGCGAAGCCCGATCACAAATCGCCACTGATTCGTAGTCGAGGGTCTTATCCCATCGACCATAGCCAATTAGTTAGTAAATAGCGAGGAATTTAAATGTAAATAGCGAGTCGGCGGCTAGATTTACCCAAACACTACGAACGGTGTTATATATATATATATATATATATATATATATATATATATATATATATATATATATATATATATATATATATATGCATGTTCTTTTAGCAGTCGAACACTCTGAGGACGGCTGCCTTAAACAAGTTTAATCTCTCGCTTATTTACCGGGTGTTTAATCGTGGCCGCATGGGCTAAGAAATCGGAATTTTAGTTTGAAATATGACTCTGGTGTTCGAGTCCGGCGACCGGTATAAATAATCATCTCTACACTACCGATTCCCAAAAGGATAAAACGTATACGCATGTAGATCAAAACAAATATTTATAATTCGTAAAATTTGGTATATTCGGACTACTGGCTGTTTTTATTACAACGTTTCGGCCGATCCAACCTCCGACCTTCTTCAGGTGTTGAACTCCGGGATCTATCTGTCGAATTCGGTAATCTGGACGAATTCAGCTCATTTCGTGGAAGAAATCAACAATGCTCCCATTGATTCCAACCAGATGGTGTGTCTAGATGTAGTGAGTATGTTCACAAAAGTACCCACTGATGAGACCCTGACGGTGGTACGAGATAGGTAGACTTCAGATGCTTCACTGAAGGAACGCACTTATATCCCAATTGATAATCTAATGGATATGTTCACCTTTCGCATAGAAACTACATACTTCGTGATGGAATCTGATATACACCGGCAGGAAGAAGGTCTAGCTATGGGTTCACCATTGTCCCCAGTACTGGCCAATGTATACCTGGAATACTTCGAGGAAATGGCGTTACAATCAACACCACTACAGCCAACAATGTGGCTGCGATATGTAGATTAAACATTCATAATCTGGCCTCACCAAGAGGGTGTTCAAATATTACTGGACAATGTGAACACTCTCCACCTATCTATAGAGTTCACTATGTAAAAACAACATAACAAATTATCCTTCCTAGATGTGCTGATAACTCGCACTGACCACAGTTTGTATACCATATATGTGGAGCTCGTCGAAAAAAATCCAAAGAATATGTAATCCATATGGCATCAGGATAGCATTTATGAGCTACTCAACTCTCCGAAAGCATCTTGTGAGAGTTAACAGCCTACTAAAAAGGTAATGACTAAGAACTGTGTGTATGCGATTCCATGTAAGTGTGGAAAAGTATACAAAGGTGAGACATGTCATCCACTAAAGGTAAGGCTCGAAGAACACCGAAAAGCCGTAATACGTGGAGAAATCGAAAAGTCGGGTATGACTGACCACATATGGAAGGAAAAGAGAAACCATCTGCCCTTATGGGATGAAGTAAAAATGATAGATAGAGAAGAACAGTGGAGAGTAAGACGACTCAAAGAAGCAGCACATATGTTAGGCGACAATGACTTACTAAGCAGACCTAGTATAGAATTCAATATAATATGGGAATTTATAATTATAATAGTAGTGATCTATAGTGATAAGTAGTTTGATCAAAAACAAGAATAAGTTTAAGTCCGAATATACTACATTCTACGAATTATCAACCCTCATTAAAAAGATTTTGAAGCAAAATATTTATAATTATACATATATAAATATAGATATATATAAAATTATACATATATATAGAGAGGGGGCTGAGTATTAGGAGACTATCACAATGCAAGAAATAGAAATATGTAGGTGTTGAGAAGTAAGACAAAAACAAGTTGTTTTTGCCTTTTTTTCATAGTAAGTCTTACTTGATTAGGCAAGACTTCTACACAGTGATCTAATGTGTGTGACCATGTTCCATAATATATTTCGAGGAAACACCTCTTTATCAAAGTGTAAGTGTTTAAAATCTCTAAACCGCGTGCGGAATGGTACTGTTATATGCTTATAACGCAGTAAATATTAATGTCCGCAGCAAATGGAATAAAACTAAATCTAAATAGTATTTTTTTCAAAATTTCATATTTGATTTTAATGATGAAGTGGTTCTTGTTATATTTGTTTAAATTAAATTAAATTAACTATTTGAATATATATATATATATATATATATATATATATATTTAAATAGTTAATTTAAAGAAAGTTCGACTGTGTGGAATTCGCCAAAATGGATGCCAGAGAGACATCCATTTTGGCGAATTCCACATAGTCCGACCTTTCATTTGTGTCCATTTTTGACAAAAGGGAAAATTTTCCCGAAATATCAAATGATTCTTAATTATCATCAGGACACACAGTTGACACCATAATAGCTGTTTATGTAAGATTGTCAAGACAAATATTTTTTTGTTATTTCAAGCTTTTCATCAATCCGTCACTCTGCATTGCCTTCAGCCTTCTTAATAAATTAATTACGTATGTTTATTTGTTCAGGAATGCTGGCCTGCTGTAACTATGCGTATACGCTAAGTGTTAAGCTAAGTGTTAAGCTAAGTGCTTTTAGCCCGACAATTCACCGCGGTGATTTAACCTTACTTTCGTGTAGGTAAATTGGCATAAATATATTTTCATACTTAACTACTAAGCTCTACTCGCGTATTAATCAATGTTGAAGTAAATACTGAAAAGATATACAAAATATATCATATAACCTTATAATATTATATGTGTACGCATGCAATAATATATATATATATATATAAATATATATATATATATATATATATATAAATATATATATATATATATATATATATATATATATATATATATATGCTGGTGATACCAGATCAGGCTGCCCTGTGGCTCCCTGAGACGAAATTCACCTACATTGACGTTTTTTTTTGTTTTTGTTTTTTGTTTGTAAAACTTAATTATGTTCTACAAAACCAAAAACAAAAACAACAGCCCCTCTCCCTTTCTCCCTCCCCTTTTTTATTTTTATTTTTCCTACCCTACTCCCGGTCCTGGATATGACCTTAAACTACATCCGATAGTGGGATCCGGCTTACGGACTTTGGGGAATGTGGAGCCTCCTCTTAATTACCATTGCTCCCAAGTCCACCCTGACCCGGAGTGGTAGTACCTGTTAGGGTCCCAACTATGGGTTAAATAGAAACAGATATTAAAAGGGGAAAGAAACAAAAAAGAGAAGAAAACAAGACCAGATTCGGCATTAAATAACCCAAAAAGGGTTGATATGCCGTAAAACAAAACTACCAAAACTACCATACCTATATATATATGTGTGTGTGGGGGGGGGGGTAGTGTGAGTATGTGTGTGTGTGCATATGTTTATATCTGTAAGCGATGTGTTGTACAGAAGAGACTGATCTATAATTTGAAGTAATTGGATTATAGGAGGTAATCTGTTAAAGATATTACCTCCATTTTTTCTGTTGTTTTTGTTAATCTTGTTCCAGTAATATAAACAGCTGATCGCTTCAAATCGGGGGTCTCCAAAGCAGCGGCTGGCGGGCCACATCTGGTTTCCTTTTTATATTTGGTCAGCATCGGCTTTAAATATTTATAAATGGATAACCTTTTTATCTCGTCTACAGTGGAATAATTCATCATTTTTGCACGGCATTTTCCCGGGGTGAGGTGGGGAGTTAACAGAACTCGCCACACAGGGAAAAATAGAGTTCCGAATCTGATAAGGAAAAATAATTAAGTTGAGAATTTAGTAGTAGGCGCCGCTCATGCATTCCTCTACCTATATAAGAGTCTGATACGTCCTAAGATTGAATACTCCTGTCACATTTTTTTTTGGGGGGGGGCGCTCGGAGCACTCTTTCTAGTCTTGACAGAGTACAACATCGACTTCGCAATCTAGTGGGAAATAATCTCGTCTGTTCTTTACACTCTTTTTTTATAGAAAAGATATCGCTAGTCTCTCTCTACTCTATCGTCATTTCTATGGAAGGGGCTCGACTCAGCTTCGATCTCTGGTTCTTCCTTGTTCACAGCAAGAAATCATCTTCCTACCACAACGATAAGAGATTGCCTTTCTTCCTTTCTGTACCTAACGCCAGGCTGAATTTTCACAAACAGAACTTAGTAGTAAGGTCTTCTTCTCTGTAGAAAACATCATCACGGGACTGCTTCCTTGAAGATTACAGCCCAATATTAGAATATGGCAATGCCGCACGAATCCACGAATTCACTACTGACGTGAAAAAAGGTGACATGATACAAGTGTACAAGATGTTAACAGGCAAGGTCAAGATCAACCAAGAACATCTCCTACCACTGAGTATCAACTGCATAACAAGGGGAAACAACCCCAAACTGACCAAGAAGCACAGCAGACTCAACATCTGGAAGCATTCGTTTCGAGTAGTGAACAACTGGAATGAGCTTCCCAATTCAGTGTTAAGTGCAAAAGACACAAATGACTTTAAAAGCAAACTAGACAAGTACTGGCCAAGTAGTCAATAAACTATTCGACCCACGCGTGTGTCTACTGAGACGAAGAAGACCAGACATGGAGCGGGAGTTACAGACTGCGTAGCCTATTTTACTGGAAAAGAGGTATCGAGGTATAGTCGTCTTCAAGTCAACAGATTAATTTCGTAAACGGTCCCCGATACGTAATATAATTAGGTAATTCAATTAAGTATTTTCAATCCTCTCCTGATGTTCTTCATTTTTCAACTGACAATGATTCCATCTCATTAACTCTTATCCTCGAGTGGCTTTTGGTGTTGATAATTATTCACTCATTAGTTAAAAATAAAAAAGCAACGCGTGGTGTCTTCGACGAACTAATCTATATGTCCGGTTAAAGAAGGAAGTTCCTGAAGTTAGCGGAAATTAGTGGGAGCTGATTTTTTTTTTTTTCAGAATATGGCGTCAATCTATTTTTATACTAAATCTAAGGTAATCAAAGGCTGCTTTCTGAGGTTTTTCCTATATATTTTAATCACACAAAATACATGTTAAAATATTCCTTGGTGTTGGCGTTTCAGTTATGGTTCTTTTTAAATAAGTTTTAGTTGTTCTAATTAGCCGTAATTTGCAATTTACTTACAAAGTCACCCATCTCTTCCTAAGTTACAGGCTATTGCCCTCACCCTATCTAACTCTATATTTTTCGCTCCCGCTCTTATTTTTACAGTGTCTATCCTAACTCTCTGTCTTTCATCCCCTTTCTCTCCTTCTCTCTTCTTCTATCTTTCTCTCTCTCTCTCTCTCTTTCTTTCTCCTTCTCTTTGTGTTTATTAGCAGTCAATGAGAATGAAACTAATTATATAACGGAAAACTGGAGTAGTCCATTATAAACAAAAGGAAATGTGAACACAGGTGTTAATACTATTTAACCCATAACTGGAGAGAAAAGGAGAAAGATACGAGGATAGAGGGGAGATATAGTAAAATAAACTAATTTTAGATTTTGGCTTTTTATTTTTTTAAATTCACTTGGCTTTGCAAACTCACTGTTTTTCCTGATTCAACGAGTGATTTAACGGAGCACATTTGACCTAGTAGTTTTGAAATGTATTACAAATCTAGAGACAATTCTGATCTTGAAAATTGATGAATTTTTATAAATATAATTTCATGAAAAATAATGATGTTTTTCGGGTGTTTTTTTCTTATTCGGCTTGTTAGTATTTATATCTTGTTAGTATTTATATCTTGTTAGCATTTATATCTTGTTAGCATTTATATCCGGATTAACTACTAATTCTGCTAAACTGCATGGCAATTAGAGACGAACCTCTGCTAATTTCAGGAACTTCCGCCATTCACCGTCCGGTGAAATGGAGTAGGTCTTAGCAGACTGTATATGCTGTATGTTTCTAAATCTCAATGTAATGATTTTTCCTTAGAAAATTTATCATTCGGTTTTCCCTTGGGTAGCAATTTTTGTTAGCCTCGAGCAAATGTTGTGGAGAATGAATCAATTATCCAACTGTAGATGAAATAAACAGATTATATATATATATATATATATATATATATATATATATATATATATATATATATATATATATATATGTATATATATATATATATATATATTATTATTATTATTATTATTATTATTATTATTATTATTATTATTGTATTAGAGATGAGTGTATATCCATAAGGCATTTCTTATTCACAGTCTTTTTACTCACACTAAACATATGCTAAAATATTCTTTGGTTTTGGATTGACTTACGTCTGAAATAAAAAAACGACTCGTTTTTAATTGTCTTACTTAGCCTTTATTTGCAATTAACTCCCCAAATGAACTATCTCTTATTAAGTTTCCGTTTATTACTCTATTCACTATATCTTCTTCGAACCCCGATTTTATTTTTTGTCGTTTGTATCAAGATCACTTCTGTTATCGCCTCTCTCCACCACCCAAAATAGTAAAGAAAGTTCACCCGTAATCGAGAAAGTATGACATATTTCTGTCTGCGCCTTCTATATAGGTACTTACCTCCGCCCCGGTGCGCATACCATATACGTGCCTATCGCTGCCCTTGTTCACATACTATATGTGTACCTATCTGCGCCCCGGTGCACATACTATATACGTACCTATCGCCGCCCCGGTGCAGATACTATATACGTACCTATCGCCGCGTCGGTGCGCATACTATATACATACCAATCGCCGCCCCGGTGCGCATACTATATACATACCAATCGCCGCTCCGGTGCGCATACTATATACGTACGTATCACAGCCTCAGTGCGCATACTATATACGTACCTATCTCCGCCCCGGTGCGTATACATTTTAAATCCCCCCATCCTTTTTTAAATAAATAAAATACGGAATAATAAAAACATAGTTTTTAAACAAAATTTACCGTTTACGGCGTAAAATGTAAAACAAAAAATCGAGAAAAATATTTTAAATACATCTGGAAATCTGAAAAAAAACAACCATGAGTGTGAATTTTCGAATATTAATTTTTTATAAGCTTTTAAACAAATTAATTATGTAAATTTGAAAGACGCGTAATGTTTGGGGAAGTTTTGGAATAGGTATACAGGGTGACCCCCCCAAAAACGGGGCCCAACTCTAATTAGGCCCCGTTTCTTAGTGTTTTGTCCGAATGAAATGAATGTTTGGTCATAACTAGTTTATTATATTCAAAACATCACATCAAAACACTAGAGTCTTTGGCCTTTTTTTCTCCGTTCTACAGCATGTGTTCTAGATGGCCTCCATTTAGCTCCATGCATTTGTTGAGGCGCAGAACGAAGTTGTCCATGACGTTCTTATAGACTGAATTGGGAATGGCTCTCATCTCCTCCCTGATGGCTTCCTTGAGTTCCGTGATGGTTCTGAGTTTCCCTGCGTACACTCTGTCCTTAAGATAGCCCCAAAGGAAAACATCTGGGTGGCTTCGGTCCAAGCTATGGGGTGGCCACTCAAAATTAGTCTTGAGACTGATCACTCGGCCTACGAAGTTCTCTTTCAGCCAACCTCGGGACAGGTTTGATGAGTGAGAACTTGGCCCGTCTTGCTGGAACCAGAACTTGCTCATGAGCGACGGGTAGAGGGTCTGGAGCTCACTCTTGAAGGTTTTGAGGACCTCCACATACCACTCCTTGGTGACTGTCACCGCTGCGCCAGATTCTTCGATGAACATTGGTCGGATGATGCCTCTGACCGAGAGTGCAGCCCACACCGTGCACTTAGGAGAGTGCATAGGCTTGGTGGCTACTTCATTGGGTCTGGAGGACCCCCAGAAGACATTTGTCTTGGAGTTCGCCTTTCCGTCAAGATGGAAGTGGGCTTCATCTGAGGTCCAAAGGAGGTTAAGGAAACCTGGTATTTCCTCGATCTTATCGAGCATCTTGACTGCCATAGCGCTCCTCTGCTTCTTGTCTGAGGCTGTAAGGGTCTGCAGCGTCTGTATTCTGTATGGGTAAGCCCTGATATCGTTCACCAGCACTCTCCTGCAAGTCTCACGGGAGATACCGAGGGACTGACTTCGCTTACGCACAGAGCGTTTCGAACTCTCCTGGAGAGACTCTCTCATACTTTCGACCAGCTCGGCTGTTCGCTTCTTGGGACGTCCCGAGTGGCTTGGACGGTTCTCACTGGCATACTTCTCGAAGTGGTCCACCCAGTTCTGAATTCTGCTTTTGGATGGAGCCTTTTCACATTCGAACTGATGCATGAAACTGTTCTGAGTTTTCTTAAACGAGCCTGTCTTGTAGTAAAATTTAACACAGTGTATTATTTGTTCCAGCTCCCACTGAGGTATTGGTGTACTCACGGTCGTTGATTCTGCCATGTCCTGTAAAATAAGGGCAATCGGTGAAAAAATTAAAGGAGATATCACATAAAGTGTATACGGGGGCCCGTTTTTTGGTGGGCACCCTGTATATAAGAGCTGATAAGTAGATATAAAAAGAGAGCGATCAAAACTAATAATGCATTTTAGTACAATTAATAGAAGTAATGCATAGCTTTGTATTTCAGACAGACGAACAGATACCAAATCTTCTTTAGTAATATATATATATATATATATATATATATATATATATATATATATAAGCTATTAAAATCATTCTATAATCATATTCCAAATAAAGAGCATATACAAAGGTAGTATAGTTGTTTACAGCTGTTTTAAGGCAGTGCTTCCCGCTAGTAATAACATATTTTTAAAACAATATATATATATATATATATATATATATATATATATATATATATATATATATATATATATTAATATTTTTATTTATACAAACATGTGAAAATGCGACACTGCCATAACGATGTTTCGATCGGTAGCCACTAAAATTACGATCTCATCGGGATAATTAAACAAGTCTGTCTTTTAGTTGGGCATATTGAAAACAGAAGAAGAAAAAACATCATATTAAAAACTGAAAAATATTTAGTATATGTATATATTGAGAGAGATAGAGAGATATAAAGAGATAGATATGTATATAGATATATATGCGTGTTGCTCTCAATATATTTGAACCCACCTATTAATATAGAAAATTATAATAATAAACATTTATACTTTTAGGCTATCAGAATTGAAATGATGCATTCTGACACTTCTTTAAGTGTCCATCTCCTGTCATCAGAGTTTTGCTTCTCCTTGACTAGTTGACTCCCGAGGCTAGCGACAACATATAATATCGTGTGTGAGTGTATATCTAGATAGAGGGAGAAATAGAGAGGATGAAGATAGTTATGTGCATCTCTGTGTGTAGCTCTCGGGACATTTAATAGTATTCATTAAGATACATTATTATAATTTATTTATTTGTTTGTTATGCCTCCTTGGGCATCTCTCCTTTAACTATCTTCTCAATTCAACTGTTTACAAAATCAATCTCTTAGTACAGTATCGATATCCAGATCAAATTCCGTTAAATATTTCATTTGATAACTCCCAAAAGTGCTCCCTCAATTGTTCCCTCCTACCACTTTCTCTGAATTCATCCAACCTCATCTTAAACTGATACACGCTATTGCTGTTCTTAATCCGATCTGGCAACTTATTCCAAAAACATATTACTCTGTAAGCAAAAAAACTTAACTGGTTAACAGATCTAGATTTTGAAAACTGCCTTGACAATAACCTTCCAGATCTAGGAGAAATACTAAAAATATGCCCACCATAGTTAGAAATGCCATTAATTGTCTTGAATCATATCATCTCTCATTCTTCTCTCCAGCAAAGTAGTCAATCCTAATTTGTCCAATCTCTCTTTGTAACTGCACTCCTTTACTTTACTTATTAGTTTTGTCTGAAAACAATTTACTTTTTCAGGTTATCAAAAACAATAAAGAGAGACTGGCATTCATGTAATTGTTCATCTTCTGAATATCTAATTATAATTCGGATAAAACGTAACTTTGCAGATGCCTCTATTGACAATGGCATATTTAGACACCCAGAGGGAGAAAACCGTAATGTTAAACAAAACACAAAACAACAGAAGAATGCACACACAAAAGAAACACAAATGAAAAAAACTATTAAATAAACACGAATAAAAGGCGGATTTAAATCCCTTCATTCCGCGCATTTATGCGTCAAATAGTACAACTCTTTCAATGATTTCTTAACAAAAGTAAAACATTTGTTTCGTAAAAATAATTCCTAGAATTAAATTACCGTAAAGTGTTGTTGGCATTCGTCTGTTTCGGGAGACAATAGAGTTTTTCATCTCAGATCAGTCTGTAGCTGTATTGCAGAGTGTGCTGTGACTGTGAAAGTATATCTTGGATCGACAGGCTCAATTGTCACAGATGTAGGTGGCGTCTGGTTCTGAGAGCCCGGATGCAGCTCTCTCCTCCCCATCCACTGCTGGTCTCTCTTCTCTTCATTCCTCTTGGGGCATGCCTTGCCAACACTTATCCTTCGGCTGCGATGTTCAGCTACGGACTCCCAGCTTGCTGGGTCGATACCACATGCCCTCATGTTTCGCTTGAAGATATGAGGACAGGTGGCATCGTAAAGTGTGATATCCCGTAAAATGTAATATGTCGTTAAACAAAGTAACGCAACCGTTCTCCCTTCTATAAGAAATGAATGGGTATATATATATATATATATATATATATATATATATATATATATATATATATATATATATATATATATATATATATATATATATATATATATATATATATACTTGCAGAACCCATTTTCCGGCGTTGCCGGAGATGGATATAAAAATAATGATTTAACTCTAAAATAAAATTATCCGCAAAAAAAGGATTTTTTTTAATTGAATATTTTAGCTTTTAGAGTGGGGGAAAAATTTCCTATATACATTTAACGTAAAATAAGCACTCACTTCCATGTCATTTAGTGGCAATATGGAGACGTGGAACAACATTTCTTCTCAATATTTTAGAGAAAATCAATATTTTGTTAGATGAAGGTATGTGTATGTTCAGGATTAGGTATCCAGAAGTTTACAGTAGCGACGTAACCAGTTCCGACTTTCCGGAGAAAGCCGAATTAAGTTCCGTTGCTTCTACACAATACGAACCGAACTAAACCGACTTTGCAAACTAAAACTAAAACTTAGTTTATGGTTAGGCTAGGGTTAGTTAGGATCCGTTTAGGGTTAGGTTAGGGTAAAAAAAAATTAAAAGTTTGATTCGTATTGTGTAGATTGTTCGGTGAAGTTCGTTAACAAACGTTATCGTCATTTCACATCTTGGTCAATTTTTTTGTGTCAAGTTATCGTGAATTTAAGAATTAAAAAAAAGCTCCCACCAAAAAAATCTAAAAACTTGAAATATTTTAATAAGTACCCCCTCCCATTTATATTTAAAACAGAAAAAAATAATTCGGATGAGTACAAAATAGAAAATGCTTCCACTCAAATTTTCTCGTCCCAAAATTGAGAAATCATTCGGTTAGACGTCTCAATTTACTGCTAACTGTGCTGGAAGTGGTGCTCATTTTACGTTAAATTTATAGAAGAAAAAATAAATATTTTAGATTTTAACGTGGGGATCCCACCTTAAAATCTAAAATATTTATTTTTTATTTCCTTTTTTGCAGATGTTTTTAAGGCTGTTTACATGTAGTCGCCAAAAAAGTAGAATTTCATATTACTCACAATTCTCAATGTACACAAACAGAATTCGGCAGTTTGAAAGCTTTTAAATTCTGAAAATACGGCAATGAACATTTGTGTTAAATATCATAGGGTAATTTCAAGGATGGAACGGGATTTTCACTGTTGCAGATCTGACAAAAACGTGTCCCCTCCAGAAGTCGTCTGAATCCGAAACAGAAGAATTTGGCTCTGGAGTATTTGACGTCA
The DNA here is from genome assembly GCA_963556195.1 of Sepiola atlantica. Lineage (NCBI taxonomy): Eukaryota > Metazoa > Mollusca > Cephalopoda > Sepiida > Sepiolidae > Sepiola > Sepiola atlantica. The sequence goes on along the minus strand of OY744534.1, from coordinate 50,103,977 downwards.
GTCTCAAGAAGCTGGCATGAAGGTCTATGCAAATGACCAATGTTTCGTACAAAATTGAAAAGTACGAAAACATATATTACGGAAAAAAATTGTTTTAAAGCAATTAAACTTGTGATATTCGTCAAAAATAGTTTTTCTTTACATATACATTTGAACTGGTAATATTTAATAGAATACATAGGGCCTTATTTTGGGGGAACCTAAATTTCTTTTATAGCAACGTAAATCGTATTTTAGTCACGTAAATTACTGACATTGGATTTCTTTTTCTGATTTTGTTTCAAAAGTGATACGCTAATAGTTATTGTTTTAAAGTAAAATCATTCTTGTATATTCCCATCGGGCAACGACGGGACACGGGCTTTGCTAGTAACAAATTCTTGTATATTCCCATCGGGAAACGACGGGACACAGGCTTTGCTAGTAACAAATACACGGAAACAACTGTTTGCGCTCTGTTGCGATACTGTATGCCATCTGTTCTGTGTTTTAAAGCAATTAAACTTGGGATATGCGTCAAAAACAGTGTTTCTGTACATAATTTTATTTTATTTACTATTTGATCACCACTTATCATTGCATAGAGTCACTCGAAGTTAAGGGTTAATGAGACGGCATGATTGTTAGCCGTGAGATGGGGAATACTACGGGAGTGCTAACATTGATCAAATGTATGAATTACGTTTGCCGGCATTGATTCTATGTGCCTCTGATCTCTGCCACAAATGGCTACTTTTATAAACCTATCCGAGAGAAATGCTTCAATAGTTGCGAAGAAGCTGCCATATGTGTCATAGCTAACAAATTTGTGGAGCAACCCTTTGTGACAGGCCCTACCGTAGGCCTTTGTATATATCAAGGGTTATTGCTCTAGAAACACAGGCCCCGTTAAGAGATTCACTGAGCTTATGCGACATTAACTTTGCGGTACGAAATCCGTATTTCTTGTCACTTAGTAGATGTTTTGTTGCGGAGGTAGTTAGTAATTGCTTGCTTTATCACACAACCTCTAAATATAATTGCTCTTCCAATTTTTTTCTTCAGCAATAATAGGATAGTGGCCTGATGACTCTCAGCTATGACTGAAACATGTCTGCGACTGTGTAACCAAAACTGTTTGTGTAAATATAATGTACTATACTTAATATAAATATACTAGCAGAACCCGTGGCCCGGCGTTGCATGGGTGAAATATAAAAGAATGAGAGAACCATCTGCATTTATCAATCGCAACCATTTAAAAATAAAGAGAATCGTGTGTATTTAATGTTGAAAAAATACAATTCGGTGCTTATTTTTTATGCCTTCTTTTCCTGAATACAATATTTTTCTTTTCGGTTTATTTTCATTTTTATTTCGTTACTTTTTAAAATATAATTAACGTTGATGGATTTTTTCCACATTACTAACTCTGGTCTCGATTTAAACATTGTGTACTTTTTTTTATTTTTCAAAATTGAATTAACGTTAAAGTGTAGATGCTATAATCCTTTCTCGGTACTTCTGAACTTTATAGACCGTGCTGAAATAATGTTATTATTTACAAACCCGTTTTAACATGAGGAGGGGGCTTTGTTAACTATTCTGTACTTTCACATAACAATAAACAAAATATACCGTAAAAATTGAATTTAACTTGAAAAGCCGATCTAAAAAAATAGAACGTCCACGTCCGTTAACTGCGGAAGTACCCTTTTCTCTCCTGGGTCAGTGAATGGGAAAATCCTTCTAGACTGTGATAATTGTAATGTTTGTCCCAATCCGAAGTGCTCCGTTTTGTGGGAAGATATATCTCTCCAATTAAACCCTCGTGTGGAGGCAAGAAAATAGGAACAACATGGTAAAAGTGCTGAATAATTAACAGTTGAGAAATTGTAGAAAAATATTTTTTAAATGCCTTATATCAATCGGCTAATATTTCAATCTAGGACAGAGTTAGACAAAAGGTCGGTTTTTAATTAGGGAAAATCCATCGCGTGGAAAAAAGGAGCACTTCGGATTGGGTCTAAAAAATAAATTGCCGCAGTCTAGAAGGATGCATCATTCACTAATCGAGGAGAAAAAAGAATATTTCTGAAGTTTTCGGACCCGGACCGTTTTGTTTTTTTTAGATATGATTTTCAAGTTAAAATCCATTTTTACGTTATCTTATGTTTATTAATGTAATTAATGTGAATCGTTAACATATTTCATTGGAGAAAATCCATCTCCTGGCAAAAAGGAGTACTTCGGATCGGGCTCAAAAGAAAAATTGATACAGTCTAGAAGAATTTCTCCTTCACTGATCGATGGGAGAAAAGGATACTTCTGCAGTTTACGGACATAAACCGTGTTTCCCGCTTTTTACCTCATTGGTATGTAAATAGTAACGTTATTATTTCAGCACGGTCCGTAAACTGTACAGTTACCGAGAAAAGATTGTGGCAATCAGAATTGCAAAATAGAATAAATACAAGTTATGTAGAAGTAGAAAGGAAAAAATGTCGATATAGTACGTGAAATTGTAGCAAAATTTATAAAATATTGTAAGAAAAGTTAGCGTTATGAAAAGTAAAACCGTAAGAATGTTATGTACGTTGTAATATTTAGTAAAGAAAATAAACGTAATTATTGTTTGTTTTGTACTATTAAACTTGTTCGAAATGTACTTAGCTTGACTATTTTGCTGTCGGAATCATGTCGCTAGATACTGTTCTCGTGACAACGTTTGCTTGGTATAGATGGATAGAAGCGAAAAATGTTACTGATGGAAAAGCAGTGATCAATTTGGTTGAAGAATTTAATAAATATCGAAGACTTTTCGAGTCCCTCTGTTGATTGTCTGGTTGTTGGTGATTTCAACGCACCCTCTATTGAATGGAGCGACCATGTATGCAACCCCGCTTCGAACTTTGACTGCCAACTTCTCCAAACAGCTGAAGAGCAGTTTCTCGTCCAGCATGTTGCATCAAACACCCGCTTTCGTGGTCAACAGGCGTCGACGCTCGATTTGGTGTTCTCAAAATACGATATGACGGTGTCAGATGTAAAATTCCAGCCACCCTTGTCGCGCAGCGATCACGCTGTCATCGATTTCATCCTACACACGGAACCTGTTACTCAATCACCAGATCAGTTGCCGATACGCAATTATGCTGCACTGAATCATACCACTCTTCTTGATGCAGCTTCGACAATCGACTGGAATGCCATAGCCAATCTCCCCTCAGTTGAAGAAAAATGGTTAGCCACCAAACAGGCTATTCTCTGGGCGACTGATTTGGCTGTTCCATTCACTGTTCCTCGAAGGCGCCTTCAGCCCTGGATAACTAGCAGAATCAAAAGAGAATGGCGACTGAGAGGCATTGCATGGGCTGAATACTTGAGGCTTGGGACTCATGCATCATATGAAGTGTACCGTGAACAGCGAAACAGGGCAGAGTACATGCTGAGAATTTCAAGATTTCGATATGAGCAACGTCTGGCATCCAAAGTGAACTCAAACCGTAAAAGATTCTACGCCCACGTTAAGCGGAACAAGAGACTTGTGAACCGTATAGCAACGTTGAGAACTCCAGATGGAAGAACGATTAGCGACCCTGGTAAACAGTGCGAGCTATTTGCCGACAGGTTCTCCTCAATATACCGGGTGGACAACGAGCAACAACCTCCTCCACTGCCGACTTATGATGTTCAGCCAATGCAAGCTATTGAAGTCACTCCTCAAGAAGTTTTTGTGACCCTTTCCAGCATTCAAACCAACAAAAGCCCAGGACCTGACCATATCCATCCAGCAGTCCTTCGTGTTTTGGCGCAAGTTCTGGCAACTCCACTAGCGGACCTGTTTAATCACTCACTTTCAGACGGTGTCGTACCAGAGGACTGGAGAGTGGCTACAGTATGCCCCATTTTCAAGAAAGGCGCTAAAACCGACCCTCTTAACTACCGCCCCGTGAGCCTGACTTCAATCATCTGCAAAGTTATGGAGAAAATCCTGAAAAATGCATTGATGAACCACCTTGAACGAACCAAATCTTTGACTCAGACCCAGCATGGTTTCGTCCCAATGCGATCCTGCCTCTCCAACCTCCTTCTTACGGAAGAATGGATAACCAAGATTTTGGATGATGGCGATGCTGCGGATATCCTGTTTCTGGACTTCTCCAAGGCGTTTGACTCCGTAAACCACCGCCTGCTCCTTCACAAGCTTGATCGGTACAGGATTCGCCGGTCCATCATCAGCTGGATTAGGTCGTTTCTACAAGCACGAACTTTTCGAGTTTCTGTGAGTGGATGCACTTCAGCAGAAGCAGATGCTTGCAGCGGAGTACCACAAGGTTCAGTGCTTGGCCCGATTTTGTTCCTCCTGTTCGTCAACGACCTTCCAGACTTACTTCAGGGCAAAGTTTTGCTTTTCGCTGATGATGTCAAACTCATAGCGCAAAGACGCAATCATGCCATCCTGCAAACCGATCTGGATTGTACTGCAAACTGGGCCTCAGACTGGGACCTTCCACTCAACGCAGCCAAATGCAGTCATCTTCCAGTTGGCGCGCGACCATCCCAGCTCTTCACTATCGGTCCGAACAACCATGAAATGGCCTCAGTATCTCAGGCAACTGATCTTGGTGTAAGAGTGGATAGCTCTTTCAAACCGTCTCGTCACTGCGTTGAAATGTCCAGCAAAGCCCGGGGCGTCTTGTTTCAAATTCGACGTTCCTTCATCAACCTGACGGCCGAAGTGTTCCGTCCACTCTATTTGACGCTTGTTCGACCTTTGCTGGAGTACGGTGTTGAGGCGTGCAGTCCCTATCTCCGAAAGGATATACTTCATGTTGAACGCATCCAGAGGCGTGCAACCAAAATGATTTCTGGCTTTGCCGATCTCTCGTATGAAGAAAGACTCCACCGTCTTCAACTTCCGACGCTCAAAATTCGAAGGATGCGAGGGGACCTCATCCTGGTTTACAAAATCCTGAATGGGCTCATCAATCTCCCCGCTGACGAATTCTTTACTCGTGCGCCAGACAGAGGCCTTCGAGGTCATGACCAGAAGCTCTACTGTCGTAAATTTCGGCTTCAGAGGCGTCAAGCATCCTTCTCAATTCGTTCTGTCAACCCCTGGAACAGGCTTCCCGCTGAGGTCATCCAAGCGCCTACTATCAGTGCTTTCAAGAGAAAACTTGATTTATTTTTGTACACTGATTAAATTTTTGCCTATCTTACATGGCTTGTGCGTATGCTTTCTTAGCCAAAAAAAAAAAAAAAAAAAAAAAAAAAAAAAAAAAAAAAATAATAATTTTGTTGTACGAAGACGTTATTTATGTAGCGTAAAGAATTTACTGAAAAGTCATGATGAGTGAACACTAACATTAATGTTAAGATGCGAATTTTAACACGTGATCAATTTAAGAAAGCGAACACAGAGGCTCCCATATCAGGAAGAATGTTAAGATTTTAATTGTAGCCGACAGCGTCAGCAAAATATTGATTTTACGGGCTACCATACATGTAAACAATTGAATGGCTGTTATGCTGTTATGTGTTCGAACATCATGTTGAAGCCTTTAAAATGTCATGAGTGTAAGTACTAAATGTTGTATGGAAGAAATGGTAAATTATGATAGTAATTTATAATTTGAAAGAATGCAAGGATTGGAAGTAAAATTGCGTCGAACATGGGAGAAGTGGATGAAGGACGCCATTTTGAATCGAGTTTGGTAAAAAGTTGAGGAGTTGTTTATTGATTCTTAAATTCCAGAATGTGACTAAATTTAGGTGAATTAGTAAGAAATCGTTAGGTGCAAACTCGGTATTATGTTATTCGTGTAATCTTTATGAAGGGGCCGTTTCTTATTAAGTTTATGCGTCCTATGGCATAAGTAGTATGTTTTGATGATTTAAAAATGAAATAATATTCGGTGTTTCGAATATTTGATCCTTATTTAATATTATCTACGGTGTGTAATAGTTGCGTGGTCGAAGTACAATATTAGTGGGGAAATGAGTATGCTACCCTCTGTTTGGATTACGTATTTGGGAGAGTCAGACATAGGGGTCTATTAATAGTATTTCATATTTGAGGATGATATTAAATAAAAGTGTTTTGAAACATGCTCGAGTGAAGTAGGTCAATTGAGTGGTGAGTTTCGTAGCGTATGACGCATTTTTTGGTCTAGTGTAGTCGAAGTTACAGGGGAAAAACAGTCTAATTTATATAGAAGAATACATCTCTATTTATCATTGAGCACTTTTTTATATAAAGTAAATATTTATTGAATGAAATTCTGTGGGCATAATCTTACCGCATTTATATATATATATATATATATACAAATATATATATATATATATATATATATATATATATATATGAGAGAGAGAGAGAGAGAGAGAGAGGGAGAGAGAGAGAGAGAAAGGATATACACATACAATGCCTCAATTTAGATCATATAGAAACTCCTCAGTGAAATAATATGAAGATAAATTAACAGCTTGCAAATAGCAGTACAATATTTAATGAAACGGAGCCTAATATATAGAGAGAGATTTTGGAGATTCAAAACATTTTCCAAATAACTCAAGTTCCAAATCAAGAGCATACACAAAGGTATTGTCTGTTTACAACTGTTTCAAGCAACATTCAATAAATCATAAAATGATAAATGCTGATTTCCTTCAAAAGAAAACAATCTTTTTTCAAATCGGAAATATCGTAACTGCAATACTAAACAAACACATTTAATATGCATGTATTGTGTGTATCCGTAGCTCTCAGGACATTTAAACTTATTTTTAAGATATAATGAAAACCATTTATTCTTTGAGACTATCAAATAGAATTAACAGAGACTGACATTCCTTTAATTGTTCTTCTTCTGAATAACTAATTGTAATTAAGATGAAACAGAACATTGCAACTAGCTTTAATAACTATGGCATTTTGAAACCCTTAGAAAGAAAAATACCAGACGAAGCAACAAATAAACAATAAACACATCCGCAGAGTCACGAATTATAAAAATAGAAAAAAGAGCGAATTTTCTCATTAAATGTATGTGTTATTTTACTTACCTTTGTTTAACAGCGGAAAAGTTAGACACAAGGTCAGGATATAGTTAGAAATCCAGCTTCTACCAAAACAAAGGAGAGATTCTGAACTGGCGCAAAATTTCCCATAATCAGCCCCGTCGGCATTTCCCGGTAAGAGCTTCTCAAGCGATCGACAATAAATCAATTGCCATCGCAAAGGGGGGGGGGATTAATGCCTGTGGGCATAGCTTCCTAAGATCGATCCGAACAGATACTACACTTTGAATTATTTATTTTCAAAAACGAAACAAGTGCACTTTTAAAATGTAGTCAAATAGCCCTCAAACGTGTGTAAAGTGAGAGGGGGTCAGTGGTCATCTTCTGTCTATCTATTGAGAGTACTTAACTAGACGCATTGTTCATTACTTTCACTTCAGCCATCACAAAAATACCCCATTTACTCTATAGGCTACTTTACCTAAAATATACCCAACCACTGAAATTGTATTTTGTCTATATATATATATATATATATATATATATATATATATATATATATATGTGTGTGTGTGTGTGTGTGTGTGTGTGTATATATATAATATTTGTTATTGTTTATTATCTATACGTATACGTTTCGTCCTTAATAATCGGGACTCATCAGCATAGAGATATGACTATTCACTACCGGTCACACGATTCGAAACC
>OY744534.1:50091261-50093761 GCA_963556195.1 Sepiola atlantica | reverse complement strand
GACCTAATTAAAGGGGTCGAAATAAGTTATTATGTGTACAACCTTAATGTGTGTATAGTTTTTCTTTTTATAATCTTGTTTTGCTCTGTTTAAATTACATTGAGCTCTGTTATTCAGATTCTCTACACAAAATTGAAATCTACACACTATATATATATATATATATATATATTCACACCAGTTTCATTAAATAAAAGTGACAGCTTCTGTTTATTCCATTTGTTTATCTATTCTTACCAGTTGTTAAACACGCGATCTTATGTTAAATTCTGTTTTTCTGAACAAAAACCCATTCGAGAGGCAATAGTGAAAATAAAAGTGGAGAGTAGACATCTTGGAAGAATATATAATAATACAGGTCCTTAACCTGAACATGGATCCAGATGGATCTGAAAGTACTAGAGCTTAAAACGGATAGAGCAAATACATCGGCCAATTTCAACTTAAACCCCTTATTAAGTAATCTAGAATGAATCAAAGTAAAACTCAATTGTCCGTGATATTTAATGAAATATGTCTAAAAGAAAATATGCTGCCCCGATATATATATATATATATATATATATATATATATATATATATATATATATATATATATATATATATATATATATATATATATATATAAGGAGTGGCACATATTTTAGAAAACATTTTTAAGGTTTTTTTGCAAAATTTAAAACCCGAGAAATGGTCATTTTTTTCGTACATATTTAATAATGATTAAAATATTTTTTTAATACATATCTTGGACTTTCGGTGTTAATCTTTCTTGTTTTTTTAAATTTTGCTAGTATTAACCGCAAGTAGTTGCCCCCTCGTGGATATAGAAAATTGTACGTCCGGTCTTGTTAATGTTTTTGAGAAAGAAATTGAAAATCCAATGTGTTCTTGGTTTTGGATGATAGCGTAAGATTGAAACGCATAGAGATTTATACTGTAGTGATGTGATAATGAAACGGTTTGGTTGATATGTAGTCACACCCTTAATGATAATAAAAGTGTAAAAATTTGGGAATTTCCTTGCTTTTGTACATTTAGTGTATATGAATTTTCATATTAACCCTATTAAGGGCATATGATTTCAGTATACTGGCATTTTTCATGGAATGTCACTACTTTTGTAAAGGATATGCCTCAATACAATGCCTTCTCATAACTGATATAGTTGGTAGTTTGACTAATCAAGGTATATGGTAAACTGAAATTAAAATGGCATCAACTAGACACTAGAACCTCTACCTTTGCCAAAAATCAGCTGAATCCATCAAATGGTCGATAAGATATAGAATAAAGTGTATGAATACTGGTCATTTTTAAGGTTTTTCGTAATTTTCTGGAAAACTAAGGTATATGGTAAACTGAAATTAAAATGCCATCAACTAAACCCTAGAACATCTATCTCTGCTAAAAAATCAGCTGAATCCATCAAATAGTTGATGAGATACAGAGTGGCACACACGTACGTACGTACGTACACACAGATAACATGATTTCATGATTGAACTTGATGGATCTCTGGGTTGCCTTGACTAATGATGCTGAAATTCTACACACTTATAGAACCTATCAAATAAAAATTTTGTGCAAAGTTTTAACTAATTTGGTTTATTGGTTTTTGAGTTATGATTGATCAAAGAAATGAGATCTCCAGCATAGGCCATTCGTGTAGTTTATTAAGGGATAGAGCGCTCTCGTGCCTCCCTTGATTAAATAATATTAAAGTTACAAATAATAATGTAAATAACATTAAAATGAAAAATGTGTATGAAAATATTATGTATATTCATAATAATTTTATATAGTAGGGTACCAAAAGTACGAAAAGTTAATGGTTTTCTGGTGCTTGTTTATGTTCTGATATAGCGGGTTTTGAAAAATTCAGTTGGCAACACTGTCTTTTTTTTCTGCGTTCCTTTGTCGGTCAGAACAACTCACAAATCGGTCTCTTTTACACGACCCAGTCGTCTCCGCAAACGTTTACCCTGACTGACCGCAATCCGAAAGGAAAAAAGAAAACAACCAACTATCCCGCTCTTCTCGTCAACGATTAAATACGGGGCAAATCCATTAATTGAAAAACCGAACGATTACTTCCGAACGGAATAATAAGGCGGGCAACAGTCAAAAAGTTCAACTTGGAGTTGACGGTCGCCGGTTGGGGTAAGGACAAGGGAACGACAAGGCAGAGGCGGTCGGTGGCCAGGGGCAGCATGGTGAGTTTAAAGAAAAATAAAGCATAAAGCAAACAGAGTCGTAGGGCAGGGGACTTTCGCGCGTTTATTTTCTTAGGAAAGTCGGTACTTTCCATAAGATTCCGCGTAAGGTGTGATTCTCTATGTTTATACAGGAAAGGCGACTCAGATGGATTTGATGAATTTGAACGATTCAGATGTATAATTGTGTATCAGTTACAAATAGTTTAAATTTTATTAAAATCAGATGTAGATGTTTTTCCTGCAAGGCGTTAACGGTCGCATGAGGACCGATTCACGAGGAA
>OY744534.1:50021261-50086261 GCA_963556195.1 Sepiola atlantica | reverse complement strand
GAGAATACAAAATAAGATAAAAATACCGGCAGATTTTTTTTCATTTTAAATTTAATGTATTTGTATTCACGTTTTGCAATCATTTCGCTAAAAAGCAGAGAGATATTAGAAGTAGTAGAAGTACCTTGTGTTCCGTCAGAATTTTAGGCGTTTGTCTCAATTTTATACTAAATTTCTTAAAAGATGCTTTAAAAGTATAGTAACTCACTAATTTTTAGCATTTCTACGCTGCACAACGTTTCCCATATTCAAAAACAAGAGACCAGTATATAAAAATGTCGCCAAACTTTAATTCCGTGTTGTAGATCATCTCGAATCTTGACGTTATAACCAATTAAGTTTCTCATAATTTCTTATATAAATCGAAATCTTCGTCTTGAATTTTCGTCTTTTAATTTCTAATCGTAAATAATTAATCGTGAACGCTCGAATCTTTACCAATTTATAAATAAACCGTTTTTAAATGTCGCTAAACTTTAATTCCGTAGTGTAGATCATCTTGAATCTTGAGGTTATACCAATTAAGTTTTTAATATGTTCTAATCTAAACCGAAATCTTCGTCCTGCATTTTCGTCTTTTAATTTTTAATCGTAAATAATTAAACGGAGTTTTTAATCGTGAACGCTCGATTCTTTCATTATATATTTTTACCTATAAAGCTCACATTCGAAATTTTAACTGAGATAATTTATTTATTTCAATAGCAAAAACGAATTCTCTTATATATATATTTATATTTCTGCATATGTAAAAAATAGTCAAATTAATCTTTTACTTCTGTCACCCCTCCTCGATTATTTTAACATTTACCCCCCTTTTTACATCGACCAATCAAAAAAGTGAATTCATCTTTTTAAAACGATGATCAATTTCTCTCATTATTTGGTTTTTTGACGTGGTTTTTTTATACGTCTGAGGAGACCTAATTAAGGGGTCGAAATAATTTATAATGTATACAACCATAATGTGTGTATAGTTTTTTTCCTTTTTATAATTATATATATATATATATATATATATATATATATATATATAAATAGTAGAGACGATTTGTATGTACATATTTTCTAGTTGATCCTTTCTATATGCCTTATTAATGTTCGGGTTCCAGGCTGGTACTGGGAGATGAACTTACGGTACAAAGTGGATGCCCTGATACTTGGGTATAGAGTAAACAGTTATCAGGCATCTTGAAAGGATCATCGAAAAAGTAGGCACGCACAAGTCATTTATACTATTTAATGAAATATGTCTTGAGGAAAGAATGCGGCTCAAATATATATACTCTCACGCACACACACACACACACACACACACACACATATATATATATATATATATATATATATATATATATATATATATATATATACCAGTGTTTTGGTTTGTGGTGCCATTGTGTTCTTTCCCCTCCTATGCTGCTAACATATCAACCGGTGGCTCTTTCTGACAGTGGATGTTTCTCTACAACGAGCTTTTTAAATTTTTTCTTTGACTTTCTGTAAGACATGTTGCTAAAGGCGCTGATGAAGTGACGTTTTGGATTAGCTTTATAAATTTATAAAATAAAATAAAATAAAGTATTTGGCTAAGATCAAAGTGTAGTATCTGTTCCGATGGATACTGCACCCCATAAACTGGTATTGTCTTGGCCTTCGGGGCTTGATTTACGCCGGTCTATTGGGCTGTCCTGTGCAGTTCTAGGAGGTTCACCCTCCCAGGCTTCGCCTCCCCTCTTTGGGGAGGAGTAAATTTATTGCTTACTCACTGAAGCGCCCCTACCGGGGAATGCCGACGGGGCTGCCCAGTCAATTTTTAAACCCCACTTTACTTGTGGGAGTAAGATAAAAACTAGCCTTGTGCCTAACTCCTGGAAGGGAGTAAATCAATACTCTTTTAAACTTACCCGTATGAAACTCCCGAGCTCAGGATGCGAAACCCAAATCACTTGTATGCGAGTCGAACTCACACAGATCATGCAAACTACGGTTAATGACTGACTGTTGGTTGTACCTACACTTTCCAACCAAGGGTATAGTCATTCAACTCCAAAGACCTTGGCCGATGTATCGCAAGTAGGATTTTACACGCGCTAGACCGTTGCCATATAATAATAGAACCACAAATCTTACTGGTGTTACATCGGTCTTTCATCATGGTTTGCGATTATGGAAATAATTATATATATATATATATATTGTTATTTCATGTATATACATATAATATATGGTTATATAATGTATTATGTATAGATTTTCAGCATTTACTTCAACAATGCTCAATATGTGAGTAGAGCTAACTATATATATATGTATATATATATATATATATATATATATATATATATATATATATATATATATATATATATTCTATTAGTATGTGACTAGTTGTATCAGCATACATAGGTTATTCGTACGTTACAAATATCTAGTATATATATATATATATATATATAGAGAGAGAGAGAGAGAGAGAGAGAGACAGACAGACAGACAGACAGACAGACAGACAGACAGACAGACAGACAGACAGACAGACAGATAAACATACAGACAGACAGACAGATACTAGCTACCCATAGCCGGTGTCGTCCGGCAGTTGCTTATTTTAATTGAAGCAACATATTATACAACTATCACCCAATTAGTAAGTAAATTCTGTTCAAAACCAAAATTTGATTGTTACGAAAAATCTGGCCTCGGATTTCCTGACTTTCTATGTTATATTTTTTTAAATACTTCCCAATTCCTTTCCAACCGAGAAGGTTCAATGTAGTAATTAATTAATTATGTAAGGATGGAAATTACGTTTAACAAAATAAAATAAAATGTGGAAAGAAAGAAAATTCCGATTTTTTAAGCTAAAACCATGGAGACAAGAAAATAGAATTAAATTCAACAGAACGTTGTAAAAAATATTAAAGCTTTGTCTATTATATACAACCGAACGTTTAAATGAGAAAATACTGATAAATATATATGTAAGTGTAGGGAATATAAGATGGAAAAATACAAAATATATAGAAAACACAAAATCCTACTGAAGATTAATATTTAACCTCTATATTTGTCTAAGAAGCTTCTTCACGAGTAATGACTTTCACTAATACTATTGTGAAAAGTATTAATCTCTATATCTTTCTTCCAGCTCTTGACTAAATAGTAGTGTAAACAATACTCTCAAATCTTGATTGTCTAACGAGTCTAGGAGAAGGAAAACTCCGACAATCTTTCTCTGCTTATTCCGGAATTGTTTCAAGTCGTTCAGGACATTACTTTGCGGCTCGACTCAAGGAATACCGGTTCAAGAGAAGTACGTTCGGGGATTGCGCAATCTTTGCTTCACTATAATTCCCAGCGCAAACATTCTAACAATGGGTGTCTGTTGTATCTAAAAACTCAACGAGGACCATAAATAAATGTATATGTATGTGCGTGTGTGTATGTGTAGGTGCGGGTGTGTATTTCTGTTTATCTGTGTTCATTCGTATTTATACACGTGTGTATATAACCAGGCAAATATATATATATATATATATATATATATATATATATATATATATATATATATATATATATATGTGTGTGTGTGTGTGTGTGTGTGTGTGTGTGTGTGTTTGTGTATGTGTGTGTGTGCGACATGTGATACAAAAGTTCATTAAAAATAAACATTGTGCAGAGAATAAGAGCACAAAGGACTAATACCGCTAACCTTTAACGCACCTTATTTAAACCAGTAAGTCAAGAACAAACAATAATAGATACACAATATGTGGATGACTATATATATATATATATATATATATATATATATATATATCATGCATGTTTGGGTAAACAGTAGCGACAGCTTCTGTTTATTTATTTTTTGATTCGTTTTTTCGATTCGTCGTACGACCGATTTGGTATTATCGTCCATGTTGTATAAAAAAAATCGCCATATTTTCGCGAACGTTTTCGACCGACGTCGGTCATCTTCAGGTGGATAAATGAGTATGCAAAATAAAAGATTGGTGAATTTATTAAGAAGACGTTTTTAAAAAAACATTTCAATACCACTTCAACAACACTTCAACATACCTTCGCCACCCTCATAACGAGCATGGTTGATACTAGATTTATTTACTTGAATAAACAAAGCTTCCATTATGGGGATATATATATATATATATATATATATATATATATATATATATATATATATATTCATTTATTCATTCATTCTAACTTTGTAAAACTTTTGAACAACTTTTACACAGACTCAACCAAAAGAGAAACAGCTGGCAAGAACAGAGGATAAAAGAAATAAGAATTTTCCTAGACTTACTCCAAAGCATGTCTAATATATATATATATATATATATATATATATATATATATATTATAAACTAGCAAATATATGCTCCCTCCGGTCGCATATTTTTGCTTGTTCTTTTAAGTTTCATATTACACACATTACATTTAAATTAAGTAAAAGGTAACCGCAGGGAAATTGTTTAGAAAACAAAATCTTTAAATTCTCAACGATGAATAAAAGAAAGTTGTTAACTGGAAGTTATTTTATTGTTTCAGAAGATGGCGTAACAAAATTTATATTTGGCGGACCTATAGATGACCCACCCTTTAGTCTGAAATCTTTATACAATTAAGCAACAAAAATTCAGATTATTAAAAGAAAAGTTTGTTTAAACTTACCCGTTTCGATTTTAGAGGGGGTTCAGTTCGCTATGCAATTCTTACGTAAATTGATCCTCCTTTGGCAACGTGTCGTATATGTCTATCAAAATGGGTCTCAAATTATAACAATATGTTAATCCTAAACTCACTTAAGGTCGTAAAAAGATAATGAAATTTTAAGTTTTTCAAAGCGAAAAAAAAAGGTGTACCTAAAATATAATGAACAATTAAAAAAAATAAAATACAGTGATTCTAAATTCAGTTATTTAATTGCTCAGTAAAATGTGTTTGTTTGATTTTTACAAAAAGAAATAGTAATTTTTAAATCAATTGTTTTTAATTAAACAATTTGATTCAATAAATGTGTGCTTTAAAACATAATTTCTAATAAGATTTTTAAAAACTAACCCGAAATGTTTTAATAAATAATCAAAGTAAATATATCATTTTTGAGCGACTCGTACGATAAATCTAAGAGAATCTGTTGTTTACATGTTATTAATCAAATAACGCGTCTCTATCTTGTGTCAATCTCTCTGTCTCTTTTTTCTTTTTCTCTCTGTTTCTCTCTTTCTCTATTCTCTCTTTCTTGAAATAGATCTGTGCGTTCGAAATAGAACGTTAAATTTAATAATCAGAGGGCGAGTAACCAAATGT
Source organism: Sepiola atlantica (assembly GCA_963556195.1). Taxonomy (NCBI): domain Eukaryota; kingdom Metazoa; phylum Mollusca; class Cephalopoda; order Sepiida; family Sepiolidae; genus Sepiola; species Sepiola atlantica. The sequence continues at coordinate 50,080,924 of OY744534.1, read as the reverse complement.
TGGAGTGGACACCGGCTGTTCCATCATATTCCATTACTATCTAATTAAATTACGTAACTCAATTATATAGATTAAAAACAAATGTCTTTAATTAATTCTATTTATAAATTGTATTAAGATTACTATCGAAGAAGATATTTTAAATACATATGGAAATCTGAAAAAAAACAATCATGAGTGTATATTTGCAAATATTAATTTATTAGAAGCTTTAAAACAAATTAATTATGTAAATTTGAAAGACGCGTGATGTTTGGGAAAGTTTTAGAATAGGTATATATAGGAGCTGATAAGTAGATATAAAAAGAGAGCGATCAAAACTAATAGTATAGTTTCGGCTTCAGACAGAGATACATAATCTCCATTATGAATATATATATATATATATATATATATATATATATATATCATGTCTCTTGTGAAATAAATTTTAAGTCTGAAATTTTACGGTTTGCATGTTCAAAAGTGATAATTTAAATTCAGTCACGTGATCGTTACAATTGAAACATGTCCCGGATGCGTAGCTATGATAAGGTTTTATTAAAAAACTTTATATATATATATATATATATATATATATATATATATATATATATAAGAGATGTTGTCCTTGGTTAGAAAGCATTGTTTACATGGAAATATTAATTATAAAAAATAATAATAAGCAATTAGAACGTCATACAATGCATTTTAGTTTTATTAACTTTTTTTTTTCAATTTAATTTTCGAAGATATACTTCACCATCAGAATTACTGAATTTCAAAATAAAGATATATAAAAATACCTTTCTTTTTTTTTTTTAGTCCTCATCTTGTTTTTTTGGTGTTATCAGTTCGATGTTGATGAACGAATATCGATGAGAGTCTTTTTTTGGACTGCACGTGGCGGTGCAAATTGTAATAAGAGATGTTGTCCTTGGTTAGAAAGCATTGTTTACATGGAAATATTAATTATTAAAAATAATAATAAGCAATTATGTAAGCTGTGCAAATTGTAAATAAGAAAATTAAATTGAAAGAAAAAAGTTAATAAAACTAAAATGCATTGTATGGCGTTCTAATTGCTTATTATTATTTTTAATAATTAATATATATATATATATATATATATATATATACTCTTAATTTAGTTTTTTAATATTTTACCTACGTACGACGTTGTTTCGAGCTTATAGCGCTCATCATAGTTCTGCTCCACAATATTGTTTCATTTCCTGGACAATTATTTAGTATTTATGTTCAAATCTTCCCATCTTTTCAGGAACTGGTTTGATTTTCAACAAGTTGCGATCTATTTCAAAATTGCAAGTTAACAGGCAAATTGATTGTGTACTTCTGTTTCTTTTATTTACGGTCACATTTAAAAAAATAAATAAATTTGTATCGAAATTACCAACATGTGAATGTTTAACTAGCCATGTGAATAAATGATAAAGGTTTTGTTTCGTCTTTACAAGAAAGTTTTGACTGAAATGTTTATTATTTTAAATTAATGTTCGAAGTATTTCAAGTAGCGAAATTTGCAAAGCGATAGCGATCCGTTAAAGCAAGTATTCTATAATATTGATTAGACGTGTCGCATTTTTAGTTTTGCCAGTATTAAACTACGGAAGAACGAAATTTTAACTATATTTTCCATTTAGGTTCACGAAACCGTTAACATGAGTGGAGATAGTCGAATTAGTGGGCGTTATGTCCTATCGTAGTTTCAATACGAAGACAAAGAACATGGAAACATACGTAATCGTTTAGTACTTTTGGGGATTTTTTTTTTTGTAATTTTATTTATAGAATCAGTCCTCTTTCTAATCGTTTTTTTGTGTGTGGTTTTATGTGTGTGTTTTTTTCGAATTGCTTAAGAATAATTTTGGCATTGAAAACAACGGTAAATAAGTAGTTCGGTTCCTACGTCATTTGAAACCCACCTGAAACATCCTAATACCTAACCCTAACCCTAACCGGTTTGGAGACGAAAGTAATTCTATAAAAATACCTTTTTTATCTACTTATTTGTTATGGAGATGCACCGAGATCCTATGAATTTATTGCTATTGAAGTATTCACTTCAAAAATGGGACTATTTAAAAAGATAATACGGCCTATTTAAAGAATAATAAGACGGTTTAATGATAGCGAGGTGACTGTAGAGAAGAAGAACAGAATAAAATGTGTATTTTTAATCCAGAATCTAAAAAGGAAACTTGGCTATAGAAAAGGCGGAAGTCAAGGCGGTAAAAAGAAAAAGGATTAAAAAGCAAAAAAGAAAGAAATATCTGACGTCATTACCTGATGAGCCAAATACTTCACCTCGGCCTATGCGTGCAACAGTGTCAGAGAGTTCAGTAAGTGTAAAATCTCTTAGGTTCAGTTGGTGCGTAAACGGATTTGTGCATTCGTGTGTATATACGTGCGTGCGTGTGTACGTGCGTGCGTGTAATTGTAAAAGTCCTCTCTACACTGTTCTGTTGTACGTGTGTATGCGTCAACGGTTTGAGCTTTGACCTTTTTGTCCATGTGTAAAAGCAGAAACGCGCTTGCGTCAAAGAAAGAAGACAAAGCGCAGACAGATACGCAAACGCACAAGCACACACACATATAAACGCAAATAAAACACACACACACACAGACGCATACGCAGACAAACAAAAATACATAACGCGCACAGACACACGCACAAATAACACACAAATAAATAATATGCACAAACACACATGAGAACACATAGATAGAAACACACATACACAAGACAAGGATTTGTTTACACACACGCATATAGACACGAACGCACGCACGCATACGCACACAAATACACACAGACGCATACATCAAAATAACACAGAAACACAAACATAGACACACACAACTATACACAGAAACACAAACACAGACCCATAAACATGAACACACAAACACATACATGCACAGGGGAGTTTGAATTACCTACTGGAGAGTTTGAATTACCTACTGGGGAGTTTGAATTACCTACTAGACACCATCATCAAGTGTATTCGGTCTCTCTGTACAAGGGTTTGTCAGGACGACCTGACATGAAGATACTTACTCCTACAAGTAAACCCTGACCAAATATTCAAAATAACATAGTATTCGAAGCCCAAATAAGATCCCCTTGGCATTAGCTCATACGAGGAATAGGGCACCTTCTCTAAGTAATGTTACTTCAAGTCACAACACTTAGCTGGATACTCCACCAGACCAGATGAATTCTGGTCCTGGAATCCGGTAAGACCAAGAGACCAAAAGAAATATATACTATAACATAATCAACTGGTCAATTGGGGAGAGGAAAATTGAAATTAATGTTCTTAACTTCTTTACTAACTCAACGTTTGAGAGATAAAAGAGAAATTTAATAGAATATTCGAATATCTATGTATCTCATATAGGGATCAAGTGTTAGCCCCAGGTAGAGGCCCCTTGATTTCTGAGAACTTCAACTGAAGTTAAATGAAACCAAAAAAAACACAGATGGGGGCCTAAACAGAGCGGAAAGGGAGAAAATAAAATATCAAGGTATAATGTATGATATGAAAAGAAACTGGAACCTCAAAGAGATCTCCATCATTTCCGTTATCATAGGAGCCACTAGACTTATGAAGAAGAACTTGAAAAAGTATTTAGCAAGTATACCTGGTGAACCAAGTGCAAGAGAAATCCAAACAACTACACTCAAGGGATCAGCCAGAATCCTGAAAAGAGCTCTTGGTTGGAGTCTGTAAATAGCTGGTGATCGTATGACATTTAGAAGAATGCCCCGTCCCCAGCAAATGAATGAAAAGAAAAAAAGCACAAATACTAAACAAGAATACAAACATAATGCAGGATGTTTAGAAAATCTATGTGATATCTTCTGGATTATGTACTATTTGGTATATAAGTCAGGAAACCCTTGGAGTTATAGGTCATTCAAACAAATGCTTGTCAACATTCTTTATTGTAAATATCTGACAAATACAATGGGTGTGATAGTGCACTGTTATTCCTTCATATGGGATAGATAAACACTATCGCTGTGATATGATCACAGGCAAAATAATCGTGGGTTTGGTGTTATCACGAACAAAAAAAAAACACGACAAAATGACATCAAACAAATATAAAAGCCGTGGGATTGAGAAGAAAGATCTGAGCGTCAGGATCGGTAGGGTTTCCTTTGATAGCCAACCTGGAGGACCCGGTCGGCATCCTGCGAATGTCTGCCTTTCTTATTTCAGGCAACAGAATACAGCAGACATAATATAGGCAAATAAATATGATCAGCAAACAGAGAAAGAAATGAACCACGCAGGAAATTCGACTAGTAATGGGTGGTTATTACAAAAGAAACACACACACAAAGGGGATCCTTTATAAAACATTATCCTGAAATTATTCTATCGATTTTCTGAACGCCGTATTTCTCTCTCTCTCTCTCTCTCTCTCTCTCTCTCTCTCTCTATATATATATATATATATATATATATATATATATATATATATATATATAAAATTATCATTATTTTGTACTAGCTGTCCCGATGCGGCGTTGCCTAGAATAATTTATACTTTTAAAAATAGAAAAATAGAAACACAAAATCACATATCTATATAGATAAAAGCGAATTGTTCTGTTTATTTGTCGGTGTACGAAATAGTTATAAAAAATGTCTGTGTAGCATCTATTATGTCGACCGTGATTGTGTCAAATTGAATGGGCTTTTAAAAGTATTTCTGAACTAGCTGTACTTACCCGGCGTTGTCCACGATTCTTTTAACTGTCATCTTTATTTCTCCTTTTTTTAAAACATGTCGTTTGTTTGTTTTTTACCAAATTATCAGTTTTTTAATAGGTTTTTAAAAGTTAGATTTAAACTTTACCGAATCGTTTTGACATTAGATTATCAATCGAACACAAATTGTTATAAAACTATAATAAGTTTTTTTTTTAAGTGATGTTCTTGTTGATTTCTATTTATGAAATCAATGGGTTTAAATAGCTTTCAAAAATGTCAATCTTTTGATTAAATGAGGATCTTCTAAGAAATGACTTTCTCTTCGACAGTTTTAATGCTCCCAAATGTCTTTCAAATTTCGAATGATCACGAAGTAACTCATGTTTTTTTTTATTTCAATAAATTTATGATAAATAGTTAATTCAAAAGAGTAGAAAGTGGATCTTGGGTTTACTTTCGACAACCTCGTAACTCACGCTCCCCTTTATTTTGTCCTTTAATCCTCACATTCAATGAGTGATGTTTCCGACAAAGGGGGAAGAATTGCTGTTTTCTGGGTCGGAATCTACCCATCTTACACTTATCATTGGCTAGTTTTTTTTTTACCTTGAAGTAATATTTTAGCTCCATACATCAAGCGGCTTCATGCCTTGTCTAGAGCGATTTCACTAAAAAAAAAAAATAATAATCAAAAAGTTATTAATTCCATTCTCGTTATCGCGAGATAAACACACACACACACATACACACGTGAAATTATCTTATAATTTTATTAATATCGACATTGAAAACGAATTACTTTCACACTGAATTATTGAATCTTATTTTAGTATTAAAACACTTTGTTAAATTGGCCGAGGGTCAAGTTACCCTCAGTAGAAACGGGATTTCCTTGTATTGATAAAGTATATGTTAAAACTTACGACCTCGCTTTTTAGTATTGGACGCATTTGTCGACAACCTATAGTATCTGTTCTTTGACAGTATAATATTTCTAGATGAGTCCCCGAATGGCCTTACCCCTACCTCATTACTTACAACTCCCACTTAAGATATTAGTTTGCTTATTCTCTGTCCTAAACAAACCGGACAACAGTGAGCGGTTTATTCTTTAGAAATGGTTGGGAGAGTCCTACTAACCTTTTTTGTGTGTTTTTTTATAAAATATACATTACTATATATATATATATATATATATATATATATATATATATATATATATATATATATATATATATATATGGGGTAAGGTATACGATAAGTCATGAAAATGAAATGCGGTGGTAGACAAAATGTGTGAAAAAAAAGACAAACGGAAAACCGGTTAAAAAGTTGGAGAAAAACAAAAACAAGAGATTTGACCGGTTTCGTTCGTGTTAACGAACGTCTTCAGAAAAAGTGAAGATGATCTTCTCATATGGTCCAATCGAATCATCGTTTCCTTTTCCCATGTGTGTGCCTTCAAAATAAAATTGTTTCCAAATTTTCACTTTTTCTGAAGACGTTTGTTAACACGAACGAAACCGGTCAAACCTCTTGTTTTTGTTTTTCTCCTGCTTTTTAACCTGTTTTCCGTTTGTCTCTTTTTTCACGCCTTTTGTCTACCACGGCATTTCATTTTCATGACATATCGTGTACCTTACCCCATATATATATATATATATATATATATATATTACCTGTTTTCCGTTTGTCTCTTTTTTCACACACACACACACACACACACACACACACATATATATATATATATATATATATATATGTGTATATGTATATATATGTGTATATATATGTGTGTGTATATATATGTGTGTGTATATATATATATATATATATATATATATATATATATATATATATATATATATATATATATATGGAAAATGAAAAGGAAAAACCAAAATTATTTATATATTCATCAACGTTTCGTCTTCATGTCAAGACTTGCTAAAGATGATTGATTTGAAGAAATAACACACAAGTGCAATATTTGAAAATATTTGGTGCGCTTGAAATTATATTCCATCACGTTGTAATATTATTTCCATACGCCATGCCATTGTTTACTTTGAATTCTTGGAACTGAAATTTATAATGTTATAAATCTCTTGATTTATTTATTTATCGCTATGCTTGTGTGTTTCCTATAGAAAGAAAAGTTAGAGAATCTACATAAAATATAAAAGTGTATTCTTATGTAAAATTTACCAGGGAAGACAATGGAAGTAATTCCGAATCTCTAAGTGCCTTCCTAACTTTAGGGAGCTATTGAGGGCAAACCTCCTCCAAATATATCCTATTTTCATTAAATTTATATCATATGTATAATATTTCCCGGGGAAGACAATGGAAATAGTCTCCAATCTCTACGTTACCCTCTATGTGCAAACATTTACGTGCACCCACCACTAAGTGACCCATTGGGATAGAACCCCTTAAAACTTAAATACGTATATCCGATTTTATTGAAATTTGAACTAAATGTATAAGACACTAATTCACAGAATTTCCCAACATTTCAGCTTCTTCCGACTATATTAGGTGACGAAATGGGAGTGGGGGGGGGGGCAGTAAAAAAACAAAGATGGTAATATGCTGTTATGGGCATAGTGAAAAGGGTACATAATAGTGATCCTCATTCAATCCCCAGGGGGGGGGGGGTATTTGGGGGAGAAGGCTCTTCTACAGAATGTTCGAGTTTTATTTTTTGGTAAGCCCACGGATCACTCTAAGAGCCTCTGATGTTCGGGTTTTCGGGCTTAAGTTTGGTATGGAATTTTCATTGCTAAACATTTGATGACGTATTGAATCAAAAGTCTAATTTCACCGAGATATTTAATTTTCTTATACTCTGTATGAGTTAATACATGTGGGTGTGAGAAATAGAGAGAGAGAGAGAGAGAGAGAGAGAGGAGAAGAGAGAAAGAGATAGAGAGAGAAAGAAAGAGGAAGAGAGAGAAAGAGAGAAAGTGAAAGAGAGTGAGGGAGAGAGAGAAAGAGAGAGAAAGAGAAAGAGAAAGAGAGAGAGAGGGATAATGAAAGAGAAAGAGAAAGATAGAGAGAGAGAGAAAGAGAGAGAGATGGAAATAGAATGAAAGTGAGAGAGAAAGTGAGAGAAATAGAAAGTGAGAGAGAAGGAGAATGAAGGAGAAAGAGAGAGAGAAAGAGATAGAGAGAGAGAGAAAGAGAGAGAAAGAGGAAAAGAGAGAAAGAGAGAAAGTGAAAGAGAGTGCAGGGAGAGAGAAAGAGAGAGAAAGAGAGAGAGAGAGAGGGGGAGAATGAGAGAGAAAGAGAAAGATAGAGAGAAAAAGAGAGAGAGAAATAGAACGAAAGTGAGAGATAAAGTGAGAGAAATAAAAGAAAGATAGAGAAGTAGAATGAAAGAGAAAGAGAGAGATAAAAAAGTGAAAAAGAGTGAGAGGGAGAGAGAGTTTTATTTTATAACCATGAGTGAGTGTTAATGATGCCAGTGTGTGTATGTGCGACGACCAACACTAGTAATTAGCAAAAACTGCGCGGAAATTACACGCTGGATGGATTTACCTCACTGCCATCTGGGTGTCTGTCGGCTAGGGCACCTGTTATTAGAGCTCCCACCGGCCATTAAACACCGCCGACCATTCCCTCTGTTTCTTCCTCATTCCGCGCTCCTACTTTATTTTACCTCTTTATCTAAACATACCCCACCCCTTGTTTCCTACAATAACTCTCTCCCTCTCCCTCTCTCCCTCTCCCTCTCTCCCTCTTTCTCTCCGTCTATATATCTCTCTGTATCTATTACTCCTTATCTTTCTTCTGCACAGAAGTTGCAACTACCCCTTCCTGCTCTAGTTTCTGTCTTGACAAATACCCCACAAACGGTTTATCACTACATTGATGGTGCCTAAAACTTGCCATGCATTCGTCTTTGGTTGGGACATGTTTAAAATATAGGATAAAATATATTTGAGGCACCCTAGAATGGGCAACGACCAAAAAAACACATTTTATCCTAACACGGCTTTTTTTTTTACTTCCGACTGAATTATAAACAAAACAACATTGCGTATATTCATATTTCGGTGCCGCTTTGGCTTGTTATCTACAAGGTAAAATATCTACACCGTACGGGTACTACATTGGCTTGATATCTGCAAAGAAAAATATCCACACCTTTAATTTTTTTTCAATATACGATGCTTTTAATTCCTCATATATGTGATCCGGTGTTGTGATCGACGAAATTTTGCTGATGATTTACAGAAAAATGACAAAAATTAAGTTGGTTTAAATTAGCGTAAGTTCTTCATTCGACGGAATAGATTACTGAGCCTTCGGCGAGTTCATGTTGAATAATTGGCTGAAGTGTCACACGGTTTCTTCTTTGAACGTTGGAGTAAGGGGTTAGGGTTCGGGTTCCAGGCTTTCTAACCACATTTCTTTCGAAACCAATTAGGAGAAGTGTTTTCCTTGCTCTTGTATCGTGTTAATTGCTATATGAGTTGTAGATCGCATAACAAAGTAGGTTCAGGAGAGGTTGATTGCAATGTAAGTGTAGATATCATACCAAAGTAGATTCATGCTACGTAGATACCACTTCAAAGCGGCACCCACACTTCTTCTTGTTATAAGAAGGGAGTATGGCATACACAGGTGAGTGTATTTGCCAGAAGTTACGACAATAAATTGAAAGGAATTAAAATTAATAAGTGTCAGTTGTCGAAAGTCTATTCTTGAAGCAGGATATCTTCAAGAGAAGATAGCCTTGCTCAGGGTATCTAGGTAACAGGAGAGAGTGTCTACGTTTTTCTTCGTGGCTGCGTGGAAGCTCTTTGACTGCTTTGCGAACCCATAAAGGTCTCCAAATAGAGTCTTTAAAGGGACCCGTCGAAATTACTACGCCCTTTGATTGATCATTGTATAACCAAACAACCACACTAGAGCTGGAATCCGCCAGTCAATGTTTATGACGACTACCGGGTTTATAGACAAAAAGTTTTACTAATAACCTAAAAAATACATAGTTTTTTACAAGTAAATCAAGGGAGGCGCGCGAGCGCTCTATCCCTTAATAGCCCTCACGAATGGCCTATGCTGGAAATCTAATTTCTTTGATCAATCATAACTCAAAAACCAATAAACCAAATTAGTTAAAACTTTTCACAAAATTTTTTTTTTATGGGTTCTATAAGTGTGTAGAATTTCAGCATCATTAGTCAAGGCAACCCAGAGATCCAGAAAGTTCAATCATGAAATCATATGAAATCTTATCGACCATTTGATGGATTCAGCTGATTTTTGGCAGGTTCTAGTGTCTAGTTGATGGCATTTTAATTTCAGTTTATCATTTACCTTGATTAGTCAAACTACCAACTATATCAGTTATGAGAAGGCATTGTATTGAGGCAGAGCCTTTACAAAAGTAGTGACATTCCATGAAAAATGCCAGTTTACTGAAATCATATGCCCTTAATAGGGTTAAGATGAAAATTCATATACACTAAATGTACAAAAGCAAGGAAATTCCCAAATGTTTACACTTTTATCGTCATTAAGGGTATGACTACATATCAACCAAACCATTTCATTATCACATCACTACAGTATAAATCTCTATGCCTGAGTGGATGAAGTGTGTGAGGTGCGCTGAAGAAAAATTCCTACCAGTAAAATACATAGCCCTGTTGTGCTCGCATACCCTTAATGACATTAAAAGTATAAACATTTGGGAATTTCCTTGCTTTTGTACATTTAGTGTATATGAATTTTCATCTTAACCCTATTAAGGGCATATGATTTCAGTATACTGGCAGCATTTTTCATGGAATGTTACACTCACATGATTAAGTAAAAATAAAACAGTTTTATTTACAAACCGTTTTGTTTTGTAAACGTAAAGCATTTTATTTATAGTAAAATCTATAAAAATTATATATTAAAACAAATAAAAAAGAATTAATGTATTTATTTTTATGAATAAAGTAAATATTATTAGAAATAGCATTTGTTGTCAAGGAAGTCGCTAACTTTTGTGCGAGGTTATTCAGTGTTTTATTCGGGGTTTTATAATGAGTCGAACAGCACAAAATTTTAGGAATTATCGATTTTACGATATTTAATTTTCTAATCATCATAACTGAAAATATAAAAATGTATTGTGAAAAGTTGTGTAAAATGTGTTGTGATAAATTCCTTAGAGATGCGTTGTGGGAACTTAGCTTGATCGATGGCATGAACGGCTTGCTGGCACTCACTTTTCGTATTGACGTTTGGGTATTTCAATTTAACCGTTGAGCAGGTTCTGAAGACTAAAGGACCGTAATCATGATTTCTACAAAGCGGCAACAATCCTTTGTCCGCGAATGACTTCTTCACACGAGCATAACTACTAAAGAAGGAATACATTATGGCATCAAATAAAATTGAGAAAGAACATATGTTGTCGGGGTCGGAAATAGAGAAGTGTATATAAACGATGAATTACTTACTTTGTGTTGTTTGTTCTCTGTGAGTCTCTGCGACTTCTACCAGGAGGACACATGATGAGTGCAGCGTCAAAGATTGTAAAGGTTATGTAGACATGAACAGCCGATTGGACTGCGTCAGCGTCTGACGGCATTGAAGGACGTAACAAAAAGAGATCTTGTTCTAAGTTCTTCACGTGAGTTGAACCAAATTTCATATTTTCGTGTAGGAGAGCGTATTTTCTAACGTTGGGCAGAATAAAATAAATTGGATTACTCGAATATAATGGGATGAAGATAACTTAGGTAATTCTATCCCAACACCAGCTTTTATTTCCTGTATTTTTATTTCTGCCTACCCTATTTCCAAACCTTATCAACTACTTTAGTTTTCTCTACAGCCTAACATCCTACGTATGACAGAAAACCGCATCATATTTTTAAGCACCAATTTGGGAACTTTGGGGAGTTACTGCTTAGTCACTATTAATCACAGGTCCACTTTCGTCCGAAGTGATAGCACCTGTCAAGGTACAATCTACGTGTTAAATAGAATTTAGCAATTAGAGAATACTTATTTAAAAACCCAATCGTATACAAAATCATTAAACTTGTCCCTTGGTCCTGATGACCGTTGGAGCGCAAAAGATGACCTGATAACCAGTTTTCTCTAGCCTCTCGATTTTCTGTCTTATTGAGCATGTTACTCGGCCCCAGTCCTGTCAACTTTTGGATGTTGTCCTCTCACTTCGTTCTTTATCCGCCTCTCCTTCTTCCTTCCTGTATAGTCCCTTACAGAATTGTCTTTGCGAGACCTGATCGTGTGGTATGGCCGTACCGCTTCATTTTCTTTTTCCTCATAGTGGTCAGTAGATCTTCTTATGGCCCGACTGCTTGTCTAAGTCTGTTCTACAATTTCTCATTTGTAATGTGGTCTTTGTATGAGATGATCTTTCGGAAGCATCTCATCTGTGTAGCCTGTATCCTTCTCTAAATCCGTACATTATGGCCCACGACTGACATGCGTACAGAAATATGGAGATTACCAGAGAGCGCATCAATATGATTTTTTTAGATGAGTCGCATGTTTCTGTCCTTCCAAGATTTCGATAGCCTACGGCATGGAGATCAGCGCAGAAATGACTAAAGTGATGGAAAACAACACTACTCGCATCAGCAAGGACATCAAGATCAGAGACAAGAAGTTGGAAGTCGTTAACATCTTCAAGTGCTTTTGGGAGGTTGTGACGGATGACGTCTCCAAGTATGAAGTCCTTGCAAGAATTACGCAGACAACAGAAGAATTGGAGAAACTAATGGCCACATGGAAATACAGAAACATCACACTAAGCTAAAAAATCAGATTGAATCGTATAGAAAAAAAGAATCTATTGAATATTTGAAACGTTGACCTAAAAACTCAAATAAACATTAACAACTTACCATATTAGGTCCTATTATCTTAGTCTTAAGGCTGTGATCAAAGTAGAATATCAATTCTGTTCTTAGAACACGAGAGACCTTTCTAGAATGGGGCAATTTATCTTTTTATTCTATCCAGAGTTCGATCTTTTAGATATATCTCCCATAAAAAGGACTTTGTGTCTAACTTTGCCCTTCCATGCAACAGTCTATCGAAATTTAATCTTCTTTAAAATCAAAAACGAATGAAAACTGAGCAAACGGATCGAATGATCATCAGACAAAAATTACTTCAATTCTAACTAAAACTTAAACGAATCTGTACATTTTAGCTAAGGATGAACAAAAAGTTACTGCATCGGCCGGGAATCGAACCCGGGCCGCCCGCGTGGCAGGCGAGCATTCTACCACTGAACCACCGATGCAACTGTCTAACGGCATTTAAGCTTCTTTCAAATCAAAAACGAAGAAAAAAACGAGCAAACGGATCGAATGATCATCAGACAAAAATTACTTCAATTCAGACTAAACATAAACGAATCTGTACATTTTAGCTAAGGATGAACAAAAAGTTACTGCATCGGCCGGGAATCGAACCCGGGCCGCCCGCGTGGCACGCGAGCATTCTACCACTGAACCACCGATGAAACTGTCTAACGGCATTTAAGCTTCTTTCAAATCAAAAACGAAGAAAAAAACGGGCAAACGGATCGAATGATCATCAGACAAAAATTACTTCAATTCAGACTAAACATAAACGAATCTGTACATTTTAGCTAAGGATGAACAAAAAGTTACTGCACCGGCCGGGAATCGAACCCGGGCCGCCAGCGTGGCAGGCGAGCATTCTACCACTGAACCACCGATGCAACTGTCCAACGGCATTTAAGCTTCTTTCAAATCAAAAACGAAGAAAAAAACGGGCAAACGGATCGAATGATCATCAGACAAAAATTACTTCAATTCAGACTAAACATAAACGAATCTGTACATTTTAGCTAAGGATGAACAAAAAGTTACTGCATCGGGCGGGAATCGTACCCGGGCCGCCCGCGTGGCAGGCGAGCATTCTACCACTGAACCACCGATGCAACAGTCTAACGGCATTAAAGCTTCTTTCAAATCAAAAACGAAGAAAAAAACGAGCAAACGGATCGAATGATCATCAGACAAAAATTACTTCAATTCAGACTAAACATAAACGAATCTGTACATTTTAGCTAAGGATGAACAAAAAGTTACTGCATCGGCCGGGAATCGAACCCGGGCCGCCCGCGTGGCAGGCGAGCATTCTACCACTGAACCACCGATGCAACTGTCCAACGGCATTTAAGCTTCTTTCAAATCAAAAACGAAGAAAAAAACGAGCAAACGGATCGAATGATCATCAGACAAAAATTACTTCAATTCTAACTAAAACTTAAACGAATCTGTACATTTTAGCTAAGGATGAACAAAAAGTTACTGCATCGGCCGGGAATCGAACCCGGGCCGCCCGCGTGGCAGGCGAGCATTCTACCACTGCACCACCGATGCAACTGTCTAACGGCATTTAAGCTTCTTTCAAATCAAAAACGAAGAAAAAAACGAGCAAACGGATCGAATGATCATCAGACAAAAATTACTTCAATTCTAACTAAAACTTAAACGAATCTGTACATTTTAGCTAAGGATGAACAAAAAGTTACTGCATCGGCCGGGAATCGAACCCGGGCCGCCCGCGTGGCAGGCGAGCATTCTACCACTGAACCACCGATGCAACAGTCTAACGGCATTTAAGCTTCTTTCAAATCAAAAACGAAGAAAAAAACGAGCAAACGGATCGAATGATCATCAGACAAAATTACTTCAATTCAGACTAAACATAAACGAATCTGTACATTTTAGCTAAGGATGAACAAAAAGTTACTGCATCGGGCGGGAATCGTACCCGGGCCGCACGCGTGGCAGGCGAGCATTCTACCACTGAACACCGATGCAACTGTCTAACGGCATTAAAGCTTCTTTCAAATCAAAAACGAAGAAAAAAACGAGCAAACGGATCGAATGATCATCAGACAAAATTACTTCAATTCAGACTAAACATAAACGAATCTGTACATTTTAGCTAAAGATGAACAAAAAGTTACTGCATCGGCCGGGAATCGAACCCGGGCCGCCCGCGTGGCAGGCGAGCATTCTACCACTGAACCACCGATGCAACTGTCTAACGGCATTTAAGCTTCTTTCAAATCAAAAACGAAGAAAAAAACGAGCAAACGGATCGAATGATCATCAGACAAAAATTACTTCAATTCAGACTAAACATAAACGAATCTGTACATTTTAGCTAAAGATGAACAAAAAGTTACTGCATCGGCCGGGAATCGAACCCGGGCCGCCCGCGTGGCAGGCGAGCATTCTACCACTGAACCACCGATACAACTGTCTAACGGCATTTAAGCTTCTTTCAAATCTGAAACGAAGAAAAAAACGAGCAAACGGATCGAATGATCATCAGACAAAAATTACTTCAATTCAGACTAAACGTAAACGAATCTGTACATTTTAGCTAAGGATGAACAAAAAGTTACTGCATCGGCCGGGAATCGAACCCGGGCCGCCCGCGTGGCAGGCGAGCATTCTACCACTGAACCACCGATGCAACTGTCTAACGGCATTTAAGCTTCTTTCAAATCAAAAACGAATGAAAAAACGAGCAAACGGATCGAATGATCATCAGACAAAAATTACTTCAATTCTAACTAAAACTTAAACGAATCTGTACATTTTAGCTAAGGATGAACAAAAAGTTACTGCATCGGCCGGGAATCGAACCCGGGCCGCCCGCGATGCAGGCGAGCATACTACCACTGAACCACCGATGCAACTGTCTAACGGCATTTAAGCTTCTTTCAAATCAAAAACGAAGAAAAAAACGAGCAAACGGATCGAATGATCATCAGACAAAAATTACTTCAATTCAGACTAAACATAAACGAATCTGTACATTTTAGCTAAGGATGAACAAAAAGTTACTGTATCGGCCGGGAATCGAACCCGGGCCGCCCGCGTGGCAGGCGAGCATTCTACCACTGAACCACCGATGCAACTGTATTATGGAATTTAAGCTACCGTCAAATCAAAAACGAAGAAAAAAACGAGCCAATAGATCGAATGATCATCAGAAAAAAATTACTTCAATTCAGACTAAACATAAACGAATCCGTACATTTTAGCTAAGGATGGACAAAAACTTACTGCATCGGCCGGGAATCGAACCCGGGCCGCCCGCGTGGCAGGCGAGCATTCTACCACTGAACCACCGATGCAACTGTGTAATGGAATTTAAGCTCCTTTCAAATCAAAAACGAAGAAAAAAACGAGCCAATCGATCGAATGATCATCAGAAAAAAATTACTTCAATTCAGACGAAACATAAACGAATCTGTACATTTTAGCTAAGGATGAACAAAAAGTTACTGCGTCGGCCGGGAATCGAATCTACACATTTAAGTTATGGAAATTCAGCTTGACGGTAGGCATATGGAAAAAAAACTAAGTTATTTTTGTGATTGTAGTAGTATGTCAAGTTCTTGCTGTTAATATCGTACAAAAAGTAACCAGAGATTGATCTCAGACAAAAGAGTAAAAAACGACTAGTAACGTATCTCCTCTGAAAAACAGATGAGATCAGCCCTTACTATATTTTGTACTCTGTCAAGTCAAGAAAGAGTGCTCTGAGCGGCACCCGACCCAGATGTTGCAGCGGTACTTCATGTTAGAACGTTTTTAACAAACTATGCTTCTCTGTGAATACGACGCCATATTCGCCTCGAGTGGAGAATCTATTAACTTTGTTGTAATTTATTGCCTTCGTCTGACACAAAATGTTTGAATAGACGATTTAGACAGGCGGGAATTTATTTCAAGGAGATGATTTAGTTGATAATTTTATTAAATGAATCTATTATTTCGACGTAGAAGCAGTAATGTCTTCCGCTCTGAAAGATTTCTTTCTTGTTCTTTGTTGTTAAAGTTTTTTTAATCATGAAAATAATGAAGTCATTTATTTGATCAGCCGTTTGGCCCAGGTAGCTTTTTTTATTCTTTCTTTCTTTCTTTCGTCTTCTTTCTTTTGCTTCTTCTTTAGTGAGAGGATTTGTTCATCGGTCGGTCGGTTGATAAGTCACACATTTGAAATAATATGTCCATCACTAAACGCGCAGATCGAATGGACGCAATGTATTGTATATGGATGCGAGGGTCTCAATAAGAAAAAGCATGTCACACATTAACATCTGAAATAACATTTTCGTTGGTCCGTGACGCTTAAGTTTGAAATAGCATTTTCGTTGGCCTGTCACGGTTAAGTTTGAAATGCAATTGCCTTTGGTCTGTCACGGTTATGTGTTAAATAGCATTTGCGTTGGTCTGTCATGCTTAGGTTTTAAATAGCATTCGCGTTTGTCTGTCATACTTAAGTTTCGTCGATAGTAAAAGAGTAAATGACATGCTGAGAACAGATACTACACTTTGAATTATTTATTTGCACAAAATATAAAAAATTAAATTACGAACAAATTAGGCACAAGGCGATCAAAAGTGTTAGAAAAGGGGGGGTCGTTGGTCATCCTTGGTCAATAGTTATACAAATTTTACTCTTAATTACAATCCTCTCAATCACTACTATACCACATTTACTCTTGGGGAGGCATCCTACATAAAATATGTTCAAATTTTTGAAAAATATTTTTTTTCATAAATACATTTATTTACAGAAATTCATTGAATAAAAAGTGGAATTCTGATTAAGGAAAGGACCAGGAAACTATAAAAAATATGTTTTTATAACTTGACATTTATAAATCAATGACCCCCCCCCCAAAAAAAAATGATGTAATCTATTATTGCATTATCTTTTAATGGGGATAGGTTAGTGTAGTATATGTTCTGTTGTCGTAGAACCGTCCTCCCAAGAATTACCTCCTCCTTTTTTAATCCCACAGGTCTTACATCCTCCTGTGAATTAGGGTTAATGTAGTACCTGTTCTTTTGTCATGAGACCATCTTCCCAGGGATTGCCTTCTTTTTGAGGGGCCGGTGGTAGTGTAGTATCTTTTCTGTTGCCATGATACTATATTCACAGGCATTACCTTCTGCTTTTATGGGGTGATCCTCCCAGGTATTACCTCCTATATTTTGGAAGGGGTATTGTAGTACCTGTACTGTTGTAATGATACCATCCTACTAGAAATTACCTCCTCCTTTGAGGATTAGTGTAGTATATGTTCGTTAATACCTCCTCCTTTGGGGTTCAGTGTATGTAGTTCGTTCATCATTATTTCATCCTTACAGCCTAGCAAAAATATGCGACCGGAGGGAGCGTATATTTGCTAGTATATATATATATATATATATATATATATATATATATATATATATATATATATATATATATATATATATATATATATGGGGGTATGTTCGTGGCCAGTTGTTTATTATTAGATTGTGTAAACAGGCTTGCCGACTGAACAAGTTATTTGTTTGTGTACATAACATGGGTGGCCATGTCGGACATAATGTAACCGGCCATTTTTGTTTTCTTGAACAAAAAGAAAGAAAGAAAGAAAGAAAGAAAAAAGAAAGAAAGAAAGAAAGAAAAAGAAAGAAAGAAAGAAAGAAAGAAAAAAAGAAAAAAAGAAAGAAAGAATAGATGCAATAAAAATAATAACAAATTGTGAGATAATTGTGAAAACTAATACAAATAAAAATAACAGCGAAAGCCAAAGAAAAAACACGAAACAAAGAAGAAGGGTGAAGGAAAAAAAGAGAGAAATAAAACAAAATAGAAGTAAGTAGAAATTGATTGTGAACAAGAAAGAAGAAAAAAAGAAAGAAAAGACAGAATAAAGAAAGAATGAAAGAAAGAAAGGAAGAAAGAGAGAGAGAGAAAAGAAATGCAAAAGAAAGAATGGAGGAAAGAAGGAAAGAAAAGAAAAAAGAAAGATGGAAAAGGGACAAAAGATAGACAGAAATAAGGAAATAGAGAAAAGGTAAGAAAGAAAGAAAGAAAAGAAAGAAAGAAAGAAAGTATAAAAGAACGAAAGAGTTTAAAAGGGAAAGAAATGAAGGACGAGAGAAAAGACAATAGAAAGGAAGAAATTACAAAAGGAAGAAAAGAGAAAATAAAGAAAGGGGTGAAGAAAGAAATGGCAAAAGAAAGAATGAAAGAATATTAAAAGGAAAGAAAGAAAGGGTGAAAGAATAAAGGAAATAAATTTCAATTCGCATCTGAATGATCGTATGAGAATAGTAAAGGTGCAATCTGCTATTCTCGGATATGTTTGCACCTTTACGCTGGAAAATAAGCAGATAAGATTCTAGGATCAAAGTGTAGTACCTATTCTATCTTCAGTCTGAGGAGGTGAAATCCTTCTAGACTGGGCATTTTGTCTCATTCAGAATGCATCATTTGTTGGAGGTGAATACTCTCCACATTAATAACCGACCTTGTGCCCAACTTTGCTCAGGCAAGTAAATAGAGCAAGTATGTTCATAATACGCAAACAGAGACACGCGCACACATCCATGTATAAAAGCGTACACACAAATACATACGCACTAACACAAATGCATCTACCACCACCAACAACAACACACAAACACATATATACACAGCCGTAAACAAAACACTAGGACACAGTCTATTATTATATTAAAACCAAGTTAATCAATGTTTGTTTTCCTAAGGCTTTTTACTATATATTTTAATCGCACAAAATACACGTTAAATATTCTCCAGTTTCAGGATTGAGTTATGTTTTTGAAAAACAAAGTGATAAATATCTCTCTCCTCTCCTCTATTCTCCTCCCCTCTCCTCTCTATCTCCCCCTCTCTCTCCCTCTCTCTCTCTCTCTCTCTCTCTCTCTCTCTCTCTCTCTCTTTGAAGTCTATCATTTTCCAACTTGTTTTTACCGCCTCGCTTTTAATTTATAGCTGCTCACCCCCCATATCTCTCTCTCTCTCTCTCTCTCTCTCTCTCTCTCTCTCTCTCTCTCTCTCTCTCTCTCTCTCTCTCTCTCTCTCTCTCTCTGTATTGCTCGTTCGCTTCCTCTCTGTTTATGAATAGTCAAATAACGAACGGAAATAATCAAAAGATTGGAATAGTCCATCATAAACAAAGGGGATTATACCTGAGAGGGAGGATGGGGAAATATATATAGTTAGCAAAAAGCGAATAATATGGGATTTATTATTTTTTACTTTTTAAATATTTAACTGGATTTGCAAACTCACTTTTTCTTGATTTAAACAATCTAACCTTAGTTGATGGATGACCGAACGAGTCACATTTTCCTAGTTTAGTATTTTTTTAATAAAATTCCGGTCGGATTAAGAGAAATCTTTCTTGACTGGGGCAATTTTTATTTTTATATAATCAAGACTTCCGCTTTATGGGGAGCTGGATACACCCCCCCCCCCCCCCATATAAAAACTTTGTCCTCGTGTGGAGGCAATGAAAATATTAACAATATATTTAAAACTTGTACTGACACTTTCCTTTTTGTTTTTTGTTTGTCTTTTTCAGAATACGAGGTTGTGTACGCCATGGCATTGGACCACCAAGGTCAGTTGCTTGACCGATGGATGGGCAAACAGACTCGCCATAAACGCATGCGCAGACAGGCGCAAGAAGAGCACATTTTCATCAACATAAGCGGCACGGTCAACAATTTCCACTTGAAACTGTCGCGGAACAGCGACTTTCTTTCTCCCGGGTTCAAGATCTACCGAAGGTGGCCGTCCTCTTCGGCAAACACTTCGCATATTAAAGACAGCGAAAGTGGGACAATTACGGAAACAGTGGATACAGATTGTTATTACTCGGGAAAAGTTATGGAAACTAATAACACATTGGCAGCTTTAACTCTGTGCGGAGGATTGGTAAGTAAATACTTATGTAGCAGTTTTGGTTGTCTGTGACGTGTACAAACTATTATACACCTTTTACGTCGTCCAGAATCCGAGATTCGATCGTCTGTGGATACAATTACTCGGACGCCGATGTTTAGTTTGTTATGAAGATTTATTAACTAGAAAGGAACTGTCACAGATAAAAACCAAAGAGAGAAACCGTTGTTTTAAAGTGACAGGTTACTTGCGTGAGAAAGAAAAGGAGAGGCAGGCGGGCAGACAGACAGACAGACAGACAGACAGACAGACAGACAGATAGACAGATAGATAGATAGACAGACAGACAGACAGATAGATAGATAGATAGATAGATAGATAGATAGATAGATAGATAGATAGATAGATAGATAGACACGGCTAGATAGATAGATAGATAGATAGATAGATAGATAGATAGATAGATAGATAGATAGATAGATAGATAGATAGATGGATAGATAGATAGATAGATGGATAGATAGATAGATAGATAGATAGATAGATAGATAGATAGATAGATAGATAGATAGATAGATAGATAGATAGATAGATATTTTGTCTCGTTACACCTGGCTATATTATACGCCTTCCCAATCAATAACGGCGCCTTTTAAGCGTCTTCTTTGCTTGAATAGTCGCCAGGAAGAGTCAGAATTATCTCAGCTAGGAAGTCATATTATTTCGTCAACTTCCGTTTCTGGGATCACCTTTGACTTCTAGTTGTCACTCAAGCGTTTCCATTTAACTAACGGCTTTCGTTATCTAATAGTCATATGTTGTCGAGAAAATCAAAGTAAATAATAACTGGACGGATTGGGAGAGAAGCAATAGCATACACCTTTAAGTTGCGAAATAAATTGCCTTTCCACGACGTTGTATGACCGTCTGATAACCTTAAGAACATTGCTCGTCAAGTCATTTCGTTAACCGAACAAATAATCAGACGTGTACTGATAACGAAGATGGTCCATTGAACTATTAAACTTAAATTGCATTCGAGCAGCCAAAGAAAGCAAAATTGAGGGAAAAGTAAAGAGGAAGAATACATTTTCTCTCCTTAACATATATCCAGTCTGTTGCTAAGGTTGCTGGAAAAATATTTGGACCATTCTACCGCTCTAGAAAGTACCTGACTTTAAAAGTAACGTGATTTCGCTTACTTCCGTTTTACTGAAGTCACCTCTGACCCATAGGTGTCCCTCAAAGTTTTCCATTCAAATAACAGCTTTTGCTATAAAACTCTAAAAAGTAAGTCTTATTCAGAACATTCGCCTTGGATTCGTATGCGGCATACGCAAAGTTTGTCGCACGCCGCATGCGTCCGGGTGAAACCATTAGTGTTTCCCTGATGAATCTGCGGAACCGTTTCTGTGCCATTCGATTATATTACAGTGCGAGTGCTTGCAGCCGCATCCGTCTATGGGCTCCCCGACCATGTCCGATAGATCTTACATGCTTCTTCTCGAATTTAAATTAATGATTACCAGCTTCTGTCCCGAGCGTACCATCTTGAAAAATTAGCCCCACCCCGTAAATCAAAATCAGAAAAAAAGGTGATTCGAATGTGATTGAATACCCCACTTATCCAGGGATTGCTTTCGATGTAGGGGACAACAGTTCTCTGGAGTTTCTAAGAAAAATTACCGAACTATGAAGGTAGATGTGGGCGTAAAACATGCGGCGCATTAGTTGATTCTGGATTTTCCTACAAGATGCAAGAAGGTATTCTGGGCATGGCAAAATCAGACTGTTTTAGTGGTAACTATAAGCAACACATACATATAGAGCTGCGTTTGTCAGCCTCATATTAGGGTATGTAAGCCGTTTATAATTTAGGTCCCTCAAACAGTAAAATATCTATATGGGGTCGACATCCTTATTGGGATAGACGCGACTAAAGCTCTTGGTGGAGTATCTATCCCTCACCGAGATAGGCACTAAGAGAAAATGCAACAGAGCGAGTCAGGCCAACTCATGCTAAGAAAAATGATGTGTCAATAGCTACCAACTTGCCGTACAAGTTGACGCGAAATCAGACACACGACACATAAATCTCGCAGAGTATGATTCTGTTATTAATGGGGTGAATCTTTCCATACACAAGGAGACCAGGACTATACACATAAGAACTGACTCCTTGTGTGTGTTCATCAATGCCCCCCCCAACATATTGATAGACAAAGCCAGAGGGATTACTAAGGTTGCCAGTTAAATGCTCATTAAGAGAAACCTGCAAACTTTTTCGAGACTGGCCAGAGAACGCTCGTTCGCTTAAGTAAAAATAAAACAGATAAGATCACGAGAGTCAAGTAAAGGTTGTTGAAGCCTGTGTTGCAAATATATGCTGTAGCTAGTAACAGCATGGAGGCGAGTCAGATGTTAGGAACCGATTTGAACATCGGCCACCATGGAGTTAAACGGGCAACATACATTGTCAATAGTATCGACACTTCTACGACAAAACAAGGGTATAAAATAAGCAGTAGGTTCGTGTTGCAAGTGCATGTCTATTGATTCGGCGCCAATTCGAACACGGTAAACGTTATTTTGAACCATGGGATCTATACGGGATTTCCGAGTCTTAGAAGATGCACCTGAAAAAGGTCGGGGTTACATCGGCTGAAATGTAGTGAAAATAACAACCAATAGCCTATGATAGTTTATTTGATATGCATGGGTATACATTCAGATTACAATCTAATAAGTTTCTTATTAATGGATTGTTCAAATTTAATGTCAGTCCAGAATGATGGAATTCATCAATATTAGCATTCAGAATCCTGGGAACTTCAAAGGAAAATTGTGTAAATATACAAATAATGAACATTAAATTGGAATATTTAGATGTATTTTTTTAATGAATAAAATAATGTAAACATTGCCATAACAAAATAATTATAGCTTTGGTGTGACGTCATAGATTCATGATTTACATCATGTTTCAAAACATGAATTCAAACAGAAGCGATAATAAAAATAAATAAATGAATGAATAAAAATTGTCTATAGCGTTGGAAATTATTTTAATTGTCCAAATTGATTTATTTTGCTTTAACTACGTATTGGCGTTAAAAATAATTTAATATTTAATATATACTCGAATTTGGGCCCGTAGAGCCCATAATTCTAGTTCTAGAAAATTTGAAACCTTGTCAGTTCTTAAATCTTTATATACGTATTTCTTCTCACTCTCTTTTACGCGTCTTTCGCGCGTTCATTAGTTCCTTTACCCTCTACTTCTTTTTTTTACTTGTCAAGCGACAACCTCAAATGTTCATTATAGATATAGTGGGTGAAATACATTTTTTCTACGTCGCTTCTTTTTTCTTTTTCATTACTGACTGACACTGCGCGATTCTCTTTGTCGTTTTTCTTCTTGCATTTTTATCATCGCCTTCGCAGTGATTCGTCTGGTGATTCGTCCTCGCCGCCGCATTGATTCTTCATCTAATGGTCGATGCTGCATTGACTCTGATCGTCCCTTCAGTTTAGCTAGATGAATAAAACTTTTCCTCGCACAGAAAGGTAGACAAAAGATGCCTACTGAGAGTTTTAGTTTTCATTTCGGAGAGAAATAATTAACACAAAGCTACTTAACATCTAATTAATTATCTGGACTAAGGGTAAATGGATGGACATAACGAACATACATGTAAGTGGTCAGATTTTCACCTTTTAACTTATTTAAAGTATTACCGCATAGTATTGAACGTCCGCCTAGCTTCGGCTTCCACACGGAACTGATTATAAAATCTTTGTTTCCTCTCAACTCGACAAACGTAATGCCATTCTCCATTTCGATTTATATCCCTTTTGTCTAACCTATTAAACCTTATACTTTTTGTTTTGACCTTACAGGTCACCTATCTATTATTTATTCTGGTAACCAGTCTGTTTTGCAGATGTTGTGTCCCCACGGCCTGCACTGTTCGCCCGACTCAAAAATTCATACTAACTCATGTAATCGCTATCCGACATAATAAAACAAAATTACTTCTGTCCTTTTCACTTCTAATTGGTTCACTCATACGGCAGCTTCACCACAAAAACATGACTAACAGTATACGTCTTCGACTGACAATAGAAATTAACAGGTGCGTAATCTGCAGCTGGCATGACAACAGGTATGAACTAATTACTTTAACATGATTGCCATAACAGCTCACCTGTTTAACTATTTATCTTAAAATGATTGTCAAAACACTTGATTGTTTATTTTAAATATAAATGTTTTCTTCGAAAGTACTTGTACAATTTGCCGTTTTAATTAATGAGACTTGGCTTGGTTTCGTCTGTCTGTGCTCTGACAAAGTAATCCTTTTGGCTGTTATTTAGTGTCGAAATACCGATTTGATATTATGTTTCGGAATTTTTAGCTGAGGATTGATAATTTGGATTATTTGGATTATTCGGACTAGTGTTCTCATCCTGGATGTCATTCTCACATTTCGGTCGATGTAACCACTGACCTTCTTCAGGTGCGTCTTTATAGAACTCAGGGATCTTTGTGTCGAACTCGGAAATCTGTACTGAATTTCGAACCCTTCATTTAATCTACGATGGTAGCTTACGCTCGTTTCGTCAGCCATAACCGTGTAGATGTCTTAAATAATTCGTAATTGTATTCTTAATGCAGTTCGTGTAGAGAATTGAACCTTCAATCTTTAGAAGGTTGTCACTTAGAACTGATTATTACTTATCACTTATATCCGTTGTGCCACGAGTTCAACATAAAGATTCGCAAGTTCGACAAGATGCACCTGAAGAAGGTCAGAGGTTAAAGTGACCGAAACGTTGTGAGAATAACATCCAAGATGAGAACAGTAGTCCGAATAATTTAAATAATACACATTACTGATTTGGTGTATGTTCTTATCTCATCCATTTAATATGTAAAGAAAATCAGCTGGAACTTTGACCTATATAACATTTACGCAGATAAATAAAACTTTATTTCTGATTAGCGAATTTTCATTTGTTATTGTTGCGCCATGTTATAGGCAATAAAGTATTTTTAATTACTAATAAGTCACCGCTTATCAAGCTCAAACGCCATTCGAGGATAATGGTTAATGAGATTATCAGTTGGCGATAAACAACACCTCAAGAGGATTGAAAACGATCGGTGAAATGGTCAGAATTTGATTATTTATATGAACGGTTCGACAAGAATTTGTTAACATTGCGCTTAAAAACGACCATGTTGTATCCAGCTGGGAACCAGTCCCATGGTATTGGATTCCTCTGATAGGAAGTGTTGAGAAAAAAACTTTGTTAATGGAAATTCAGTTTAGTTTAAGGCACACTTCGCCACAATTTATTTTTTTAAATACTTAGTCCTGTCCGGACGATTGGTACTAGGAAACATTTTAAAATAATCACCTAAATATAAAAATTAACAAGAAGGATAACTTATTTTTAATTGAAGAATATAATAGGAATTGTTTAGTTTATAACAATTTGTTTCCCTTTTCTGTATACAGATTATAAAAATATAAAAATAAAATGACTTGACTGCATCCCGGGTAATACCGGGTAAGTACAGCGAGAGCCATGAATATTATAACTGTCCTGTTTTTAAATCTCCGAAACAGTTACATGGTAAACAGCTGATGATCCCCGTGTTAATATTAGACGCTTAAGGTCTCCTGTTTTTGTTTCAATCTTAGATAATTAACGCCCACTTTTTTTTTTTTTTTTTTTTTTTTTACTTATATTTTTTCATTTATTAATTTTCCAACGAATGTTAAGTCTGCAATATCTTAGATTTAGTTGGTTTGTCTGGGGATTTAAACTGCATTTTACTTTTTTTTTCCAATGACTCAAAGCTTCTTTAGAATATATATATATATATATATATATATATATATATATATATATATATATATTCTGTGAGTTTGTGAGTAAAGCGTTTCTGAGACTACATGGCGTCCTCCTTCAAAGTAATCCTTCTCCGGTTTAATGCACTTTTCTACGTTTCTCTGCTTCCCTCCTATGCACCATACACGTAATATCCGTCGCTACGATCCTCTTTGTAACCTCTCCGCCTTCAAAAACGGTTTCCCTGAGATTGGAGAAATGAAAAGGTCACACAAAATAGGATAGAAGTCAATACGAAGAGAAGCAGAGCAGAATGGATGATGGGCGCATTCTGAAAGACATTCTCTGCTGCGAGAAAAAGAGGTCGTCCCCATCTCGACTTCAAGGATGTCCGCAAGCGAGTTATGAAGGCTTGTTCAACGGAATCAATATATGGGAAGCCTCTGCAGCTGACAGACCTGCGTGGAGGAAACAGATACGCCATGGAATGATCATCAGTGAGAAGACCCTCCACGATGAAAACGCTGCGAAGAGAGCTAAGAGAAGAGCGAGCCAAGAGGCAGACCAACAAGCCGAAGTGACACATTATACAACAGCCTTTGTGTGTCAACGCTGTTGTAGACCATGTATATCAAGAATTGGCCTATATTTAGAGTTATAGACATTTTAGTATATATTTTCGTACTTAGTACATAATTCCCGCACAAAACCTTCTATAATACTAGCACATGGTCTGTACCTGATTAACCTCATTCCCCTAAAGATGGACCCGGATAGGTCTGAAAGTACTTGGGAGACAAATCCAAACTATGGCATATTTATCAGCCAATTCCCCTCCGAAACTAAGATCTTGATTCGGACTATTGAAAGGATCTACGAAAGGATATTTAGACATGAGTTTTCTCTTATATTCAACAATACTTGCCTGCAAGAGAAGATGCTGTCTAGATACACACACACACACACATATATATATATATATATATATATATATATATGTGTGTGTGTGTGTGTGTGTGTGTGTGCGCGTGTGTGTGTGTGTTCGTGTCTATTTGTCTGTATATGCATTATTATATACTAACACTGATATATATATATATATATATATATATATATATATATATATATATATATATATATATATATATATATATATATATATATATATATATATATATATATATAATTAAAATAAAAAACGGTCCAATAAGTAATAAGTAAAAAGTAAAAAGTGAATCCGTACGAATTAGAATGTCGATATTCTTGCAGGATGGACTGCGTAATGGTTGCTAACACCCGTAAGTTAAAGTGGTATTATGGAATCAACTAGATTTGAACCTGGTACAAACCAAGTCGTCAGCTCGTGTCATTATCCACTTAACCACCGTCACCTTCCTCCTAAGTAATAGAGCGGGCATACATCTAAAAGACTCCTGCATACATAATCTCCCCTTATACTATATATAAATAGACTCTTCCTTTTCATGTTTTCTAATTAACTTTCAGCGTCATTTATAATCAAGCAAAGCAGATAGTCATCTTTCTCGGCGACTTATCTGTCTTCAACAAACAGCAAATAGTCATCTGGCCCAAATTCGCTTCTTTGTGAAGCTGGCATCTGAAACTCCTCGCAGACATTTATCTCATTTGATAGGGGGACACATCGTGCACCACGTTTTTATGCTCCCCGCCTTTGGATTATAGATGGAACGGAGTTTATCGCCCGTTTTTAAGCGCATCAAAAGGGTGAGAGAAAAAAACATTAATTCAAGGCAAATGAAGTGCGCATGCGTGTTGGTCAAAAGATCTTTCGGAAGACGCAAGCGCATTGCAGTGCTATCGATGTCTTGTTCTTTCATCTAAAGAAGACATGTTTACAGATAAGAATAATCAAAATGACTTCGAGGAGAGACGAACATCCTGTGACTGTCGCCGCCATTGTGTATCCATTCTTTGTTTTTTGTTTTTTTGTAAATGATTAACTTTCTATTTTTGTTGTTTTTAAAGAATCTCTACGTTTACATGTTTCCCGTTATCATAACGCCTCTCGAAAACATTGTTATATCTTAATGTATCTGTCAATCTATCAAACATTCTCCTTCATATACACACAGGCATATATATATATATATATATATATATATATATATATATATATATATATATATATATATATATATATATATATATATATATATGAGAAAGGAATGATAAGAGTGATCCGACGTAATGGGAAATGCAAAAGGAAAAACCTAGAGATATTTTTTATATATATTCATCAGCGTTTCGTCTTTATTTGTAAGACTTCTTCAGGATGATAATTTTAATGTGGGTACATCGAAATATTGGGTTGACATGATGGGTTGATGATAAAATGTCACTCTCTGCCACTGACTGACTTCTCTTAGCCCGGACCTTGGTCCAGCGCTCTCAGCAGCCACAGTTATTACTTTTTCTCATTAACCCATCATGTCAACCCAATATTGCGATGTACCTGCATGACATTTTTCTTAAAATTATCATCCTGAGGAAGTCTTACAAATAAAGACGAAACGTTCACGAGTATATAAAAAAATATCTCTTGGTTTTTCCTTTTTCATTTCCCATATATATATATATATATATATATATATATATATATATATATATATATATATATATATATATATATATATATGTGTGTGTGTGTGTGTGTGTATCTAAATTAATAAATGGGAAAGGTTTTATTTTCATTTATGACTTCTATATTACGGTCAAAACGGGTTATTTGTATTTAAATCAATAATGCAACATAGAAATTTGAACTACTCTCTATATAGTAGATACGACCGATCGAAGGACAGTTATTAAATGATCTAATTTGCATATATATTTTAAGCACTTGATAATTAATTAATATTTAATATTATTTATTTCTAATTTTATTGACCTATCTTATCTACATATGTGCAATAGTTTTGTCAATATTAATAGTAATTAATTAAAATAATTTACTCAAAAAATGTATAACTTAAGAAAAACTATTCTTAACATCGCTCGAGAGAATTGTTACTGACTCGACAGAAGCGAGAAATATAAAGGAGGAAGAGCGTGGCTAGCTAGCGACAGACGGTTGTATCTATATCTATCTGGCTGGCTAATGTGTCGGACCCCTACCTCCCTCTCTTCCTCTCTCTCTCTCTCACTCTCTCTCTTCCCCTTGCTCTCTCCAGTTAACAATGCCATATTATGTTTGTTTGTTTTAAAATTAACGTCTGATGTCGCTGCGATGTTGAGAACAGATACTGCACTTGATCTTAGCCAAAAGACCAAGGAGCTATAATAAAATAATGTTTTTTTTATGGCTGATTTAAGCTATTTTTGTATTATCTTTTAATTGGATGACCAGTATAGTATCGGTTTATTGTCATAAGACCGCCCTGCCAAGATTTACCTCATCTTTTTTAAGGGGGTGTGGTAGTCCTTCCAGGTAATACATCCTCCTTCGAAGAAGGGTTAATGTAGTATCTGTTCTGTTGTCATGATACCGTCTTCCCATGTACTACCTTCACTTTTTATATATTCATCAACGTTTCGTCTTTATTGTAAGACTTCCTCAGGATGATAATTTGAAGAAAAATGTCATGCAAGTACATCGAAATTTTGAGTTGACATGATGGAGAGATAAAGGAAAGTAGTCGCCATAGCTATTGTGAGCGCTAGAGGAGAGTCCAGTCTGTGAGAAGTCTCATATATATATAAATATATATATATATATATATATATATATATATATATATATATATATATATATATATATATATATATATATATATATATATATATATATATATATATATATAGTGTGTGTGTGTTAAAGTGAAATAAATCCAAGAAGGAAATCCGGGTATGAGAACTCAATGTAATAAACAGAGCAAGAATAAAATAAAATAAAGTAACACGGAATCACATAATCACCGGTGCGATAATTTATTTCGACCCTCCGGCCTTTTCAAGCACCCAAAACGAGGCGATTACACGTTTGAAACATGTAATCGCCTCGTTTTGGGTGCTTTGAAACATGTTTGAAACATGTAATCGCCTCGTTTTGGGTGCTTGAAAACGCCGCAGGGTCGAATAAATTATCGTACTGGTGATTATGTAATTCCGTGTTACATTTTTATTTTATGTATATATATATTTATATATATATATATATATATATATATATATATATATACCAATGTAGAGGATTAACTTCTAAACTAATAAACCGATCATTATTAATTTTAGAACACAACTGCTCGGTGTAAGGGCGGGCAATATCGGCTATATTTTGTTTTATTTAGTTTCATTCAAAGGGGGCAAAAAGAGTGTGAAATCTCTTCGTGAAAATTCAGACACCAATTTTGAGAAATTTGAAAGTAGGTACAAGACATCAATTAATAATTATTTTAGAAATTAAATTTTCTTTTATTGTATTTATAAACGATCTTTAAGGAACATAATTTGGACACAAATTTCTATTTGAAAGTCCATTTGTTTTATATTTGTATTCAATTTGATTTATATTCATTAGACACCAATAAAGCAAGATTACCTGAATTTCAAAAGCCCTCTTAAGCTTAAGCCTTAAATTTTAGACATGTTCTAGAATCAAAATCATTTTATGGACTTTGATCAAAATTGGAATAAAGATTCTAGACATGAAGTTTTGTATCATTATATATTGTTATTAACCTTCGTAAAGGACATCAAGTGTTGCTATATATTCGGGGAAATTCATTTTATATTTATAGGCATTACAGAAGATCAGAACAACGTCGGTACGGTCGGTTTCAAATACAAACGAAGTTGACCTAGACTTGGTGTCCTTTACCGGACTCTCTTCAGCTTCTGTTTATGTCTGTCTCTCCGGAAAATGGCGGCTCGCGCGTTATGTGACTTTTTGACGATATTTCGATACTCTGCTTTATTTTCGTTTTTATTATTTTTTATTAATTCGGCATTTCTACTCGCAAATGCTGCCAATATTTACGTAGTGGGCAAGTAAAAAGTATTAAAGAATATCACCAAATTTAGTTGCGTTTTGAATTGTGTTTAATTCTCCGACACCAGAACAGATACGAAAGTATTGCGAATACGACAGATACATCGGCCAGTTCCTACTCAAAACCAGAAAACACATACGGATATTAGAAAGAATCAAAATTAAAATATGCAAAAATTGTTTTTCATATTTAACGATATATATATATATTTATATATATATATAAAGTTGTGTTAGAGGGATATGACTAAACAAAATACATTGTCATAGCCCTCAAACAAAACTTCTCGCTACGCACAGTGCTTCATGTAAACTACACCATTCTATACATTATATATATAGGAATGCGAAAATATATATTTTAGGATATCCATTCCTTTTTTCATGCCTACCAACCTCGTCCAATTGAAAGCTCAGTGATTGTCAACGTGTAACAACAGAGCATATATAAATAAACAAGATTTTGTTACATGCCAAAGATCAAGATTTTATTTATCTTACGAAATTTTTTTTTCAAAACAATAACTTTTGGTACAATTTACGGTTCCGTTTCGTTCAACAGAAGACCGACCGACATTTGTATGTCAATATCGGATCTTTCCTCTCTGAACTCATCAGAAAGAGAAAGACTATATATATATCTATATATATATATATATATATATATATATATATATATATATATATATATAGAGAGAGAGAGAGAGAGAGAGAGAGAGAGAGAGAGAGAGAAAGAGAGACAGAGAGAGTTAGATATGTTTATATGTTTATATATTTGTATGTACATGATTAAGTCTTATATTAATTAACCGATCATGATGAATTTTTGAAGACAGCTGCTATGTGTACGGGGATGAAATCTGGGTTATATTTAGTGTAATTCAGTCGTATGTAAAAAGGGTAAGATTTCTCATATTCAGATACCCTTGACTTTTGTGAACTATTAACAATAGGTGTTGGACATCAATTAATAGATACTCGAGAAGTTTCAGTTTCTTTGGAAAAGGTTTTTAGGGAAAGATTCAAATAAATCAAATTAATCTTAAATTATATCCAAAGTCATGAGACAACAATTAGGCAAGATTACATGATTCTCAATTTCTCTTTAAGCCTAGTTTACCTTAAGCCTTAAATTTTAGACATTTTCTAGAATCAAAATCGTGTAATGGATTTTTATTAAATTTAGAAGAAGGGTTCTAGACATGAGGTTTATTGTCATTATATCTTGATTGTCTTTCTTTGTAAGTGGACATAAATGTTTTGCGAAAGTGTTCTGTTCGGGGAATTGATTATACCCGTCGTGGAACGGGTATTCTTTTTTCCTTTCCCTTAACTCAATAAAAGCAATTGCTACTAAAACGTAAAGGGGTTACTGTGAATTAGGGGTCATACCTACAGGGGCATCCTTAGTAGGGAGTTGTGCAGCGAGATGTT
Source organism: Sepiola atlantica (assembly GCA_963556195.1). Lineage (NCBI taxonomy): Eukaryota > Metazoa > Mollusca > Cephalopoda > Sepiida > Sepiolidae > Sepiola > Sepiola atlantica. The sequence goes on along the minus strand of OY744534.1, from coordinate 50,048,107 downwards.
TGTTCGCATTACATGTAAACTTCTGCATGTTGGTACAGTCAGGGAAACAGCGAACAGGGATGGAATTCCAAAGGCTAGCCGCTAGTATTCTTCTTGTTATATATAAGATTAAGATGATTTCCCTCTATTTCGTTGATGCGAATATCTTTAATAACATAAGCTACATGAAAAACTATGTTTTGTCACTCAGATAAGGCAAACATTGGTTTATATTAATCTTAAAGGAACGTGATATTACCTTACTTTATATTTGTGTAACTATGCAGTTGTTATTTATCTGACTATTTACGAGGGATGGATGTGACACACGGTCAAACCTAATGCATAGTCTTGTACTTCTAAATGCCACAAATACGCTCGTGGCCGGTAACAATTAGGAATAGAACTTATTTCAGTCTAGGATGAGTTCTTCTCTTATTTAAGACAGGACAGATATTACACTTTGATCTTCCTAGCCCGAAGGCCGAATAGAAATGTTTACCTATGTAGTTAAATATAATAACTGGTTTTATTAGTTATTTATTATGATGAACGATGTCTGAAAAAAACATTCATTCTTGAACTCATTCATCGACATCTAAATGCTTCACATGGTTGGACACCTTTGAACTATGCACAGCAAGTTTCTTAGACATTTCTCTGACACTTTTGTGTAGGTTTCTCTGATTTGGATTTCAACGACTGCTTTCGAACGTTTATTGTTACGAATTCATTGTTGTTCTCTAACTTCTTCAAGCCGATCTGTTCGATAGATCCCTTATGTCATTGAAGGAATGTAAGGTTTTCGGTGAGCTCCAATTATTGGTTTCTCATAGTAAGACATTCACAGCAAGAACGAGTCTTTCTCCCACACTCGTCTCTTAACCAGAACTTCAATTTCTCCCTTCATGTGTCTAGCGTCAGTCGGAATTTCCATGAGCAGCGCTTCTTTGCAAGGGCTTCCCGTCGTGGAGCACAACACCGCGGGACTGCTTCCCTGTTGATTACAACTTGATCATCTTCAAATCCATGTCAACAAATAATTGTCATTAACCACCCCATAAGTAACTAAACGCAGTTCATATCATTGATTAATGTTAGAACTCCCATAGAGTTCCTTATTTTTCGTCTCATTAACCCTTATCCTCAAATAGCCCTTGCCCTTTATAAATGGTGACCCAGTTAGTAAAGAAATAGGATGCAACATATTTATCATACATGAACCGTATCACTATACGGTCCCCGTCCCTCTTAATTTATATACGGTTTACTCGCTTCACCCTTATCAGCATGAGATTTCGAAACTGTGCCTCCTATAACAATACTCCAATCATACTGGTTCGGCACTGCTTAAATCCAGTGGCAATGAGACATCCAATACGACTGGAAATAATGTCGCGATAAGCAGATAGGGACAGGTGTTATTTCGGGTTTTTTTCAACACGTAAGTTAGTTGTCTCTATTAAATCCATAGCTATAGGGAGAATGTACATAATTGCGTGTGTGAAATTCAGGAACAGCTGTTCTTTTCGTTGACACGTTGTAAGTAGATGCCCAGTAGATAGTGACATCTCTCGGCAGTGGTGGCAGTACCCGCTGTCGTCGAGAGGATATATGTAAAATTGCCCGTCGTCTTTTTCGTCGACAGAAAAAGCTGTTCGTTCCTTCGTTTACACGTAAATTGTTAGCTCATTGGATAGTTATGTTTCTCAACAGTGAAGACATAACCCATCATAACTGTGGTGTTTTAACAGCAGAAACAGTTATTCGTCTCTCTCGTTAACATGTAAGTAGCTGGCTCGTTTTATAGTGATGTCTCTCAGCAGTGGGGGACAGAACCAATTATCACTGCAATGTTTTAACAGCAGAAACAACTGTTCGTCTATCTCGTTAATGCATAAAAACATAGGCATTCGCCGAAACAAAGTTTCAATTTTTTATTGTGAAATGATTACTTTCCTTCTTTTTGTCATTGGAATGCAACCGACCAGTATATATATATATATATATATATATATATATATATATATATATATATATATATATTTATATATATATATATATATATATATATATATATATATATATATATATATATATATATATATATATAACCGTGCGTGGCGATATATTTGACCCACACAGATAACCCATGGTCTTATTTTGTCGACAGAAATAGCTGTTTGTCTCGTTGACACGCTGTAAGTTTGTAAGTAGATGCCCAGTAGATAGTGACACATCTCGGCAATAGTGACAGTAGCTGATATCGCCGAAAGAAGATATATAAAATTGCGAGGGGATTTCTTCGATCCCCACAAATTGCCCGTCATCTTCTTCGTCAGCGGACACAGTGGTTCGTCTCTTGTTTACACGTGAGTAGTTGGCTCATTAGATAGCGATGTTTCCTATAGGTGGTGACAGTGGCAGTCGTAGTTTCTTCTGTTTTACTTCTTATTTTCTGAAGTGATAGAAGCAATTAAAAAGAAAAACAAATAACCCCATTATGTGTCCTGGATTTGGCTTTACATTTTTACAGATATTTACAGCAAGTGCATCCAGATAAACTATATCCTCGCTTTTCTGCCCTTGTGGGATGATGAGAGTCTCGAAAACGGCGTGACGCCAAACTTTAAAGAGACAGAATTGATTTCTATTCCTTTTGTTCGTACTTCCTCCCAATACGTAACTTCCGGCACACGTCAGCCTACCCTCTAACTTGACTTCTAATGGAAAATTTAATTTCTGAACTTATTTAAACTTACTTTAAATTTTCCGGGTCTTTGGTACACATTCACATCCAATGTCACTACAGGTATATATTGGGTTGGCCAAAAAGTTCGTTCGATTTTTTAATGTAATCTTTCTGGCCTACTAAAGATCTTTTTATATACCGATTTTTCAAATCCTGTTTTTGGTATAGCAAGTATGTTGACGTCGGTGTTGAATAAGAGTTCTTACATTTTTGCTTGTATTTTTGAATATGAAATGGAAGATCAAGCAGAACACTACCGACATCTGATGCTTTTTTATTACTAAAACAGGGAAAAAAGCTACAGATACCTGCATAAAGATATGACATGTGTATGGGGAGAATGATGTTACAGAACGGGTGTGCCAGAAATTGTTTGATCGATTTCGTAAAGGAAAAGTGCCAGTGAGAGATGCTTCTCGATCTGACCGGCCAAAGATGATCGACAGTGATCAAGTGAAAGCCGTAGTTGAACAAGATTGTCGTTAGACAACCAGACAAATCGCAAATATTCTCAAGATTTCCAAATCGAGCGTAGAAAATGAATTGCATAAACTTGGTTATGTTTCTAAACTTGATGTTGTGGTTCCCCATAAACTGACAGAAGCAAAAGAAAAACGAACGAATTTTTTGGCCAACCCAATACTTTTTCCAGGTAACACACATGCAGACACGAAACTTCCATTATAGTTTGATTATCGGTCAAGTCGTGATGATTGTACGTTTGAGGTTCGGCAATTGCTTTTTTTATTGGTTGAAATTGTACTACCTTTTGTAGTTCTTATTTATTTATGCAAATTGCGTGTCTATTAAAGAAATGGCGAGGTTTAATTCGAGGGCAAGTCACATCAGCTGACTCAACAAAGACAATCGACTAATGCTTAATATAAAATTGAGTGGTTTATTCGGTAGATTTTCTTTTACCGTCGAACGCGTTTGATACACGCTTCAATGATCAAACAAAAGGTGGACCTACAGCGAAGCTGTGAATCACCAAGAATTTAAATAATATCTTCACAGAAACACGAACGGATCCACTCTTAAGATGCGGCCATTCAATATGTACGTTCAGCAACGAAAATGATATTTTTCATTAAAGCTACCATCAACCGGAAGTCTTCAAAAATGTCTCCAGGTCAATCGAACGCAAATTCCAGCAATATAAATATATTAAACCAACACAAAAAAAAACAATATTAAACAGCGGACATGATGATAAAATAACTTTTAATAAGAATAATATTGCCAACAAAATAATAGAAAACGAAATATAATCTGGTTTAACCCACCTTATCACTGAGAGGTGAAATTTAAATTGTTAAAATATTATTTAGGATAATAAACATTTTCACAAAAGTAATAAGCTATCTGTGGTAGATTACGGTCAAAATATCGGTTGGATTTAGAGATTGCTGTGTTATCATTTATATATATATAAATAAATATTAATTATTTATTTCCTACAGACAGTTGGCCACCAGAAATTAGCTTAGAATTTTAGGAGGAATTTAGCTTTGTAAATACCAAGTCGGTGAGTGTTCAAGAGTGATCGACAACAACAACAAATCGTGTTGGAACTCGCAATGAAGCTAGTAGTACTGCTTGTTATTAAATTAACCCAGAAAAGGGGGCTATACAATAATATATATATATATATATATATATATATATATATATATATATATATATATATATATATATATATACTAATGATAATAGAATTAACGATAAGTAAAGTATCGTAAAGTGATCTATCGCGATAAAGTAAAGCTCAATACGTTGAGTAGAGCAATCAATTTTAAAGGCAGAAAGATGAAGATAAAAAATTGCATAAAATTATATACAGTTACACAAAATTAATACAAATTTAATTAGATCGAAAGTTCATATGCAAGGAGTTACATTAATCCTTTAACCATGGTTTTTCAAAGATAAAACTCTTCTCGTCAGAGGATAAAATCTGGTAATGTGGTATTTATAATAAATATATATTACCTAGTTCCATTTCAATTTTTCAAAGTGAAATGGAACTAGGTAATATATATTTATTATAGTAGCTAGTCTTCTATTCCTTTTTTAATGGTCTTCAGGTTATTTGATCTTCCAAGGATAAGGCTGATCTCTTTTTGCCCATCTTTTTGTTGACAATTCTTCTCTTCATCATTCGGGTGCTGTTCTTCCAGATTTTCCTTTGAAAACTGATCAGTCTCTTTATTCTGTTATTATCATTCCAAAGATGGTTCTTCGGGTTCTTTCTGATCTTGACCAATCTAAGGCTTCCGGTCCTGACTCAATTCTTGTTGTCCTTCTGAAGCGTTGTGCATCTGAACTTTCTTCTATCCTTTCTAAATTATTCAATTTCTGTTTGTCTCAGTTCTGTTTCCCTTCTTGTTGGTGAGTGTCTTCTATTGTCCCTATTTTAAAACATGTTGGTGATCGGTGTGACACAACTAAGTATCGACCTGTTAGTCTCCTCTCTGTCATTAGCAAAGTTTTTGAAAAGTTTGTTAAACGGCAAGCTTGTTCATTTTCTGGAAAGTCTGGGTCTCTTTAGTGATATTCAGTATGTCTTTTGTGGTTTTCGTTCAACTGCTGATCTTTTAACTGTTCTAACTGAGCAGATCTATCGTTTATGGATAATTCAGGAGATGGTCGAGCCATTGCACTTGTAATTTCGAAGGCGTTCGACAATGTGTGGCATTATGGTCTCGTACACAAACTTCGGGGTTGTTGTATTGCTGGGGAGGTTCTTGGCATTATTAGATTATTTATGTCTGATCGAAGCTTGCGAGTAACTTTGGACGGTGCCTTTTCATTCCCTTTTCCTATAAATGCTGGTGTTCCCCAAGGCGCTATTCTAGGCCCAACACTGTTTCTTCTCTTATAAATGATCTTCCAGGGAATATTGTACAGAAAATGAACATCTATACTGATGATACCGCTCTCTATTCTGATGTTGCTTCTCGACCATCTCCCTCGGATCAGTCGAAATATGCAGCTGATCTAGAAGTTGACCTGGGTTTAGTTGTGGATTGGGGTACGAAATGGCTTGTTTCGTTTAATCTTGTTAAGACTCAGCTCGTGTATTTGAATCATTAGCGTGTCCCTTTTTTCCCTGAGATTGTCGTGGATGTCTCTGCTCTTGAGGAGACATTGATTCTGAAACTTCTTTATCTTTCTCTCTCATCAAATCTTTCTTTGAGTTCATACATTAGATCCATTGCGCTTTCTGCTTCTCGTAAAGTCGGTTCTCTCTATCGCTCCAAACACTTTCTCACACGTCAACAAATCTACTATCAGACTACGTCTGGAGTATTGTTGCCATATTTGGGCTGGTGAATCTCTGTCCCATTTGAGGGTTCTTGATAAGGTGCAGAAACGTATCTGCAATTTGATTAGCATTACCTTTTTTTCTTCTCTGCATCCTCTCTCTCACATATGTGATGTTGCTAGTCTCAGTTTTTTCTATAAATACTATTATTTCATGTGTTATCTAGAGTTATGTGATCCATTCCCCGCTTCTTTTGTTCCAGCTCGGTTGACTCGTTGGTCTAGTGGTCTCCATCAATTCGCTGTTTTGATATATCATTGTAATACAGCTTCCTATTCGAATAGCTTCTTTCCAAGAACTGCAGGATTGTGAAACTCTCTTCCTGCTGACTGCTTTCCTACTACTGCCTTTCAAGACTAAAGCCAATAGGCATCTCCTATCTTTGCAATAATCATATTTCGTTCTTGTTCGCTCCTTACATCGTTGCTGTATGCCTTGTCTAGAGAGATTTCCATTAAAGATTATATATAATATGATATAATTCTAGTTCATTCAACAAACATTTTATTCACAAAAAATTGTTTCTATCCAATTTTGTAAATATACACAATTATGGTATACAAAATTTACCAAACATTCACAAAAACGTGTAAAAACACCGCAGTTAGGCTGAATAAAAAAGATGCGTCCAACAGTCATTTAATAAATAAAAATATATTTAATTTCATTTTTTTTTTCAGCTTCTGTTATCACTTTAATTAAAAGGTAAACGCTACTTAGACTCTATTTTTTGCATTTTTGAACTTTTAAGTTCATAAAAACATTATGTCCACAACATTTGTTTGTTTATTTTTGTCAGAATGTTTATATTTGACTTACAAAAAAAACGTGGCAATATTTACACATAAGAGAACAATTATTTAATTTGCACTAACGCACACATATTATATATATATATATATATATATATATATATATATATATATATATATATATATATATATATATATATATATATATATATATATATATATATATGTTGTGCACTTGGGTATGTTGAAAGGAAATCAAAAAGTGCTCAATCGCAAAAATTGGGGGAGATAAAATAAAAATTATTTATTTAAGAAAACATACATTACATATTCCAAAGAGGTACCATGATTCCATTTATACGGGTAGACCTTTACTGTTTAGCAAATGTCTTTAAAATCCATATCAACTTCTCGAGAACATCGGTTTCCATCTTTTCGAACTGTCTTCATTCTGTGAGTCGCCGAGGATTTGATATGGTTCTTAAGATGCTTTTTTTAAGCAGTAACGGTCTACCCGTGTTAATGAAACCATTGTACGTCTCTGAACTATGTAACATATAATATTTATATAAATAATTTATATATATATATATATATATATATATATATATATATATATATATATATATATATATATATATGTGTGTGTGTGTGTGTGTGTGTGTGTAAGAGAGAGAGAGCGACTCATCTTGAATTCCACACATGGGTGGAACGATTTTTCTTAAGTTTCGGACAGGAATGCGGATATTTTATAAAGTTGGCAATAATAATTAAAAGGGAGACAAATCAGATATCATTCCACGTTAGATAACCCTCATAATTTGTCCCTTACAAAACAATAGGGGGGTAATTTGAAGTGGGATTTTACTTCGTTTTTCCACATATTATTTTTATTTCGATATTCATGGTGGTATAAATAAAATAAACAGACTATTTTTTTATTTCATGAACTTTGAAGTAAATTTAATTAAAACACATATCTTTTTTATCTTTAGTCAATTTCACTTTGTAAAATTGTATTTTAAATTGAATGTGAGATATTATATAATCCAATTTAATATTAATTTGCTCGCTGGGATCTCTTATTGGATGGTATCAGTCTAACGAGTGTAAACTCTTACTTGTTAGACATCGGCTTGGGTTTAATGTAGTTGAGTAACTGTACCCCTGGTTGAAAACACTATCCCACAGTCGGCTGTTGATCATAGTGTGCCTGAGCTGTGTTATTTAATAACTTTCTTGTGCGTATCGGTAGAAATTAGGTGGCAGCGTATTCGCCTCAAATACAAGTGACTCTGGTTTCTAATCTTAAGTTCGGATATGTCCTACTGATGAGCCCAAAGAAGGACTAAACTTAAATCTAGGGGTTCTAATCTGTGACTTTCATGGTTTTTGTGAGCTGTTATGTCTGATCGGTGTTTGTTTTTTATAAAGAACGCAAGCAGATGAAGATGAAGGTTGGAAAGTGGCGAATGAAAATTTTCCGAAATAAGTGTTATTTTAAAGAACTGAAGCGAATATTAATTTATTATATCTTGATTATAATCCTCGTAAGGGGACATAAAAGTGACGCAAAACTGTTCCGTTCGAGGAATTCAATTTGCCTGTTTTAGGACCGTATTATTCTAGAACATATATATATATATATATATATATATATATATATATATATATATATATATATATATATATATATCACGATAGGCTCTAATATAAAGATATTTATTTATCATCATGACTTCATGTATATGTATATATAGAGAGAGAAAGAGAGAGATGTATAGATATATACAATAGCATGTCTATCTTCATCGCTTTATATCAATCTATACTACATTATTTGTCTATTTATCTTCCTCCCCAAGAGAGCAAATTTACACACAATTTCGGTTTAATGTGGATAGTTCAGCTAAAAAAAGACACCTCCTGGGTGTGTACAAAAATAACCGGTATAATCCGAAAGAAAGCGCCTCACATATATACAACATACTCATCCCCGTTCTGAAAGGATCGATAATACTTGATAGCATGGCCTCCTGTATATTCTGCACTGACTATATGGTTCTATTCTAGACTATACTATCCTGCACTATACTATACGGCTCTACTCTATCTTATTCGGTCACTCAAGCAAATGTTCCAGTTGTTGGAATGTGTTTAAGTGTCTCGTGACTGTTTAGACGGCCGCTCGGTGCAGACATCAAAAATACCCCGAAGAGCTGAGTTCTAAATTGACTAGGATTGAATAACGCACGCCGAGATAATAAAAACCAAATAAACGAACAAATAAACAAACATTGATTAAATGGATAAACAAATGAAAATCTTATAAATAATTAAAAGTAAACATGTCTTAACTATTTTCATTGCCGTCTTTAATTTTTTATATCAATGTCAGACGAAATAATTCTACCGTCCTTGGGATGATAATAAAAAATAACAGATCCTTAATTGGAAGGTTTGAGAAATGTGGAGTCATCGCTTAGTTACTATTAGTCCGTAAGAGACGTAAGGGGCTACTGTGATTAGAGGCAAGATTTATAGGAGACATCGTAAGTGGGGAGTTGTGCATCAAGATGTTTGTTTACATTACATTTAAATTTCTGCATGTTAGTACAGTCTGGGGAACAGAGAGGAGATCAAGAATTCTAAAAGCAATAAGTCTGAGGAAAGAAGCTATTAGAGTAGAATGTGTTCCGGCATCTTGGGACACCTACAGTGAAGAGGGGATGTTGTTGTTAATCGGGTGGGTCGGGGTATTTACGTTGAGAGGGGTACAAGTTCAGTAGGTTCGTCGGAGCATATTCCGTGGAAATACTTATAACACAAGCACCGGGATGCAACATTGCGGCGATGGGACAGGGGCTGGAGCTTGGAAGACAGTGTCGACCTATTAGGTTTCGAGTTATATCTTTGAGTTAATGCAATCTGTCTTTGATATGACAAGAAACTACATCTGTTGCAATATTTAGGAGCTTTGGGGAGGGTAGCATTACGCATTTGTTGACATAACTGCACCCGGTGATGACGCCCCAATTTAGGGATTTGGGGGGATGTAGAGTTGCTTAGTTGTTGGCATTACACTCAGGTTCACTCTGATTCGGTTTAATCGTGCAAGTCAGAGTTTCATCTATGGGTTAAATAGAACTTGCCATTTGTATACCAAGAAACTACATCCTGTGATAAAGCCCAAATTGAGGAAATTTAATGAGTTTGATGTCGCTCATTTGGTGACATTACTCCCGTGTCTACTCTGATTAAGATTGATCACAACTGTAAGATTTCCATCTATGAGTTAAATATTATTTGTCTTGGGTACAGAATTCAACTGCATCCAATGATGAGAGCTCTACTTTAGGAGCTTTGGGGGGGGGGGCAATTGGTCGATATTACTCCTAGGTCAACCATTAAACGAAGCGGTAATGTCTGTCACGATCTCATCTACGGGTTAAGTATAATATGTCCTGTGTATGACAGGAAACTGCGCCCGGTGATAAGGCTCCATTTTTAGAGTTACGTGTGCGTGGAGCCGCTTGGTTGTTGGCAGGACTCCCAGGTCCACTGTGACGCGGAGTAGTAGTGTCTATCAGGGTCCTATCTATTAAGGCAAAGGGCAACCGCCCAATTTGTTAACTATGCTGACCACTACTAAATAAAGTCTTATTAAGAAGACACTAATACTGTTGACATCGTAAAATTAGTAATTTAAATTGAGAATTACTTAAAACAACAATAAAAAAATATATTATCTAGTATTGCTTATATCATATTTCGACACAATTTGCAAATTCCGTATCTACTAATCCTCAAGTAAATAACGTTGTAAACACGGAAAGAAAGTAATATCATTATCTAACATAATGACCTTAAAACAAAGTTTTAATGTAAATAAAATAGGAAGTTTGATGATAAGTACTTACCGAGTGATCAAATTTTTGATGCCATTTGGATTTTCTGTGGTCATTTATTTGAAAGTAAATAAAGTGTCTATAGTATTTGTCTTCAGACGTCTATTATTTGTGGCAAGCAACGCATGAGATACTGTTGTGACATAGTAGTTTTGTTAAATGGTGTTTGTAAAAATTCCTTTGATTTTAAGCAATTTTTTCTATCAATAAATAATTGATTAATAGTAGATAAAAAATAAAGTAAGTACGTAAAGGCACTAAAATAACTTCCTCTCAGTACAAAAACTGTAATGTGTAACAGTTGCTAATCAATAATTAATACTTGTCGGTGAATATCGGGAAATAACTATTACTACAGGAAATATCCGCCCGGATATTTTATGTCATCGATAGAAATCGATTAGAATTTCAATTTCAATTTTGATTTTTTTAGATCACAGACCGATAATTTCCGTAACTGACTGGTGAAACAGATTTATATCTGTGCTTTGTATTAAAAACCCCTCGATAACAAGAATCTACAGACTATATATATATATATATATATATATATATATATATATATATATATATATATATATATATATATATAAATATATATATATATATATATATATATATATATATATATATATATAAATTATCAAGTCAGACAGAAATGGTGTTTTGAGTAATTTCATTGAGGTTCATCTTAATTTTAGCTCTGTACTTACATTGAGCTGTTTTACAGAAAATATTCCTGTCAAGGATAACAGATCTAACCACTCACATATACAATCTTATATATCTCTATATATCTATCTATCTATCTATCTATCTATCTCTATAGATAGATAGATAGATAGATAGATAGATAGATAGATAGATAGATAGATAGATAGACCCTCTCTGAAGACTTGATAGTTGCGGTTATCAGTTTTTTATTTGCACTGAATATTTCGACAGCTGTTTCGCCACACCACGGTTCTTTTGTGTGGCAAGACGCTTTTCCAGCTGAATTTTGAAACCCAACCGCTCGGGCAGCAGTCGTAATTTAACCCCTGGCTACAAAACTAATTGAAATTATAATTCTTATATTTGTTTACAATTGCATTACGAACATCCCAGAGCTCTCAATTCTTTTAGGAAGTGACTTTTAGGAAGTAGGAAAAAGTGAGAAGAAAAATATGAAGAATTTTTAGGATAAACAATACATCTATACGTATATTTAGATAGTATTTACTGTTAAAAACAAATGTGATTAGATAAAATAGACAACAACTTTTGGTGTGTTACACACGTGTGAAAAACACTTTGTTCATTCACATTTTTGTTTTTCTGTCTTGTCATGACATCGACGAATACAACGCATGTAGAAAAGAAAATAGTTGGTTAACGTTATTTATAGTTGACATATGTTACAACCGCCGACTAGACATGAAAATGATGTTAGAGAATGTAAATACATGTAAATACAAAAATACAGCAACTAGGGAAAGTGAATCTTAAACACGAAAATACAATGTTTAATGTCAATACAGAAATGCATGAATACCGCACACGTGTCGAAAAATAAAAATAAACAGTTGGTTGACATATATGGTTGACTAGAATGTTAAAGATATTTAAATACCTGAAGGTATGCAGAGAAAGAAACTAGGACAAATGATTCCTAAACAAGAAATACAACGTTTCCTGACAATACAAATATGTACGAATTGTTAGCGAGACGGGATTGAGGTGTGTGAATGAATAGAAAATGTAAAGTTACTTACATAGTCTCAACCGTGGCGACGTGCAACGCAAAGACAATCGTGTGAGTCCTTGATGACAGTCTGAGTTTGATTGACTCTATCAGAAAAATAAATTTAATAAACATAGCACGTTAATGTTTAAACGACACACAAAGAGCCATTGAGCCAATACAAGACAATATCGCTTCTGAATGTGCTATAACGTGGATAACGAGATACCAAATCACGCGACAATAGCGCTGTCTCGCGTTAAAACCAAATATCTCCAAGAAAAATAATTCTGCTCCCAACACGTACTTTAATGTCAAGGGTAAAATTATTTATAATAGAACCGACACAGTTTACATACTTAATGCATTCAATTCCGCTAAAAATAATCTTCAGTGTATTAACATAAATTTAAATATATCAAGTATATTAAAATAGTTTTAAGCTGGGGTTTAGTTCAAGAATTTAAACTCAGATTATCGTTTGTTATTTTATTCTCGTGTGTGTGTGTGTGTGTGTGTGTGTGTGTGTGTGTGTGTGTGTGTGTGTGTGTGTGTGTGTGTGTGTGTGTGTGTTATTATATGTGCTTGACTTCGATGTACCGAATTGTATTATAGGTCACACAGTGAGGTTATCATCTGATGGCCGAGAACAGGTGCCCTCCTAAACGTAAGAGGTATTTGTAAATGAAGCAATTTTTGTTTCGTTTTTGTCGACCAAAAATTGCTTCATACGCAAATACCATTCGCATAATGTCGAGTGCACCTGTTGAATTAATGAAGTTACAAATATTATTTATGAGAAAGATTTAATCTACCGTATATATATACACACAGAGCACATGCACGTATATATATATATATATATATATATATATATATATATATATATATATATATATATATATATATATATATATATATATAGTTAATTATATTTAATCATTATTAATTGTGTTCCTATTATCATTTTTAGTATTAGATTAGTATTGGTACTAGTTTTCCTATGATTATTAATATTTTTGGTATTCGTGTTATTACTATTATTAGTTATTAGTATTACTGGTATCATATATTATTAGTATTAATATTATAAATATTATTTTTATCATTGGGATTGTTTGTGTTATAGATAAAACTATTAGTTATTATTATTAATATTATTATCATTTCCATTAGTATCTTCCTTATTATCATTACCATATTATTATCATAATTATTATTATTATTATTATTATTATTATTATTATGATTATTATTATTATTACCATTTTAATTGTTATTGTTATTATTAGTATTAGTATTACTACTATTATTATCATCATCATTATTTTTTCATTATAATTACAATTATTAGTATTATTATTACCAATAACATTATTATCATCATTATCATCAGTATTTTCATTTTCTAATATTATCCTTTTTTATGATTATCATTATCATTATTATCCTTATAATAATTATTATAATTATTTCATAATTTATTATTCCCAATACAATTAGTGTCACTTTTATAATAATTATAATAATAATCACGATTATTATTATTATTATTATTATTATCATTATTATTATTATTATTATTATTATTATTATTATTATTATTATTATTATTATTATTATTATTATTATTATCAATAATAATACTTTCTTTAATTATTATCAATTTTAATTTTTATTTTCAATTGATTTCATTTCGATTCAAACTTAAGAAAAACACATCCTAGTATTTTTATTCTTTTGAAAATTACATAAATCACATAAAATTAAATATATATGACCCTAATATATATATATATATATATATATATATATATATATATATATATATATATATATATATATATGTGTGTGTGTGTGTGTGTGTGTGTGTGTGTGTATAAAACCATATCTGCACCTTATAAGATCGCCATTTCCCTAAAATAAAACCTTTCCCTCCTTTTCTCTAGTATATGCCAACATACTACTAGCCACACTTCGTATGAATTGTCACATCCAGCTTCTCTCACCTCCCTCTCTTTAACATACAGTCCGACGACCTGATAAAATCTAGACCAGAATATATTAAGTCAATGCTAAAAATAGATCATTTTATAAACTCTTCAACTGAAAACACACAAAGATCTTTTAAAATATTATTTTTAGTTTGATCATTTGACCTTTGAGTTTTGAATCTTAAGCTTTTCGTTCTTCTTTCTTTTTTTCAATAGGAACATATAAAATATAGAACTATTCGCCTGAGGAGATCTTAGTTTTTAATAACTACAGATCGAAACATCGTCATGTCAATTTCGCGGCGTTTGTACATATCTGCATTAATAAAATAGTAATATATATATATATATATATATATATATATATATATATATATATATATATATACATATATATATATATATATATATATATATATATATATATATATTAAATTACTATTTCATGTATCCACATAAAATTTTATAAGGAGCTAGTACTTTTTATGTATCAATTTTCAGTATTTACTTCAACAGTTCTCGATACGTAAGTAAGCTACACAATTAAGCTACACATAGGCTCATGCGTTTAATCCCCGGGGGAATCTTCAGGCTAATATATATATATATATATATATATATATATATGTACATTACATATATATATATGTACATTACATATATATATATGTGTGTAATATATGTATATATACATATATACATATATATATATATATATATATATATATATATATATATATATATATATATATATAAGTGTAAGTTTGAAATCCGAGGCAGGAGCAATGTGAAAAATATACCGGAAGGTGGAACAGATGAACAAAAATAAATGAGAAGAGAAAAATAATAATGGAATTTCAAATCTGCATATCGACTTTCAATTTACTGTGGTATTTCGTCAACAGTTGATCCCATCAGTCCACCTTGTTTTTTTCGACCACTCGGTCATATTTTTTTGGTCTTTTGATAATGAGAGGAACGCTCTTGAAAATTTAAGTTTACCTTATTCCGGAACTTTTAATTGCCTGACAAGGAACCACTTTTTCATTTACTGTTCTGGTATTTAATCTGTTTTACGTGAAATATTAATAAATTGATTTTTCTCTTCTCATTTATTTTTGGTCATCTGTTCCACCTTCCGATATATATTTCATATTGCTCCTGCTTCGGATTTCAAACTTACACTTATATTTCCAGCAATGCTCCAAGCAAACTACAATTTCCTTTTATATATATATATATATATATATATATATATATATATATATATATATATATATATATATATATATATATATATATATATATATATATATATTAATATATATATATAAATATTAATATATATATATACATATATATACATATATATATATATACATATATATATATATATATAAATATATATATATGCATATATATATATATGTATATATATATATATATATATATTACACGTACTTGTGACTTGTTAGGTCACAATCACTACCACTACTTATTTTACTTTTATTTCATTCGAAAATTCATAAACTACTACATATCTGTTAAGACATTTTTTATAGCAGTATATTATCCATAAGGATAATATAAAAGTAAAGAGACTTTTGTCTATCTAATTTACATACATGTTTGTGGCGTGTACAAACACAATGTAAATTAGATAACAACGCTCACTGCAAAACGAGAGTTATTTTTGTTTCCTGAATTCCCACAGAGACATGAAGACATGTCAGAGAGTGGTTGAATCAACATATAATTTAAGAGTTCGAGGGAAATACATAGATAGCTAAGAGAGAGAGAGAGATATGTCTAACTTGTCCAGTTACTTATAAATTACCGCTAATCATAACAATTAAAACAAATTTTTTCCGCCATAACCCAAGTTCAGAGCTAAAGTATATTTTTATATGCATGATGTGTGATGAAACTATATAGAAAAAATCATTAGAGAGACAAATGTTCGTTAACTCATATATATATATATATATATATATATATATATATATATATATATATATATATATATATATATTGAGCACTCTCGAGGATGTTAAAAATAGACTATCAAAAAGCTCTAATGCAAAGTTCCGAATACGTTCGTCGAACACTCTCGACTAATCTACTATCTGTACCCGCTTCTAGGTACATATAGATATTAACTACCCTTAAGTGACAGTTTCCATTGGCCGAGTGGATATGACGACTGCTTGCAGATTCTAGGCTAACTCTGTGAACCGGGTTCGCGCCTACCGAAGGTACTAGCCATTCGAATGTAACCCCATTAAAATACAAAGGTTGATTCAGTTGATAGATGAACAGAACATTATACTGATCTACTAACTAATCCATCGATAGTCAGTACTGATAAGGAAGTGGAAGAGGCTATATGACAGTTGAGATGCGGAGGACCTGGTGGAGATGGTATACATGTGTCAGTCCTTCGCTGTGGTGGAAGACCATTGGTAGTTCAAATTAAAGAGTTGATTGGCAACATCTGGTTTGATGGGAATGTTTAGCAGGATTGGCGTGACTCCATTATGGTCTCTTTGTTTACTGATGACAGACTGCCCAAGCAGGTGATTTATGGGGAACTAACTGGGAATACTCACCCATAGCACAAACCTCGTAAGCGATTCAAAGAGTTTCTCAAAGACGATTTGAAGCTTTTGAATTGATGTAAGTGGATAGGAAGGGGTGGCTGTAGATAGGTCAAGGTGGAGGAAAGCAATTTTTAAAGGCAGCGAGCTTTTCGAAAAGAATAGGATAAACACACAAGCAACAAAAGAGTGCAGCTAAGAAGAAACGGAACGTGACACCTCCAGCACATAGAGGAAATATGGAATACCTAAGATGGCAAGCTTGCAATTTGGTAAGTATGTCACGTGCAGGTTTTTTGAATCACCACCGAGTTCATGTTTTGCAAAATCAAGTCGGACAAGATGATATCCCCTCAAATCATCACAATAACTGTCACTTCTGTGGTATGGCATTTAAAAGTCTGGCAGGCCTGAAGGACCATATCCACGCCCTTCACTAGGAACTTTGGCACTACTATCATCGATAAGCCAAAAGTTGTCATATTCGAAATCTAAGACAGCCGCCATAAAAAAATATTATTGTTTATCAGCCCCCCTTCCCACAAGGGCTGGGCACTTTCGAGTAGCTTTAATAACAAGCAGTACTAATAGCTATATGCGAGGTCCGAACACCGTTTCGTAAGATCACTCTGAGCTGCCTGGTAAATGACGGCCACGTGTCGCTATTTACAGTTAAAGTTATTCTATATTCACTAACTAATTGACGATGGCCCTTTCGTTAAGACCACCGACTACGAATCAGTGGCGATTTGTGTTCGGGGTTCGCGCCCACCGACCGTCGGGAATTGGTTCCTAGACTGAAGATTGCGTTAGCATGAAACATCGATGTCTCTAGGTATTTAAATATTTAATATTTATTAAAAAAAATATTATTGTTTATATATATATTCAAAAACACTTTAATACTTAAAAAATTTACAGTTAATGGCCTTTTAAAATGCATAATCTTAATAGAGGAGCGTTATCTGGAATTCAAAAATGTTTGTTATCAGCGATTATGCAAAGTTCCGCTCGACAACAATAACGCCTTCCCCCGCCTCTCGGGTAAGTGTACGTTAATTTCAGCTACTGTCTGTGGCGATTTCTCGCGGCCGCGTTAGCATAGACGTTAGGATTGTGATTCTAGACTGAATCTACGAACTGTCTTCGATCCCATGTGACTGCGTGCAACCACCACTTTGGCACTCATGAGGGTAAAAAACCCGAAACGATATCGTCTGTAGGTTTAAAAAATCTTTAATACTTACTATATATATATATATATATATATATATATATATATATATATATATATATGATAAACATATGGAAATAATATTACAACGTGATGGAAAATGAAAATGGAAAATCCGAAATTATTCATGTATTCATCAACGTTCTGTTTTCATTTCAAGACTTCCTCTGGATGATTGATTTGAAGAAATGGGATACAAGTGCAATATTTGAAAACTATTTGGTGTGTATGTGATGTGAAAAGTATGTGTTTGTTATTTCGAACGAAACATCGCCGTTAGAATTTAAAATGTGTAATGCTTTTGTTTTGAAATGTTTTCGTTTTTTTTTTCTTTTAAACGACACAGTCGGTTAGATTTTAAAATGTAGTGCGATTTTGACATTGAAAGAATGTTTTTGTTCATTTTTTTTTCGAACTAACTATTGCCGTTAGTGTTGGATAGCCCCTCTCCTTGGGCCGCGGCGGGGTACTCGTTTCGTATACTCTTCCCTGAAAGGGCCGTGGCAGTTCACATTTAATACTCGTCATTTTTAAAACATCATAAATCACATAGTTCATATATTGTTTGCATACCTTTAGATTTCGTCCTCGCCGTGTAGAGGGTCGCCGTCTCGATGTCGTCTAGTGGATGAATTATTTCTTCTTTCTTTCCTGACGTGAACCACGCCGTCCATTGTCTTCAACAAAAGCTTTCTGCCCGACTCACCAAACAACAATCTCTTTAAGTTTCAATTCTATTTATTACAAGCGGTAGTTATTTATCGGCTTGGGGACATTCACTACGTCGAGAGAGAGAGCAAATCAGTACTTTATCGTAGTTACTTATCAAATAAGTCTTCCATTCATGGAGGAAAGAAGGATATCTATCGCCTGTATTTTCTGACGAAAATATTTCCCTTATCTGTTGTAGTTTACCTGGTAACAACCACGTCTCATCGGTTCGCTTCCAAAACCCAGACTGACTAAAACTCGCTTCTCGCGAAGAACGAGTGACGTCACAGATCCCTCTGTTTCCCACGCAAGGGCCTGTGACGTTACAGAGCCTCTCGCAGGTGCACACTGACCCTTGATCTGGGATCTCGTCACACGGTGACTTTGTCAGGTCTGTGATTTCCGATTGTGAGAACAGGTCCTATTCTGCACTTGACTGCCGGGTCCACCCCGCGTTAATTCGCGCAAGTCAAACCAACGATTTCCAACAGATACGTCCATTCCCATAAGGCCATTATCCAACATTAGAATGCAAAATGTTTAATGCGTTTATGACATGAAATGAGTGTTTTTTTATCATTATTTCTACAAGCAAAATTTCGGACTCCTTATGGATAACCGTCTTAGTGAAGTACTAGCCTGCCTATTCTTATAATTCTTAGAATCAGGCTCATTCAAATTTAGATTACCTCCAAATACTGAATGCTTTAGATATATTGACAACATTTTAATTTTTCTTCCTGAAAACACACAGATAGAAAATGTTAAAAACAAGTTAAAGACAGTCGAACCCTTTATAAAGTTTACCTATGAAACAGAGAAAAATAACTCGATACTATTTCTCTACATACTAATAATAAAATCCAACAACAATAATCTGTCCTTCAAAGTTCATCGCAAAACTACACACACAAAATGACCACATACATTTTTATTCACACCATAATAACAAAATAAAAACAGACGTGATAATTGGTTCTTTCCTACGTTAATTCAGAATTTGAGGTTCACAACATCTAGACGAACAATACAAATCAATCATAAATTCACTATAAACATTGTAATACCCCACATATTTCATATTGAAGGCAAGTAAAAAAAGTACTACAAATATTTTTCCAGAAACAATAAGCAAAGATTATATACAGCAGACTCTTCTTTTATATATATCTTATTTATATATTATATATATCTTATTTATATATTATATATATCTTATTTATATATTATATATATCTTATTTATATATTATATATATCTTATTTTTCCTACGCACGCCAATAATACAATAATTTACAAAAACTCTAAGTAAACTAAGAATTCCAACAATACAAACCGCATCACAAAATATAAAACAAATATTAAAAACAAACATTAAAAAAAACATATCTAATGCAGGTATATTTACTGTCCCATGCAATAATTGTCATCAGATATACGTAGGTGAAACTCAACCTGAACTAAAGAAAAGGCTTGATGAACATAAAAGATGTATAAAAATAACAATTTCCTGAGTGCACTATTCTCTCATGCATTGCAACATGATCATTCTTTAACTTTGAACAATCTAGACTCATTAAATTCATTTTAAATAAATCTCAGCAAACACTTCTTGAACCAGCACTCATTATAAACGCTAACACAATTAAACATCGTAACGGATTCAACAATTTATCTCCTTTAATCAGCAAACTTATACTAATTGAACAGAACTTGAATTTAGATCCAGGTTATACACTATATTCACAACAAAACTCTGTACATAATATCGTTAATAAAATAAATAAATAACACACATTCGATGTCATAAACACATTAAACATTTTGAATTCTAACGACCATTCTTTTCATGTCAAAAAATGCATTACTTTTTTTGAATTCAAACGACTCAGTATCGTTCAAAAAACATTCCGAAACAAAAGCATTACACCTATTATATTCTAACGGCTGTGTGTGTTTCGAAATAAGAACAAACCATTCTTTTCACGTCAAAATCGAACCATATTTTGGAATTCAACCGACTATGTGTCGTTGTATAGAAAAAACAAAACTATTCCAAAACAAATGTATTACACATTTTAAATTCTAACGGCGATATTTCGTTCGAAAAAAGAAGAAAAACCATATTTACCCATCACATACTCATATTTGAAATATTGTGCTTGTATTTCATTTCTTCAAATCAATTATTTCGGTGAAGTTTTGAAATAAAGACGAAACGTTGATGAATACATAAATAATTTCGGTGTTTCTTTTTTTTTCATTTTCCATATATATATACATATATACAGGCAAATGTTATTAAATAACACGAAGTTTTTGTGTTTTTTAGGTTTTTAATTTTTCGAATCATCTATTTAGTATTTCGGTTAAATTGTTGTATACAAGTTCCGTGGGTTTCTTATTCCATTTTATCTTTCTTTTTTTTTGCGAGTACTTTCGATTTGATTCGTCAAATCATCATTAGGCGGGGTTTGTCTTAGTGTGGTTACAACTATATATTTTACTGTTTAGCTTCTAACGGCTAGTAATTTACGATTTTAAAATGTGCCTTTGTATTGACGTGATGTTGAATGTGAACATAAAATAAAAAATAAAAACTCTCATTAAACAAAAAAATCCGTGTTATTTAATAACATTTGGCCGAATACAAACATATTGCCTTAATACACACACACGTACTTACATACATATGTAATTACATACATAGATGCATACATACACATACACACATTTTATTATTTTTATTATTATTTATCTATTTTATATTTTTTATCTTATTTTTTATCTTATTTTTTTATCTTATTCTTTTTTCTATTATTTTATTTTCATTATTATTTCTATTTTATTGTTTTCGCTACCCCTCTGACAAAAGAATTTGTAACTTTAATTAATTTATTGCATAATTTGAAAGCGTAAATCTATGTAAAATATGTGATTATTTCTTCTGTATTTACCAGTGTTTTGGTTTATAGGTACCATTGTGTTCTTCCCCCCATATATTACTAACATATAACCGGTGACTCTTTCTATCAGTGGATGTTTCTCTACATCGAGCTTTTTAATGTTCTCTCTGACTTTCTGTAAGACGTGTTGCTAAAGGCGTTTATAAAAAGACGTTTTGGATTAGCGTTATTAATTTATAAAATAAAATAAAGTATTTCCAAACTGTTTTGGAAACGATCGTACGCCATACTGGACTTGATGTTCTAATTATTGGAATAACTGTAATGTTTTGATTCATTGAACGTTCTATATATATATATATATATATATATATATATATATATATATATATATATATATATATATATATATATATATATATATCAGGGTGAGCCAAAAGTAGGTGGACAGTAAAAACATTTATTTATAGATCACTTATACGTACAATTACACGTAATAAAACAATTATATTAATGAAAATTAAATGTTATTTATCAACGCAAGTGTTCAAACTGTTTTCCTTCTTGATTTACACAGCTTTGAAGTCTGCCTCTTACGCTTCGATAAAAAAATGTTGTTTACTGTCCACCTACTTTTGACTCACCCTGTATATATATATATATATATATATATATATATATATATATATATATATATATATATATATGTCTGTGAATGTGTGCGTGCGTGATTTCCTTCGGGAATGAAATAGGAACATTTATGTGTAGCTTACTTTCTATGACTATACTTCGAACTAAATAATAATAGATATTCAATATATTGTATTACCTTATCATATAATTTGTATATATACTTAAAATAATAAATTATATATATTAGAAAACTTGTTAAACATAACAGAATTTTCATGCTTGATTATACCTTTTTATTTTTTTTTTCAATTTACCAGCATTTTAAATACATTACTTCCCACCTCTGATTTAAGACACATATTAGTTAATAACACTAAAATAATACGTTCTTAAACAAATTTTATTTAATAAATATATTCGAAGCTATATTTATTTAAACCCAGCAACACCAAATAAATAATATTACGTATGAAACCAGCTACAGCATTTTAAAATACTTAACATAATACAATTGATCATGTGACGCTAATTCCGGCGTCCTGGAATTTAAATTCTTTTGACGTCGAACTGACTTCACTTGCGCGTACTCGGTTGCTTTTTGGAATTCGTTTTTTTTTTCTCCAGCTCTTTGTTCATTTGTGTTTGTCACCCAAAGATTGTTCGACGAAGAATCGAAAGTAATAGTGATAAATTAACTTTTTTGATTTTGAAGAAAGATATGAGAATATAGATAGACAAAGAGAGAGTGAAATAGAGAGAGACAGTGAAATAGAGAGAGAGAGAGAGAGAACGATAGAATTATTATTGTTGCAGCCCCGATGATGTGCACTTAGCATAGAAACTCGAGTGAATTTGTGTAGGTTGTTTTAATGTTTATATATAGTTTATTTATGAAGTTCTAGTTTGTATTGAGCACTCTTTAAAAAAATATTGGTTTTAAGTTCATCTTATCAATATATGTTAACGTGCTTACTTAATGTATATATATTATTTACACGTATATATATATATATATATATTATAGATTTTTTTAAAAACAAGAAACGTTATTTATATATATTTATTAAATTAATAAAATCTTTTTTTTATAAATATATATCTGAGACTTTTGCTGTATAACACCCTTGTCAAAGATTAATTTCCTTTCTTTCTATTTTTTTCTTTATTCTCTTTATCATGCTGTTGTTAAAAATCGCAAGTAAATCTTCCCGTGGTCACAAAATATCGTCTGTTCTTGCTGACGGATTTGAAGAAAGTGAAATCGAAGATATGTAAGGCGCATTTACGCAGATTTGAATTGATAAAGGGGTTCACACATCTTCAGGAAAACGTTTTTTGAATTGTATTATAGAATTTTGAAAAAACAAGAAATGTTTTTTAATATATTTTTAAAATGAATAAAATCATTTGCATCAAATATATATATCTGAGACTTTCGCTGATATAACAGCCTTTATATATATATGATTGTAAAAATACTGTATGTTTACCAACCTCTTTAAATTTTTCAACCAGTAACAACAGAATATATATAAATAAGAAAAGTTCATTTATATACCTTGCTTGAACATTATTTAATAAACTTGTAAACTTTCAAATTTTATTTGTTTATCATTTCAACATTTCCTACATATATATATATATATATATATATATATATATATATATATATATATATATATATATATATATATGATTATTTTTATTTATAGACATGTACGAAATCTGCGACACTGGCATGTCGATGTTATTGATCAACAGCTATTATAAACTGAGATCTCATCAGGCAGAGTTAGAATCCGATCTTAACCTTAGACTATATTTCTTTCCAAATATGATCTAAGGTTAAGAACGGATTCTAACTCTTCCTGATGAGATCTTAGTTTATAATAGCTGTTGATCGATAACATCAACATGAAAGTGTCGCAGATTTTTTACATGTCTGTGTTAATAAAATATAATCATATATAAAAGCTCTATTTGATATTGAGCATTTTTTATAAACCGGGTTGAAATTCTTTGGAGTACTACCCTGTGGATGTTTTACCTGGATTATTATTATTATTATTATTATTATTATTATTATTATTATTATTATTATTATATATATATATATATATATATATATATATATATATATATATATATATATATATATATATATATATTAAACATTCAATTAGGATTCGTTCAACCCTAGCGGAAAAATTGAGGAATCCCAGAAACTCTTACTCCCACATCTGAACTCTATAAGCATTTGAATCGTATTCATTAACTTTCTATAGGTATTACTTTTCAACTCATAAATAAAAATCTAAAATGTTGTTAAGTATAACTAATGTTCTTATTGTAATATTTTAAGGGTAAATTAAGTGTTTATTTCACCTGTCCCTATTCCATTGATCTTTTCTTTATAATATTAAAGTTTCTAATCGAATAATCGTGTTGTCTATGCTTTCAATGTCTCAAACTTTTTTTTAAGAAACTGGAAATAGATTTTCAGACAGTTAAAACGTACACATGTCTCAGGGCCGGCGGGCCAGTTATAAAAGTGGGAGGGGCCCTAAAAAGTGGAGGGGGCGGTTAAACACATGCATATCAACTTAATTATTGATGACTGTAAATTGGGGGGCCCAAGTCAAAAAGTGAGGGGGCTTGATCGCCCACCCCCTGCCCCCCTCCCCGGTGCCGCCGTCCATGTTTCCGTTAGCGATTAGAACATTAAATGATTTTTACACTTATATCAGTTATTGTGTTCGTTAATTATAAAATTTGTAAATGAAATTAAACATTTCAACATTAGTTTGATTACATTCATGAATGTCTCGGATCCACGTATTCATGTAGAGGCGAGGAGTTTTTTGTTTGCTTGTTATGATGGGGTGGGGATATTTTAATAATTATACTTCAATATACAAACAATAAAATAACTGTTGTCTATTATATAAAGAGCAGTTGTATGTGTGTATGTATGTGTCCAGTTTAAAGTCAAAAACTACGAAACAAACACCCACAAAGTTGGTATATTCTTGATCGGCGTTATCTTGGATATATATACTTTAGTAAAAAAAAAAGTATTCATTCTTTGACCCTAAACTGGGGCAGATTTGTCAGGGGGGGGGGGTCTATTTTCCAGCCACTAACTAAATGGAAGTAACTCTGATTTTTTTTTGCTGACTTATTATTCCTGTTGTCTGTGCGTATGTGTGTGTTCATGTTCAGACAGAGGAATGGGCTGAGCGGAGCAGAAAGAGGGGGTGGGAAGAGGGAGGGGTATAAAAAGAGAGGTATAGAAGTTTTAATATAAATATGTTACACTTTTGCCCTGGGTAACACCGGATAGCCCTGCTAGTAAAAAGAAAAATAAGATGACAATAATGAAAAAGAAGAGGAGAGAGACGAAGTCAAACCAACAAGACTCAAGTTCCCTGCGCGATAAGCAACCGTTCCGATAATTCACCCTACATCTCTCTTTTTTCATCAATTTTCTAATCCTTTTGTTTTTGCTGGGAATGGAACATCTTATCGGATGTCATCCACCCGCTATTTCAGAGACTCTAATCGAGAGATCTTTTTAGGATTCTAACTGTCTCTTTAAGCGCAATTGTTTGGATCTCTCTTGCACTTGGTTCACCAGGTATATTTTCCAAGTAGTGTTTAATTTTTTTTCCCGTAGCTCTTACTGGAATGATGAAGATCTCTTAAGAATTCCGTTTCTGTTCATGTCGTATATAAGAACTAGATATTTAGTTATCATAATGTTCCATCGTAAGAACTTTCAATCAAGTTAACATAGGAATTATTAAGAAGTTCATCGTTTAATGAGAAAGATAATCAAATAGATTGAGAATGCTGTCACCTTTTGTAAAGACTACATTTACTTTTATAGTTGCTTTTAATAATTTCGTAATCTATGTTAAATGACAGTAAACTACGCTGGGAAATAGGGTTATTTATTCTTTGATATGTAATTAAATTGTGCATTTGCAGCAGATATAATTGTATGTATTCTAAATTATTTCTAATCGATTTTTTACTTTTTATATTTAATCCGATCCACAGTTTTTGCTTTGATTAATAATGTAATAGAAAGAGTCGGAGCCGGAAAAGAAATATTTTCCCTACAACCAGAATCATCGGCTCCAAATATTTACTAAGAGACGGATTTTCCGACGCACCGTCCAACAGAAGTAAAATAATATCAAAATAATTTTTTTCTTCGGTAAAAAATAATAATATATAATTTTATTTAATTTGAATAATCTTATATATATATAATTTTTTTATAAAAGTAATTTTTTCATATAACTGCCCTTTTATCAGACCTAT
>OY744534.1:49976261-50018761 GCA_963556195.1 Sepiola atlantica | reverse complement strand
TATATATATATATATTTCAACTTCTTTATTGCGTGTCTTTGAAGCATATGGTCATACAACTGTTTCCCACTGTTTTGCGCATTCTTTGTATTATTATTGTACTCTGCAAGATTATTCAAGCTGCACCGGTTAAGCAGTAGAGGGCAGCCAAGGCAATGTTACATTGTATGGTCCTCATCTCCACATCCACATATGGTTGGGTAAGTTTTGTAGTTTCATCTAGTCGAAGCAACTTTTGATCGCCCCACTTCCGCGCTCAGAGGGTTGAGTATTTATCAATGAAGCCAGGGTGCCTCTGAACAGGGATGGAGGAACTCAGAAAAGGAGGTTCCCATGTCAGTAGGAGGGGGCATTCTCTAGCCGTCTGGTCCACATCTTTAATTTGGTCTCTTCCTGCGATGTTGTTAGTGGTTCGACAATGCCGAATGATGTTGCAAAGGACACAACATTAGTTTAATAGTCTATCGTTACCTGCTGTTTCACGGAAATTCTTGAAATCCAGACCGTAGAGCAACAAAATGCCAAGCGCGAGCGTTTTTTAGTCGACGGTTTGAAAATGATTATCTAAAAGGTGTCTGATAATTACTTACAAACTGTCGCTTATTATTTTCAGGCCTACGAGATGGATTTCCAGAGTTGTTCACGAGACTGCAGGTATCGATCGACAATCGAACTAATATATAATGTCATGTGTAATATATATATATATATATATATATATATATATATATATATATATATATAGGCTCTTACGTTGGTCATTTTCCTTATACAAAACACATATTAGGATATATATAAAAGGAGAGTGATTATGCAGTTTACGAACCGGGCTATTTATTTTAGATAAAATTTTCTAGTTAAATTCAATTTTTACAGTATCTTTTGTTTATTAAATTGTCAGATGAAAGTATAGAGTAGTTAATCAACCTCTCACCATCCCATGTTAAGAATGGGTTTCTAAATTATAACGTTATTATTTCAGCCTGATCTGTAAACTGTATAAGTACAAAAAAGAGAGATGAATTCGTACGGTTAAAGGACAGTTACCGATAAATTGTCATTTTGGGAAAGAAACCAAGGGTATGACGACGTCCGTACTGTAAATATCTGAATTAATAAATATATTAGACTCTTACCTCAGTAATTTAGTACTCCGATCAATATTTCCTTGAAAAAATTGAACACATCACATATATATATATATATATATATATATATATATATATATATATATATATATATATAAAGCTAGGTATATGTATAATTTTATATATTTGTATGTACATGATATCTAAAAAAAAAATAACCGATCATTATGAATTTTGCTACACCGCTTACAGGCGTAAGGGGTAGTAATGTAAGCTATTTTTTTGTTTGATTTAGTTGTATGCACAGATAGATAAAACTTGAGTGAAGACCCTTTGTGAAATTCAGATACCTTCGATTTTTGTTAAATTCAACATTTTTATTGTAAATGAGTTAATATATATTCCCCAGATGTCAGTTTCTTTTGCATATTTTAAAGAGTGTTATCAGGCATAATATGAACACATTTCATGTTTGCATTGAGTTTTATCCATAGTCATTGATCCATAGTCATTTACCCATAGTCATTTATCTATAGTCATTGATCCATAGTCATTGATCCATAGTCATTTATCTATAGTTATTTATCCATAGTCATTTATCCATAGTTATTTATGCATAGTCATTTATCCATGGTCATTTATCCATAGTCATTTGTCTATAGTCATTTATCCATAGTTATTTATGCATAGTCATTTATCCATGGTCATTTATCCATAGTCATTTGTCTATAGTCATTTATCCATAATCATTGATCCATAGACATGTATCTATAGTTATTTATCCATAGTCATTAATCCATAGTAATTTATCCGTAGTCATTTATATATAGTCATTTATCCATATTCATTGATCCATAGTCATTTATGCATAGTCATTTATGCATAGTCATTTATGCATAGTCATTTATCCATAGTCATTGATCCATGGTCATTTATCTATAGTCATTTATCCATATTCATTGATCCATAGTCATTTATGCATAGTCATTTATCTATAGTCATTTATCCATAGTCATTTTTCTATAGTCATTTATCCATAGTCATTGATCCATCGTCATTTATCCATAGTCATGTATCTATAGTTATTTATCCATAGTTATTAATCCATAGTCATTTATCCGTAGTCATTTATATATAGTCATTTTACCAATATTCATTGATCCATAGTTATTTATGCATAGTCATTTATCCATAGTCATTTCTCCATAGTCATTTTTCTATAGTCATGTATCCATAGTCATTGATCCATGGTCATTTATCCATAGCCATTTATCCATATTCATTTATCCATAGTCATTTATGCATAGTTATTTATCCATATTCATTTATCCATAGTCATTTTTCTATAGTCCTTTATCCATAGTCATTGATTCATAGTAATTTATGCATAGTCATTTATCCATATTCATTGATCCATAGTCATTTATGCATAGTCATTTATCCATAGTCATTTCTCCATAGTCATGTATCTATAGTCATTTATCCATAGTCATTGATCCATAGTCATTGATCCATAGTCATTTATCCATAGTCATTTATCTATAGTCATTTATTCATAGTCATTGATCCATAGTCATTTATCCATAGTCATTTATCCATAGTCATTTATGCATAGTCATTTATCCATAGTCATTGATCCATAGTCATTTATCCATAGTCATTTATCCATAGTCATTGATCCATAGTCATTTATCCATAGTCATTTATCTATAGTCATTTATCTATAGTCATTTATCTATAGTCATTTATCCATAGTCATTTATCCATAGTCATTGATCCATAGTCATTTATCCATAGTCATTTATCCATAGTCATTTATCTATAGTCATTTATCTCTAGTCATTTATCCATAGTCATTGATCCATAGTCATTTATCCATAGTCATTGATCCATAGTCATTTATCCATAACCATTGGACACGATTTAAGCAAGACTTCCAATTTTTTTTTAAACCCTTCAGCTTAAGCATTAAATTTTAAACATTTTCTAGAATCAGTCATCTAATGGATTTTAATCAAAACTGGAATAAGGATTCTAGACATAAAGTTGAGTATCATTAAATCTTCATTTTAATCTGAACAAGGACATAAAAGTGACAAAAAACTATTCGGTGTGGGAAAATATTTATTATTATTGTCTACAAATATTGATGTTTCATGCTTATGCAGTCTAGTCGATGTTACGACTTGCCGGTAGGAAGGCACGAACCCGGACGCAAATTCACTACTGACTAGTAGTCAAGTATTTTACTCCTCGTCCGCCACCAATTAGTACAGAAATTAAACGAAATTAAACTCTATATACGCTAAATCAACGAACGCACATAGTAAACAGTCAAACAGTGTTAAACAACAAGAAAGGGTCGGAAAATCGCATTTTAGCCATAGTATGACTGCTTATTATTAAAATCTCTAATAGACACCTGTCGTTGCAATAAGGGGGCCTAAAACAACATTTTTAAAATAAATATTTATTATTATTATCTACAGACACCGATGTTTCATGCTTATGCAATGTTATATATATATATATGATTAAAATTTATATTCACAAGAGTAGAGTATAAATATACAATAGAATAACTTACCTATCGTAAATATAGTAAACTCGAAATACAGGCATTTAAATACTCCAAATACTGCAGTCATTGACCTCAATTGGCATTGTGTTCTGCTGGAATTATTTCAGCTGATATAAAAGTGCTCATTTTATTTATTTCAACGTACTATATATATATATATATATATATATAATAAAAATTGAAAATTAAATCAAATAAATAAATAATAAAGTTAAAATAACACAAAATAAAAAAATAAAAAATAAAACATGGTTATTGGAATATAAAATAAACATGACTTACATATATATATATATATATATATATATATATATATATATATATATATATATATATATATATATGAAGGTTTATAATTAAAAGATAACTTTTAGAGAATTAGACCTATTGTGAGATGAGGAAAGCTCAATATACTGGATAGAGCAAAAATAAGGTGCGTCAATGAAAAATAGTTAGACCTGTATATGGAAACAGATCAATATCTTCAGTTGTTTAGAACAAGGAGCATTTAGTAAATAAAAATATTTATTCTTCTTCTCTTTCAATTGCATTCCTTAAGCACGGCTTTTCAAAAATCAAAAGTTACGCTTGGTGTTTGGTAATGAGAGAGACAAAGAAAAATTCTCTGCTATCGTGGTGGCAAGGCGGATTCTTGCTGTGAATGTTTTACAGAGGGGCGAGAGATTATCAGACTATATGATGTACTAATCAAGTAAAAATGGTCAACGAATTTGTTTTTTTAACTTAGTTCACCCCAAACAAGACAAGTTTCCACTGTAGAAAAACAGGCTACTGAGAATTAGGGTGAAAGTTTAGGGGTCATCCTAAATTGGAAGCTGTGCAGCGAGATGCTTATTCTACATTAGTTTTTAATTTCTGCATGTCGGTACAGTCGGGGAAATAGGGAGCAGAATGGGAGTTCCAGAGATCGACAGTCATTGGAGTAGAAGGATCTTCAGCATCTGGGATATCCACAGTGAATGGATGGGATTTAGCTGATTGTCGGGTTGGTCAAGTGTATATACGTCGAGGGGGCAGAAAAGCAGTAAGTTCATCGGAGCACATCCATTGAAATACTTGTAAAACAAGCACAAGGATGCAACATTGCGGCGATGGGACAAGGCTGAAGGTTGGTGGATAGTGAGTGACCTATTAGATTAGATACTCTTTTTGGACCTTGCCTAAGAGAGAAAGACCGGTGCATAGTGAACCAGCCATGATGTGATAACAATACTTCATGCATAGGCGGATGGTGGCTTTGTAGAAATATAGTCTACATGTCAGGTGTGAGAAGTTTTCTAGTACGGTAGAGGGAGCCCACTTTCTTTGCAGCAGCCTTGACAATGTATTCTTTGTATTTGTTCCAATTCATGCTACATGTGAATGTTAGGTCAAGAGTTTTAACGTTGGAATCTCAGGTCAGGTGTTATTTGCCATGACAATCAGTGGTTGAAGAAGTTTCTTGTAGTTGTTGAAGGAAAGGAGCATTGTCTTAGTAGCATTAAATGTTACCATCCATTTATGACCCCTATTCCACTATAGACTGGCGGTCACTTTCTAAGGATTGCGCCATGTCCTCGGATATGTGCACGACCATTTTATCCACATAACGAGAGTAGAGCGTGGTGTCGTCAGCAAATACACCCATCTCAAACACAATGTCATCAGGGATGTCGTTTATGAAAATCGAGAACAATAAAGCCTACAGGATCGATCTCTGGGATAAACTTGTATTTATGTTATGTTGTTTGGGTGAACGACCATCGAGGACAACCTAGATCTTTCTTTTTGCTAGGAAGGATTTATTTATATTAAATATTCGTCCAGTAATACCATATGAATTGACTTTTATGAGAATACCTTTATGCCAGACCTTGTCAAAGCTTCAATTGCCTTGTCCAGTGTATGGGATATGCGTTCAGAGAAGACCGTTACGATATCCACAGTAGAGCATGCTTGAATAAATCAATACTGATGGTCAAGAAAGAAGTTTAGCATTAACGAGGTGCCAGACTATCGCTAAATTGATTAAAGATTCAAAGATTTTAGCAAAGAGCTGGAGTACACTGATGGGGCGATAATTCTGAGGGCCAGTTCTATCTCCAGAATTCTTGTAGACTGGTACCACAGAGGCAATTTTCCAGCTATCAGTGAAGAAAAATTCGGCAAGGCATTTGTTATAAAGTTTGGAAAGAACAGGGGCCAGTTCAGCAGAGCATTTCTTTATTACTATTACTGATATAAGATCAGGCCTACATGTTTTAGAAGTGTTAAAGTGTTTTTATGGTGTCCCGGACATGAGATGGGGTGATGGCCAGATCATCAAGTGTGGCTTCAGTCCGCAATTGGAAATTTGGGAGGGAGTGGTTTGCGGAGTCCAAGTGGAGTTTAAGGCGAAACGCTGGGCAAGTAGTTCAGCCTTATCAGTTACCATGCAAACGACATCATTTTGGTTAGATAGCTAAATATTTTGAATATTGATTTCCCCGCTTCATTTATTCACTTCTCTTCGCAATTTGAATAGACGCACCTCATTTCAAATGCACCCAAGCATCTCTAAAATTAAGTTGATCTGTCACGCTTATATTTTAAATAAGATTTTCTGTGGTCTGACATATTCTAGTTTGGAGTAGTATTTTCATATTGTATTTTCGATAGTCTGACACGCTTAATTTTTTTTTTCTGACGACGAACACGAAGATTAATTGGACGTATCTTATATTTTTCAGAAGCTCGGTCCGTCCATCTGTCACGCCTCAGCTTCAAATACCGAATTTATTTTGTATGTCACATTTAATTTTGAAACAACACGTTTATATGCGTTCTTGTACCTCTATAAGAGGCTATTGGTCTGTCACGCTTAAGTTCGAAATATCATTGTCATCGCTGAACGCGTAAATTGAGACGCATCTTAAGAATATTTGTGAGGACTCGTTTCTTTATTGTTCCCATGACTATCTTTGTTCCTATTTACTTCCATCTCTACGAGTACAAAGTTAATGTGGGGGAAATCAAGCTCCCACAAATAAGGAACTCTAGATTGAAACGAACATATGCTACACTACCCCCAAAGGACGAAGTAATGCCTGGAGGTTTTTTCATAACAGCTGAACATATACTACCTCCAGAAAGAATGGGGTAATGCCTAGGAGGATGATATCATCACGAACGAACATATACTACACTGCCCTCAAAGGTAAAGGTAATGTCTTGGAGGGTGGTTTTATGACAACAGAACAGGTACTACATTACACCCCAAAGGAAGATATAATGCTTGGCAAGATAGTCCCATCACGACAGAATAATAAATACACTACTCCCACACACATTGACCATTCAAAGTAGATTGGCCTGAAATAGTAGAGTAAACTGAATTGAGTATTAAAAGATATTCCAATAGTATATTAATAGAAGTAATAGTATAGTTTCAGCTTCAAACAGACAGATACCAAATCTCCATTAGTAATAGAAGTACAATAATACAATAATAGAATCAATAATATAGTTTCAACTTCAGACAGACAGATACAAAATCTCCATTAGTAATAGAAGTACAATAATACAATAAATGAAGTAATAGTAGAGCTTCGACTTCAGACAAACAGATACCAAATCTCCATGAGTAATAGATTTATGGCGATGACCTTTCTTTTATAGTTTCTTAAAGAAGCGGTAATAGTAGTCTCACAATGTTGAAGAAGGCGAATCTGTGTATTGTTTTGAACCCAACATAAACTCGATAGTGCAAGTCTATGTAAACAGGATATTCGGTAGTTTAGATATCGCAAGTCTGGCCTATGTCTTATGATGGCGCTCTCTAGTCCTCTCGGCTCTTTTGCGACGCCACTCCCCTTCAAAGTTGATTATTTGAACATTGATTTACTGACTTCATTTAGTCATTTATACTTTAAACTTCATGATTTACTGGCAGGGTCACCCGGCGTTGCTAGGGGGGGGGGACGTAACAAAGCAGATGGGTTTAAACAATGTGTGTTCGTACATCCATCTTTCTTTTAAATCTTCTTTCTCTCTCTCTCTCCCTCGCTCTCTCTCTCTCTCTCTCTCTCTCTCTCTCTCTCTCTCTCTCTCTCTGGCAACTAGGCCAATATAATAGAAAGAAAACAAAAAAGAAAAACCTATGTTCAATATCATCAGCTGATTACTTGATCTAGTATCAGTGTTGTTTCAGGAACAACAACCAGTAAGAATAAAATAAATTATTTTTCTCTCCCAAACATTAATTTGGTTCTCAATGACTCCAAGAGAATAAATATTACAGAATTGTTTACCATGTCCAGTTCGGGAGCGTACGGAATCCGATGATGTAAGGTCTGTAATGTATTTTTTTTAGTTTTAGCTGGACACGCACAGGTAAACTTTAGTGTTCTATATGCGATGTGGGTTCTTTGTGTTACATTTTCAAACAAACAAAAGTTCTTAATATTCTTAATACGTTGTGTCGGAATCTCTTAGTCGTCGTAGAGCTCTTCGTCTGTTGATTCGAAACGGGACGATGTGTCGCCACCGTCCGCGTTTCCAATTGCAGGGAACTATTTGTGCTAATCGTGCGCGCTTCTGTTAACGGCCATTTGTTGTCGCCTCCTCATCGTGTGTCGCGACTATTTGTATTAACCTTATCTCTCTCTTGTAGTCGCCTGCTTGACTCGCTGCCGTGTTAAACTACTTGCACTACTGTGAATCTTCCTCTCGCCATTCTTTTGCTGTTGTGTACTTGTCGTCTTTGGTCGACTGCTATCCGTCTGTCTTCGCCGCGTCATAACATTATTGGGGCGGTTTCCTCGCAAGCTGAAATCAATCTGTTACTTCAAATAAATACAACAAAGCCTTTACTGTTTTTTTTAATTCAGAGCCGTTTATTCACTAGCTAATTAGCCAACAATGAGAAGTTCGCCGGAGAAGAGCGAGAGGCTACGCTAGTTAATTTCCTAAGTTAATCACGTAATCACTTGCGAGGGTTAACACGTTTGGCCCTAACTTTGGCTCTTATTTTGGGATTCGTAATCCCTTCTTTATAATAGCTACATGATCGTTCGTTGTTCTCTCGTCGGCTTCCAATCGAGAACTCTTTTAATCTCAACTTAGTTTTCTCACAGCGAAAACTCTGACGTCACGAACCCTCGTGATCACGCCAGGTGTGATCCAACCTCTAAACCCAAGGTCACGTCACTGTTTCTGCAAACCGTGGGAAACACATCGCCCAACTTTGCACGGGATTACTCCGCCACTAACTGCGCAAGACAAACCTGATCTCCAATAGATGCGTCCATCTTCATAGTCATTATCCAACATTTGATACAACAGAAAAGTATGAGCTGAGTGGAGGGAAAAGTGAGGGTTGGGGAGAGAGAGTGAAATAATAGGGAAGGGGGTAGAGAGAAAGATAAATAGACGGATTGAAGGCGGTAGAGGATAGAAGTTTTAATATAAAGATATTGCAAACACTTTTTCACCTCTTCTATTTTGTTGTTTATAGTCTCAGGCAACGCCGGGTAGCCCTGCTAATAATATGCGGTCGACGTCCTAAGATTAATTAGTTTGCATATTGGTTTGCAAAATCACATCGTATTTATTCACTATTCGTTCATATTCTTTTCTAGTTCAAAGATTGTTTTCATTTAATTCTTGCAGATAGTTATATTTACGTATTTTTTTATTTCCTGGATAAGAAATTAGCAGGTCAATTTTCTTCTGGGGTTGCGATCCGGTTCTAAAATCTGGTGCTCAATATGTGAGTAGAGCTTACTTGCTATAGATATATTTCAATACTATATATATATATATATATATATATATATATATATATATATATATATAATAATCCATAGACAGATTGTTTCGCTGTATTACAGCTCTTCAGTGTGGCTAGACAAGCCAGTGCCTCAAGCCTGGATAAAAAATAAACCGTCTCAACAACAGTGGCGCTATTAAAATTATCATTGTTTATCGGATATTCAAATATTGGCCGCGCGGTTAACGACGTTGGATTTGAGTTGAAAAATACTTGTAATCAAGGGGTTCGACTCGTACGACCGGTAGTGAATAGTCATATCTCTATGCTGATGAGTCCTGATTGAAAAAGGACGAAACGTATACGTACATAGATAATAAACAATAACAAATATGTTATATATTTGTCGCTCCTCGTAAAATAAGTAGAGCACTCTGAATGGTAGTACAAACACAGCATGACGTCACTTGCTTTATATGCATCATTCCTTCTTTAATAGAAGTAGAATGCCTGGATATCGTGCTGCTTTTAAATGTGTTAAAATTATCATTATTTATCGGATATTCAAATATTGGCCGCGCGGTTAACGACGTTGGATTTGAGTTGAAAAATAATTGTAATCCAGGGTTTCGAATCGTACGACCGGCAGTGAATAGTCATATCTCTATGCTGATGAGTACTGATTGAAAAGGGATGAAACGTATACGTACATAGATAATAAACAATAACAAATATTTTATTTATATATATATATATATATATATATATATATATATATATATATATATGTGTGTGTGTTTTAAAATAGGAAGTTTATTTCCGACAGTTCACAGTATGTTATGTATTAGGCTGCTTTCTTTTGTTAATACTATTGTTTGCGCGAATTATTTAGCTAGCGAAAAATGTTCACTTTATGGAATTCTTTGCTTATTTCCAGCCTATATATATATATATATATATATATATATATATATATATATATATATATATATATATATATATATATATATTCTTATTCGCTCCCCATTCGAACACACACTACTATTTTTTTACCCAGCCCAGGAAGTAAAATATGGCTTTTGACACGTCTGCTTTCTGATATTTTATCAATTTTTAAAAATTCCTTTGAGAATTATATTTCTATGTTTTTTTGTGTGTGTTAGTCATTTTACTGGCAACAGACTGTCACTTGGATTTGAATACCTCAATCTCCCAGAATGGAAATTTTTACAACTTCGGACGAACAGATTACCTTCAACCCTACACTTGCTTCATACTTTGAGTCTCCGGATTTGATTAAACTAACTTTCTATGCTTCTTAAATGGTGATGATATTTTTTTTTTGTATATTTTAAACTTTTTAAATTGTTTATATTTGCATACGTTTTATATTTTTATATTTTCAAATGTATGCATTACAGTAAATGTTATTGACTTATTTACCGAATTTCTTCTGATGATAAGGGCATATCTTTTTATATTAAATATCTGTCCAGTAATACCATATGAATTGACTTTTATGAGAATACCTTTATCAAGAATACCTTGTCAAAGGCTTTGGATATATCAAGCGCTATCGCCCTAGCTTCACCTGCCTTGTCCAGTGTATGGGATATGCGTTCAGAGAAGACCGCTACGATAACCGCAGTAGACCGTGCTTGACTAAATCAATACTGATGGTCAGAAAGAAGTTTAGCATTAACGAGGTGCCGGACTATCGCTAGATTGATTAAAGATTCAAATAGTTTAGCGAAGAGCGGGAGTAGGCTGATGGGACGATAATTCTGAGGGTCAGTTCTGTTTCCAGAATTCTTGAAGACTGTTACCATAGAGAAAATTTTCCAGCTATCAGGGAAGAAAGATTCGGCAAGCCATTTGTTGTAAAGTTTAGGAAAGGATAGGGTCCAGTTCAGCAGAGCATTTCTTTATTACTATTACTGGTATTTGAAAACCTGTGGATTAAGGAACGAAATTGTTTATATATAACTCTTCTTTGAACAATTGATGATTTAATAAATGTTGCATTTAACCCCATTTTATTCTCATCACTTTATATATATATATATATATTTATGCAATTTTTTGCATTAATCTGTATCACTTAGGAAGTAAACAATTATAATAGACGAGTAACAAAGTAACAAACGCTACGATCACTAATAAAAAAAACAATTACATAAAATACATTAAATATTTAGGTGATAAAACCCGTACATATTTCCAGGCAATACGTCATGGTCCGAAGGTAAGAAGCCAGACCATAGACATTAACATCGAAGGTTCGGTGCTTGTCTAAGTTAGCCATGCTGATGACGGCCGTGAGACAGAAACACATGTCCATGGATTTATTTTTATGTACGTAAAAAATTAATAAATATATATATAAACGAACAATACGTTCTATAATTTGCGCTGGTAATATCACCAAACAAACGATTTTTAAGTCTGCTGTAAAAAAGCAAAGAATACCACAAAGTGAAAAATGAGACTCGTACAGGATTCAACCGTATGCCTCAGAAGAAGGACAACCTTACTGAGGCGTCGTCTAAGACCGGTTTACTAACACGCCGAATGTCTAGAGTGAGCCGAAATTGTACAAATAACTCCCTCACGGGCAATTCTTTATTTACGTTTTTACTTGCAATGTAACCATATGCCCTTAATGTATAAAAAAAGCGATTAAAACAAGAACATATTGCCTGTGTTCATTTCATGATATAGGGTATATAACAGATATTAGCATGATGTCTGTACCGTCTGTATAATAATACGCTAAGTCATTTCATGTTCTTACGTACGTTATCACCTTTCACAATATTTGCGAGCATAAATAATATGTAAGTAATGTGATGTCGCTAAGGTAAACAATTCTAACTTTACCCGATTTTAAAATGAATTGTTTCAAAATCAAATTATGCCCTCCCGTCGAATAAAACAGTAACATTTTAAATAAATCGATTTAGAAAAGGTAGATACGTTTTATGTATTGGAAGAATATTTAGCTGACAAAAAATAATTTTATGGCAAGAAGACACAGAATATTTAGTGTGAAACAATAAACAGAATTAAATTGCTACAATCTTAAATAAATAAATTAAGAAGATATATATTCGTTTTATTTATATAAAGAGTATTTAGCCGACAACAACAATTATTTTTACTAAAGAAGAAAATGGAATTTCTTTGTAATAGTATTGACTTTGACAGACAGGCATTATTTCAAAAGTAATATTATTTTTAATAGTAGAGTATACAGATTTATGTACAAAGCACCGTGGAATTTCCACAAGGTCTTGCTGTTAAAACTTTGTCTTTTGTAGTCATATCACATTTATGCTGTTTTACGAAAATTAGATATAGCGCATATTACTACCCTTTACGCCTAGCAGCTGTGTTCCCAAATTCATAATGATCAGTTAATTACTTTAGGAGTGAATCTTGTACATACGAATATATAAACATACCTAACTTTATATATATACTCGAAGAAAACTCGTCCCAGGACGGGTAAAGTGAATTCCCTGAACAGAGCAGTTTTGCATCACTTTTTTTTGTCCCCTATACGACGGTTGAAATCAAGATACAATGATACTAAACCTTATGCCTAGAATCCTTATTCGAATTTTGATCAAAATCGATTATATTTGAACTGATTAACGAACTAAACGTCTAGAGAAAGCTGAAATTGTACAAATAACTAATCTCCCAAGCTCTGATGTAAATCTTTGTTTACGTTTTTACTGGCAATGTAACACTATCTCCTTTGCTGCGTTAAGCGAGAGAAATACGGTAGAACGTGCAAATTTTTTTAAACTTCTATTCTTTTGAAATATATAATTTATGAAGAAATTGGATAATTCTTTTATTTTTTTGTGATTAAAAAATCAACATATTCGTTTGTCTATGAAGGCCATACCCGCGCTCATTTTATGATGCAAGGCGTAGATGGTAGCGTGATGCCTCTACCATTTGAATAAATATGTTCATTTTGCCATTTTATATGCTTTTCACATTTAAAAAAAACTGTCTTCCCTCTCTCTCTCTCTCTCTCTATCTCTCTCTCTCTCTCTTTCTCTCTCTTTCTCTTTCTCTCTCTCTCTCTTTTTCTCTCCCTCTTTCTGTCAAAAACAAGCAAAATTCCATGGACAAAGTTTCTTTCATAGAACATCTGATTGGTGGAACAAAATACTAGGAAGCTGTTTCCCAGCCGACTACAATATGGTCTTCTTCAAGTCTCATGCAAACATTACTTGTTGGGCCGTCCTTAATTAATCTTATTCTCGAGTGGCCTCCAGGCCTTGATAAGCGATGACCCATCAGTAAAAAAAATCCGGTATTGTTTTCTCAGTGAAGTTTTATATTTGAATTATACATCAAAACTGAGAGGATAAAACTTTCTCTTTGTTCTTTATTTCTTTGAGTCGAGATCCGGGATTCTAGGGTTATCTAGATTCAAACGGCGAATCGGATCAAATTTATTTAGTTTTATGTGTGGAAATCGTTTCTTTTTATTTCCTATGTGAATCGTTTTCTCTGAGTCTCTCATTTCATTTATTTTTATTCATTCGATAGAGGAAGGTATATCGTTTTTTTTTTGTTGTTTGTTTCTCTCTTTTTGCATATTCACGTGCGCGCCATTTTTCACTTGGTTATCTCCCCTTGACGTAATCGGACTTCTTTTTTCTTCTTCTTCTTCTTCTTCTTCTTCTTCTTTTAAACTGATATATTTGTTCGAAACGAGACGCGAGGCAAAGCTGCGAATAACAAAGAGGTCAACTAGCAAGGAAGCGGCTTAACCTTTGGTTTAACGGGAATTTACCAAGTTAAATTGACAGATCAGCAAAGACGCGAGAACAACCACAAACAAAACAAAAACGCCCACTCTTAAGATACGCTAATTCAATCTGCGCGCATAGCAATGCAAATACTATTAGACAGTTGCGAATAACCGACCGACTGACAAAGCCTCACATGCAAATCATTGGATGCATCTAAAATAATTTCGGATAGAACCGAGACAGATCGACGGACGGACAAAGTCACTGGCAGAAATCTAAAAGAAACAAGCCGCGCGTGCGTGGTCCCCCTCTGTATGTGACTCGATGTGGTGAGTGTAAAATGCAATAAATTTTGGGCAATTTGGGGCATTTTTGACCCACCTTTGACCGCCTGGGGGCGCGAACCAGGATTTTTCTGAGGTCAAGGATGCTCATTTTATATCCAGAACAATTACCTCTACATTTTCGCCAAGTTTCAGAAAAATTGAATGGATGGATCAAACGTTATGGGAGAAAAGGGTCATTTTTTGCCATTTTGGGGGCTTTTGACCCCCTGGGGGCGCGAACCGGATTTTTTCCAAGGTCAGCGATACTTATTTTCTATTAAGAGCAATTGCCTCCACATTTTGGCCAAGTTTCAGAAAAATTGCATGGATGGATGAAAAGTTATGGGGCACAAAATGTCATTTTTTACCATTTCGGGGCCTTTTGACCCCCTGGGGGGCTAACCAGATTTTTTTTAAAAAATCGGAGAATGTCACTTTCTAACCAGACCAAAGTTACAACTTCATGCAAAATTTCAGAGAAATTCAATGGATGGTTGCGGAGAAAAATCCGGACGGACGGACGGACGGACGGACGGACGGAAATGCCTCAAAACATAGGTCCCCGATTTTATAAATCGGGGGACCAATAAACAAACACGCAATCAGCCAATGAAAACCAGTCATATGTAGCCAACCAACACCTGATTATGTTATTTCTGTTCCTATTAACTTGTTTCCCCACGAGGACAGAGTTAAGCACAGGGTCGGTTTTTAATGTAGGGAAAATCAAGATGGGGCACTCTGGATTAAAACAAAATTGAATAACTTTTTCCTCACTGACCGAGGACAGAAAAGACTAAGTGCGGCATCAAAACAGATGCTACACTTTGCTTCTAGCCAAAAGATCAAGGAAAGGTTATTGTTGTTAAATGATTTTTAAATGTTATCCAGCGTATATTTGATCTGTTAAATTAGTATTTCTTAAGATTATAAAATAAGAAATTGCGGTTAATAACTATCTGATTTTTTCTAAAAGTCAAACAATACGCCATGATGTAAGGAAATATGAATCATTATTACATATTTGAGAATCTGCAGAGTTTACAAGCGGTGAAGCAAAAAAAAAAACACCATACGAAATATTTGAGCACGGTTATTTAAGTAGCGGTTTAAAAGCTTCCAACTGACAGATGGGTAACTCCTCCGACTATCATTATGCATTACTAAGCAAAATGAAAACTGTTGAACGGATTAAATAGAAAATAGAAAAATATCGATTCGAAGTTTGTTGTTTTATCAGAATACGAAACACATTACTCGATAAATGGCGGGCCTAACTAATATAACAACAACTTTTAGGCAAAATTTTACTTTTTTCTTCAACATAGTCTCCTTCTAGAGCAATACACTGATTCCAACGATTCTCTGACAATTCACTGCCTTTTTTGTAGAACGATGTGTCTTTGGCCTCAAAGTACGCCTTAGTTTCCGATATCAACTCTTAATCGGAGCCAAATCTCTTTCCTGTAGCATTCTTTAGAGTAGTTGCTGGGGCAAATTTTGAAAATATGGTGTGGACGCAATTTAAAATGCAATTCATATAGTTTAGCAATCGTTGCGATCGATGTAGCACGGTGTATTGTCTTAGTGAAAAAACACTTTGTGGCAAATTTTTTAGTGATTTCTTTTTTCAAAGGCATCACTAAAACTATACAATATTCGTTATTAATAGCTCTTTCTTTCTCAAGATAAGCGATGAACAAGATACCTTGAGCATCCTGAAATACGGAAGCCAAAACTTTGTCTGCTGATCTCTGCGTCTTTGGTAATTTTGGACGGCTTTCACTTTCTGCTCACAATATCGAAGTTAGGGGCGGCCGATGTACCGCTTTATATAGAGGATGTCCTTTGGAATGGGCATGGCCCTAACAAGCATAGTTTGCATTGTTTGAAGAGGGTGAACATGCTGGGTAGGCTCGTGCGGGACAGGACCTCTGTGTTGGACACCATATCCTGCCACGGATGCGGCGGAGGTTTCGTAGGTGAAAAGTGTTGAGTCGCAGCTTCTATCTGGCGTCGGTGGTCTATGTCTCGCTGCTGTGCAGCAGTGTGCTGATGACGGGAGCGCTGTACACTGCCATCTTAGTTGTCACCGTCAACTTGGGGTTACTCCACACTCTAAATGTGAGGTAAGCACACACACACACATACACACACACACGTGTATATATATATATATATATATATATATATATATATATATATATATATATATATATATATATTAAGACAGGCTTCATTAAAATCCACGGAGTTCTGCTTTTTTGAGATTTTCTTGGTTAGTCGTTCGACTCTTCGAGCGATTTTACGATCGTGTGGTAGTAGCTGGTGCAGTATAGCACCCATCGTTATGGTTTGGGTCAAATCTCGAGCGCTTTCGGACGTCTCGTCCATCTTCAGGAGGTTGATTTTCGCTAATATGGGTCTTTTTCCGCTTCCATTTTTAAAGCTTTTTTCTTCTTCATTCTTTAA
The DNA here is from genome assembly GCA_963556195.1 of Sepiola atlantica. NCBI lineage: Eukaryota > Metazoa > Mollusca > Cephalopoda > Sepiida > Sepiolidae > Sepiola > Sepiola atlantica. Next base: position 50,001,767 of record OY744534.1, on the reverse strand, counting down.
TTTATTTATGTTTTATTGATTTACATATGTATAGATTTTTTTCCCTTAAGCATGGTACAACTATAATACATAATAATTGGTTAGTCAGGATCGAATCTCGATTTTACAGATGGATTACATTGCAATATGGATCTAACTTCGATGATCCCACTGACTTAACTTATATATATATATATATATATATATATACAATTATGCGTCTATATTGCAAATATAAAAAATATCTTATGCTCTTATTATGTTTCATTCATTATATATAAATATGTGTGTCTATTACTGAGCGAGAGATAGACAGACAGACAGAGGGAGAGATATACCAGACCACAAGGGTCTAGCCGGATTGTCTAGTAGACGATCCTTCATCCGAAGTGTACTGATCTGTAGATAAAACGTCATAAATGGTTCTCGTCTCCCTTTTCTCTGTTTTGATGAATGGCGTCATCATTTAGTGACGTCATCTGCCGTGCAAGGTTATCCCCATTTCTCTTTGTTTTAATGAATGATGTCCTTTAGTGACATCATATACTGTGTACAGCTAGCCCTTTTCTCTATTTTTATTAATCCCCAAACGATGCCGTCATCCACTATGATCGGTAACAAGCAAACAAGTAAACAAACAACCTCACAAAGATCCACAGAGCCATTAGAATACACGTGTAAGGATGGGTATAAGCAATAGATATAGAATTAGTTTTTTTTAATTTTAATGTTTTTTTCTTTCTTTGTGGGTTATGGTACGGTTTCAGTGGCACTCCCATAAATGGTAAAGTTTACAAAAATAATAAATAATATGCATACATTACTTATCCTGTTGCCTGGAATACATATTCTATCATTCATAACGATAAATTCAATAATTTACGCTTTTACCAAGCACATACATATTATTGAGGCTCACGCGCGCACCAATCCTTTTATAAGTTTACTGCTCAATATAACTCAAAATTTGATGTAGAGTAATTCTATTAAATATTTTGTATCTAACTTATTGTAAAAGTTTATTTTGGGGAGGGGAGGGCGAGTTTGAAGTTGCGCACCCATTTAACTGGTAAGGTTTACAAAAATAAAATGCTCGTGTTACTCATTTTTTTTCAGCAGTCCTTTCACAATACACGATCTCTTAAAAGAAACCATTGTGTGGGAATAGTCCGATAGTTTGGTCGTGACGGGGACGCTCCTATCACGATCTTCTAGGCCGACAAGTGTAATAAACAGATATAAAATAATTAAGATGTTAACCCTAACACGTTTTGCTTGTATGAAACCAATAAAATAACAATAATAACACCAAAATCAAATTTTATTACTCCGATTACAATACTGTCAGTCCCTCGATTACTCGGATGACAGTCCGAAATTACCAGCCGACTCTACACATAAGTTCGTTTGAAGTTGGTCGTGCATTCTAGAGAACAGTACCCACTCTCTCCATCAGATAAGTAATGCCCGTACAAGAGAACAGTGTTAAGCTTATCATGGATCTACCGAGCCTCCCGTGTTAGTTCGGAGTTTTCTTCCGCCAGACTAATTGTTCTAGTAATAGTTGAAAGTCCAGTCTACCCTACTATTTGACTCATAACTAAAGGAAAAGAGATGGGGCAATACATTTCCCACGGTGAAAGTGATAAAATCGCAATCCCCCTAACAGAACTCAAACGATCACTCTGAGAACATGAATCGCACGTAAATAAACATTCCTTTTCTGTCTAATACTTTTGAAGATGCACCGCTTGAAATATCAGTCAACAAAGCAGCGACTCTTTATATTTAGAAGGTGTCGGTATTTAATTCTATTCAAATTTATTGAAAGAAAATAGCAAAATGCAACAAGCCATGTAAAAAGACAGAAGATAGTCTGAATATATACGTATAGTCTGAATGTTTATCCAAGACCATTTTGTATCTGGATATGGAAGGCATTGTCACGACCTCCTCTGGCTAGCTGTTTTGTGGAGCGGAAACAAGGAAACTTTTTTTTAACATAGTTCACCCCAAACATAGCAGGCCGCCACTATAGACGCAAGGGGCTACTGAGAAAAAAAGGAAGAAGGTTGGGGGGGGGGGGTCAACCTAAATTGGGATCTGCGTGGAGAGATGTCTGTTTACATTAGTTTTAAATTTCTGCATGTCAGTACCGTCGGGGAAACAGGGGGCAGGGAGGGAGTTCCAGAGGCCTTTCTTATGTTTAGACGAAAGTGACGATGGTCAATGTTCCGCGGGTGCCTGCGGAGACCACGATTTGGCGCTGAGGTGAACATTTCTTGAAAGGTAGATTTAAATTCCTGTTGATGATGTACGCCAACATCGGGTCCCCTAGCATTCTCTGCCGCTCAAGTGAGAACACATTTAATATTTGAAGCGGCTCTTTGTAGTTAAGCGAGGAGAGTCACATCACTGTCCTGATTGCTAACCGTTGAACACGCTCCAGGTGTACGATATCTTTTTAAAGATAAAAATTAGTTGCTTAAATGGTATACTCAAGAATAAACTCGTGAGGTTGAGAAAGGATATCAGGATCAAGTAGAGAACCTGCTTGGCTTTGTTCGTTATTTCAATACAATAATTTGTTCGTTATTTCAATACAATAATTTGTTCGTTATTTCAATACAATAATTTGTTCGTTATTTCAATACAATAATTTGTTCGTTATTTCAATACAATAATTTGTTCGTTATTTCAATACAATAATTTGTTGGTTCGAGAGAGTTGTCCACTACCGTACCAAAGTCCTTCGCATTAACGACGATATTGAGCGACTGACGTAGAAAACCGGTTGTCACGAGGCAGTAGGCGGATAGAATTCCAAGGATAAACCACAACAGAATTGCTTCCAATGTGACCCCGGTTCCGCAAGTTGTCCCCCCCCCTCTACTCGCTATATAACACCAGCTATTATTAGTCCTGTTTTATACCCTTTTATTGTGGGTTATGGAGATCGTACGTCAGGTTGGCGCTGTTCGAACCTTCAACCTCCAGACGGTTGACACCTAGAACTGAATATTACTCAGCATTTTTATCCGTTGCGCCACGATATCTTTTTTTTTTAATCTATGTGTGGGAATCATCCAATAGTTACGTCGTGACAGAAACGCTCCTATCACGATCTACAATGCTGACAAGTTTAATAAACACAGGACGCACGTGAAGAAGGTATTAGGTTATATCGGCCGAAACGTTGTGAGAATAACATCCAAGATGATGAAAGTAATCTGAATACACAAAATAATCAAAATATTCAATCTTCATCTAAAAAAATACCGAAACATAATATGGTTCATTTTTGCAGGAATTATAAAAGGTCGGTTTTTTATATTATTACATTGTTGATATCTGAAAAAAACCCCGGATATAATAGCTTTAAAAATGTCTGAAATATCTTCATACATAATGAAGACAGCGTCCACCTCATCTTAAAACATACCCTACTAGATGCGTCCTCTAAACTATGTGGGAGGAATTGTTCGTTATTCGTCGAACGGTCAGTCGGTTGTTTGGTCGGTCACACTGCAGCGTTTTAATCGCTAAACGCGCGCGAGATAGAACACGTCAAAATATTTTTAAACAAAACATATTATGTCTCGGAATCTTTTAGATGTTAATTGATAATTTGGATTATTTGGATTATTCAGACTACTATTCTCATCTTTAATGCTATTCCCACATGTGACGCAACGTATATATATATATATATATATATATATATATATATATATATATATATATATATATATATATATATGTAGGTTTTAAGTAACAAACAGTTCTGAGTAACAGCCTTCTTGAGATTGAAGGTTAAATCCTCACCACGTGCGATACTAACTAAGAATAAAAATAAAAATTACTTATTTATCGCTAACGGAACTAGAACAATCCTCTCCATCGGTTAAATAAAGAATTCAGTTCTAAATTCCGTTTAGATTCCCGAGTTCGAGTTAAAAATTCCCGAGTTCGACAAGAAGCAGGGCGTTGTCCGAAACGTTGTAAGAATACTCAAGATGAAAATAGTATTCCGAAAAAATAAATAATCCTAAACTAATATCGCTAGTCACAGTTTTAATATCCGGAATAAGTATTTTCAGAAAGAAACTAAAGCAAAAATAAAATAGTGTAATATATAATAATATGCTAGTCCGAATCAAGTATCGATATATCAGATGGATTGGTATTTCGACCTGACTTTAAAAATCTGACAAGATAACTTTATATGTTAAACATATAACCCATTCCCATCAACGATACCAGATGTATCAATAAACCTATTTATTTGGCAAACTATATCTACACATAACGTAAAAAGCATGTAACTACAAACTAATAACAATTCTATCCTTTTTTCTCTCTTTTCAGAGGGGAATAATCCAAACACCGGAGGAGGACTACGTGATCGAACCTTTTCCATCATCTTTGGCATCGAAAGATCATTCATCACAAGAAGGAAATGGTGGAGGGGGAGGCGACGATGGCGGAGGAGGGCCGAATGGAACCGATCATCGCCGCCCGGAACAAAGTAACGCTAGACACCGGACGATAGATGACATATCCATTCCACATATCATGTACAAGGCATCCTCGATCAATCGCCACACACATCACCACTACTTCGATGATGACACGGGTAAGCCGAACTGCACTCGTAGCGTTTCCTTACCTTCATCGCTTAATATCTCTCTCTCTCTCTCTCTCTCTCTCTCTCTCTCTCTCTCTCTCTCTCTCTCTCATGTTTATATATATTTAATCTTGAACTTTGTCATCGGTAACTTTAAATCTGATGAATCAATATATGATTCTGACAAGCCATTTTTTTATTTTTTTCATCCTTGCGCGATGTTTTTCAAAATAATAAAAATTTGATTTGATGCTTTTCGGAAAATACGTTATCCGACTAGGAACATTTTATGACCCCTGTCATGTGTGTTATCAGCAGCAAATTTATATGAAAATGGACACCATCTTCATTCTAAGCAGCAAATTACACTACGTATAGTGTATACTAATAATTAATCATTATTGCATCTATTATAAATATATAATACTTAAATAATATAATATCATCATTATTTATATAAAAACAGATCTAAACACAAGCAAACTCTGGTAGTTTTTAAAAAATCATCGCTTCGGCATGTGACGTTATTCAGTGTGAAAACGTTTTACGTCATATTTAAGCATACTGCATTATTACGAAAAAGCAAGTTGTGCCCTACACATGGTCGCTTGGTAAGTCTGCCATCTCTCTTTGAAGTTTGGTATGTATATATATATATATATATATATATATATATATATATATATATATATATATATATCGAGGCAGTATTTTTTCCTTAAGACACATATTATTAAAAATAACCGACAATTTTTGTCTGGTTATTTTAGTATTGATCCCTTCAATTTTCGGGATTAAAATCTTAATCTCAGACGGGTCAGTCAGAAAGTACTCTGGACCAACATGTACATTACGGCAGTTTCATCAGCCAATTTTCTTCCGATATTAAGATTTTAATCCGGAAAATTGAAGGGATCAATACTAAAATAACCAGACAAAAATTGTCGGTTATTATTAATAATATATATATATATATATATATATATATATGTGTGTGTGTGTGTGTGTGTGTGTGTGTGTGTGTGTGTGCACAGGGTAATCTCTTAAACTAATCAACGGATCATTATGAATTTGGGAATATATATTATTAAAAAAAATACGGTGAGTAACATGGACATATTATTCATTTGTAAATGTTGATATATAGGGGATGCATATATATTTCTTGTTTTGTTAATTCATTTTCTTATGAACCGATCGTTATCAATTTTGGAATATATATTCTCAGTAACCCGCTGAGTAATATTAGCACATTATTTTTTTAACGTTACTGCATAGTAAACCTGCATCACCCACCCCCAAAAAACTGTAATTCTCCTAAACTAATGAACGGGTCATTATGAATTTTCGAATATATATTCTGGAAAAATACGGTAACATGGGCGCATTATTATTTTTGTAAATGTTAACATTTAGGGGGTGCAAATATATAAAGTTATTTTTATTTTTATGTTTTTTTGTGAACTGGTCATTATAAATTTTGGAATATATATTCTCGGCAATCCGGTGAGTAACATGGACACATTTTATTTTTTTTGTAAACTTTCCCATTTAGGTAGGGAGAACAACCGAAACCGTACCATACCCCGTAAAGAAAGAAAAAACATAAATATTTTAAACTAATGCTATATTTATTGCTTAAACCCGTCCTGGTACGGGTATTTTTCTAGTATTTATATATTGGCATTGCAGGATTCACTACTAAACTAATTAATTGATTATTATGCATGTTGGAACACAGCTGCTAGAGTAAGGGGCCTTATTTGTAGTTTAATCTAATTTCATGCAAGTGCTAAAAAAGGAGTGAAAGCCCTTCGTGACAATTCAGATGCGACTGATTTGTGTGAATACATAACAACATGTATCAGACGTCAATTAATAAATATTCCCTGAATTACAGTTAATCTAATGTAGAGTAATTTAATTTAGATTTCCATTTAATTTGATACTTCGTCATTAGACACCGATTAAGCAAGATTCCCAGAATTTCAAATTCCTCTTTACTGTTTACTCTTGAATGCTTTATTTTTTATATTGGTTTGAAAAAAATGTTATCAAGTGAAAAATACAAATAAATGATGTTGTAAATGTGCATAATTATTACAAAAAATAATCTATTATTTAAAGAGTAGTTGTGTGTATGTATGTATGTATGTATGTATGTATGTATGTATGTATGCATGTATGTATGTATGTCCGGCTAAAACATGAAAACGACAAAACAAACACCCGCAAAAATAATATTTTCTTGATCGGCGTTGCTCCGGGTGAATAATATCAAAGATTTAGAAAAAAAATTAATTATTTGACCCTAAACTGACGAAGATTTCGTCACTAAAGCGAAGTAACTCTGAGAGGAATTGGCTGGGCGGAGATGAAAGTTAGAAGTGGAGAGAGGAGGAGGAAACGGGGGAAAGAGAGAGTTATGTTACCTTTTTGCCCTGGGAAACGCCGGGTAGCCCTACTAGTATTATATCAAATATAGAACAAAAAGAGACCAATTGCCTTTGGCCGTAATATCACAGCATAAACATAATAATTTTACTTACCATTATAATGACCAGATTTAAAAGTTTAGGCTCTTGAATTAGACATGTGACCCACCTTCACTCGCCAGATACTGATTACCTATTTAGCGAGTGTGATGATACAATAATATACCAATATCTACTCACACTTGCCAACAGGCTCGTAGCAGATGTGAAACAAGTTGCAGTTTGACTCATTTACGTTGAATATTATATTAAATAGGCATTTTGTTTGAATGCTTCATATTTGAAACAAAACGCATTTAAGTATTAAGCTTAAGCCTTAAATTCTAGACATTTTCTAGAATAAAAATCATGTAATAGATTTTAATTAAAATTGAAATAAGAATTCTATGAACAAGTGTTAGTGTCATTATATCTTAATTTTAAGCTTACAGAATTTTAGGAAAAAGGTTTAGTACAATTATATCTTAATTTTAATCTTTAATAATTATAGGAAAAAGCTTTAGTATCATTATATCTTAATTTCAAGCTTTAAGAATTCAAGGAAAAAGGTTTAATATCATTATATCTTAATTTTAAGCTTCTTAAAGGGACATAAACGTGCGAAAATCGAAAATATTCTAACCCTTTAAACTGTCCATTCGAAACTATTTACACCCGAAAACGATAACTAATTACTTCTTTTAAGAATCATATGACAAAATTGTAAGTTCCGTTGATACAATAGCTTCGACATAATACTTGACTTTCGCCAGTAAACTTTAATTATAGACAGAAACTACTTTCTATTCAGCCATTTAAATTTTGTCAAAATCACTTTCGAATATCAAAAGATAAAGGAATACGTGAATCGCGTTTTTGGCCATTTTCCAACCTGTTTCATATATTCAAACTGTGCAAAAGTAAAAAAAAATGTAAGTTTGAAGTTATGGTTCATTTACCTAAGAAAAAAATTTTTAAGTAAAATAACACAAAAAAGAAATGTTTTCATTTGATAAAAAAATAAAAACCAACAGAGCATTTTTCTTCGTGAAACACGGTCATCTCTATATCATAAAAACTGTGTGAACATGTATTGTGTGTCTGTATCTGTGTGTGTTTCTCGCCACTACGTGACTTACATTTTTAATTACTCATAATCGAATATTTATTGATATCACAAATTCAATAACGTAAAATAAAAAAACAAACAATTTTTTAATCATATTTATAAAATAAAATGTATTACGAAATTAAATACACCAGAATGCATTTCGGTGTATTCGTAAACAAGTCAGCTCTTTTATGGTTTTGGCCATTGTTTGTAAAAAATGAATTACATAGTAACCCTTCATTTTTTGACAGGAATGTTAATCATTTAAATAGTTGGATCATCGTGTATTAAAAATTTTGAAAGTTTTGGAAATTATTAACATCCAATACTTTTATAAATAAACTTGAAACAACTTCAATCAAATTGAGTTGCAACTTTATTACAATTTGATACAAATGTTTGTTTTAATCACCAAAACATACCGAAATAATTAAATTTTACTTAAAACAAATACTTTTAATTTTTACCATTTTTTAAGTTTAATTTATATTTATATAAATTGTAGTAAGTTATGAAAATATATTCATGACAATTAAGCTACACAGAGGCTTCCGCTTTTCATCCCCGTAGGGAATCGTCAGGCTAAAATGCAAAAGCCTCTGTGTAGCTTAATTGCCATAAATATATTTTCATAACTTAATACCTAGCTCTCTTCACGTATTAAGCACTGTTGAAGTAAATACTGAAAATTGATACATAAAAGATTATATATCCTTATAACATTTTATGTAGATACATGAAATTATATATATATATATATATATATATATATATATATATATATATATATATATATATATATATACTAGTGATGATAGAATTAACGATAAATGAAATATCGTAGAGTGATCTATCTCGATAAAATAAAGCTCAATACGTTGAGTAGAGCAATCAATTTTAAAGAAAGGAAGATGAAGATAAAAAAACTACAAAATTACATAAAGTTACATAAATTAATACAAATTTTATTACATCGAAAGTTTCTTTAAAATATATATATATATATATATATATATATATATATATATATATATATATATATATATATATATATATATATATAAAGTTAGGTATTGCATGTACCGGATTTACTCCTAAACTAATTAACTTATTATGAATTTTGGAAAACAGCTGCTACGCGCAAGGGGTTCAAATTTTTAGTTCATTTAGTTTAATTCAGTTTCCTGCAAAGGTAGTAAAAATCGGGTGGAAGCCCTGCATAAAAATTCAGATATCTGCGATTTTTGTAAAAAAACAAATGTTAAAAAGTGTATGACAACAATAAATTTTGCTGAGATTTCAGTTTAGAAATGTAGGGATGCATACTATGAGAACAACATCCCCTTTGTGTATTCAAATATATCAGATTTGAAATAAATTTGAACTATTGTCATTAAACACAAATTAAGCAAGAATTCTTGAATTTAAATTTCTTCTGAACACCTCTTCAGTTTATGCCTTCAATTTTAGACATTTTCATGAACCAAAAATATGTAATGGCTTTTAATAAAACTAGGAATAAGAATTCTAGAATAATGGTTCTTATCATTGTATCTTGATTTTAATTTTCTGTAGGGGGGGATACAAGTGGCACCAAACTGTTCTTTTCTTGGAAAGTCCCCCCTTTATCTGGTAGAGACATGTCGTTAAATTATATTGCATACCGCTTACTTGTAAATAAATCAATGGAGCACTGTAAAAGTGGCGGTAAATATTTATATAAAGACATTGACGATATCATTTACGAGCGCCGATCCCGTAGCTCAGTGATAAGAGCTGCCGACTATCAGCGATATGGTTGAAGGTTCAATTCCTGGCTTGGAATGGGCGCTAGTCTAGCCGCACTGAAGAACTGTAATATATATATATATATATAATTATTAATATTTACAGTGCCGGAAAGTAACAATTTCAGACGGTCGGGAGGCGCGAACCCGGTCTACAGCGTCAGCCTAGAATCTGCAAGCAGTCGGCCAACGGAAACTGTCACGTAATTAAGGGAAATTAAGATCTATGTATACCTAGAAGCGAGTACAGATAGAAGACTAGTCGAGAGTGTTCGACGAACGTATTCGGAACTTTGCATTAGAGATTTTGACAGTCTATTTTTAACATCTCCGAGAGTGCTCAACTTTAATTTCCTAAAGGGGCTTAGTACAATAATATATATATATATATATATATATATATATATATATATATATATATATATATATATATATGGTGGCGCATATGTGTGAACACACGTATTAGAACATTCACAAAGACACGTTCGTTTATTTGTGTATTTTGCTGCCGCTTGTGTGTAGTTTATCGGTCATCGGTTTCGATGGCAAATGTCATCGTCGAAATCTTGAACTCTATCCGCAACATTTAAGACATCTCTTTGTGCTTGAGAAGAAACCTAATCCAGAGGCCCATGATTTTCTTTGTCTTTGTCCCCTGTCTGCGTGTGTGCGCACAAAATTCCAAAAACCGAGCTCAATTCGTGTTGCCTTAACAGGGCGACAAAAAGGACCGTCGGAAAGGAACATCGCCGCTTTATCTATTGACATTTGAATAATAATACTCACAGGAATATCTCGTTTCAAAATAGGGACTCTTTAGTACAACTTAATTTGAAATATTCATGGTGGGTTCCTTCGTGGTGTCCGACCTGGATATATTCTGGTCAAAGTGAAGAACTGATGTATAAACAGAACAAAGACAAATAATAAGAAGGAATAAAGAAGGGGCTATGTATTTTTTTTCAGGAGTAAGCAGAAACAATGACAAATAATAAGAGGGAATAAAGAAGGACCTATTTTTTATAGGAGTAATCAGAAACAAGGATGTTACATCAGCTCTTAAAGCCTCTTGAATTATCACATCTATTACTAATGGAGATTTCGTATTTGTTTCTCTCAAACAAAACCTATACTTTTACTTCTATTAATTGTACTATTGCACTTCTATTACGAATAGAGATGTGGTATCTGTTTATCTGAAGCAGAACTATACTATTACTCCTAATAATTGTATTATTGTACTTCTATTAGTGATGGAGATGTGGTATCTGTCTATACAATTACTTATATTAATTGTACTATTGAACATCTATTACGAATAGAGATGTGGTATCTGTTTATCTGAAGCCGAACTATACTATTACTTCTAATAATTGTATTATTGTACTTCTATTAGTGATGGAGATGTGGTATCTGTCTATACAATTACTTATAATAATTGTACTATTGCACTTCTATTACTAATAGAGATGTTGTATCTGTTTATCTGAAGCCGAACTATACTATTACTCCTAATAATTGTATTATTGTACTTCTATTAGTGATGGAGATGTGGTATCTGTCTATACAATTACTTATAATAATTGTACTATTGCACTTCTATTACTAATAGAGATGTTGTATCTGTTTATCTGAAGCCGAACTATACTATTACTCCTAATAATTGTATTATTGTACTTCTATTAGTGATGGAGATGTGGTATCTGTCTATACAATTACTTATAATAATTGTACTATTGCACTTCTATTACTAATAGAGATGTTGTATCTGTTTATCTGAAGCCGAACTATACTATTACTCCTAATAATTGTATTATTGTACTTCTATTAGTGATGGAGATGTGGTATCTGTCTATACAATTACTTATAATAATTGTACTATTGCACTTCTATTACTAATAGAGATGTTGTATCTGTTTATCTGAAGCCGAACTATACTATTACTCCTAATAATTGTATTATTGTACTTCTATTAGTGATGGAGATGTGGTATCTGTCTATACAATTACTTATAATAATTGTACTATTGCACTTCTATTACTAATAGAGATGTTGTATCTGTTTATCTGAAGCCGAACTATACTATTACTCCTAATAATTGTATTATTGTACTTCTATTAGTGATGGAGATGTGGTATCTGTCTATACAATTACTTATAATAATTGTACTATTGCACTTCTATTACTAATAGAGATGTTGTATCTGTTTATCTGAAGCCGAACTATACTATTACTCCTAATAATTGTATTATTGTACTTCTATTAGTGATGGAGATGTGGTATCTGTCTATACAATTACTTATAATAATTGTACTATTGCACTTCTATTACTAATAGAGATGTTGTATCTGTTTATCTGAAGCCGAACTATACTATTACTCCTAATAATTGTATTATTGTACTTCTATTAGTGATGGAGATGTGGTATCTGTCTATACAATTACTTATATTAATTGTACTATTGAACTTCTATTACTAATATAGATGTGGTATCTGTTTATCTGAAGCAGAACTATACTATTACTCCTAATAATTGTATTATTGTACTTCTATTAGTGATAGAGATGTGGTATCTGTCTATACAATTACTTATATTAATTGTACTATTGAACTTCTATTACTAATAGAGATGTGGTATCTGTTTATCTAAAGCCGAACTATACTATTACTCATAATAATTGTATTATTGTACTTCTATTAGTGATAGAGATGTGGTATCTGTCTATACAATTATTTATAATAATTGTACTATTGCACTTCTATTACGAATAGAGATATAGTATCTGTTTATCTGAAACCGAACTATAATATTACTTCTAATAATTGTATTATTGTACTTCTATTAGTGATGGAGATGTGGTATCTGTCTATACAATTACTTATATTAATTGTACTATTGAACTTCTATTACGAATAGAGATGTGGTATCTGTTTATCTGAAGCCGAACTATACTATTACTCCTAATAATTGTATTATTGTACTTCTATTAGTGATGGAGATGTGGTATCTGTCTATAAAATTACTTATATTAATTGTACTATTGAACTTCTATTACTAATAGAGATGTGGTATCTGTTTATCTGAAGCCGAACTATACTATTACTTCTACTAATTGTATTATTGTACTTCTATTAGTGATGGAGATGTGGTATCTGTCTATACAATTACTTATAATAATTGTACTATTGAACTTATATTACTAATAGAGATGTGGTATCTGTTTATCTGAAGCCGAACTATACTATTACTTCTAATAATTGTATTATTGTACTTCTATTAGTGATGGGGATGTGGTATCTGTCTATACAATTACTTATAATAATTGTACTATTGAACTTATATTACTAATCGAGATGTGGTATCTGTTTATCTGAAGCCGAACTATACTATTACTTCTAATAATTGTATTATTGTACTTCTATTAGTGATGGAGATGTGGTATCTGTCTATACAATTACTTATAATAATTGTACTATTGCACTTCTATTACGAATAGAGATGTGGTATCTGTTTATCTGAAGCAGAACTATACTATTACTTCTAATAATTGTATTATTGTACTTCTATTAGTGATGGAGATGTGGTATCTGTCTATACAATTACTTATATTAATTGTACTATTGTGCTTCTATTACGAATAGAGATGTGGTATCTGTTTATCTGAAGCCGAACTATACTATTACTCCTAATAATTGTATTATTGTACTTCTATTAGTGATGGAGATGTGGTATCTGTCTATACAATTACTTATAATAATTGTACTATTGCACTTCTATTACGAATAGAGATGTGGTATCTGTTTATCTGAAGCCGAACTATACTATTACTTCTACTAATTGTATTATTGTACTTCTATTAGTGATGGAGATGTGGTATCTGTCTATACAATTACTTATATTAATTGTACTATTGTGCTTCTATTACTAATAGAGATGTGGTATCTGTTTATCTGAAGCCGAACTATACTATTACTTCTAATAATTGTATTATTGTACTTCTATTAGTGATGGAGATGTGGTATCTGTCTATACAATTACTTATAATAATTGTACTATTGCACTTCTATTACTAATAGAGATGTGGTATCTGTTTATCTGAAGCCGAACTATACTATTACTCCTAATAATTGTATTATTGTACTTCTATTAGTGATGGAGATGTGGTATCTGTCTATACAATTACTTATATTAATTGTACTATTGTGCTTCTATTACTAATAGAGATTTGGTATCTGTTTGTCTGAAGCAGATAAATACTATTACTTACTTCTCTTAATTGTACTATTGTACTTCTATTACTATTAGGGATGGAGGTGACGGCGGTTAAGTGGATAACAACACGGACTGACGACCTGGGTGTTCCAAGTTCGAATCCAATCAACTCCATAATACCACTTTCACTTTAGGAATGTTGGCAACCATTACAAAATCAAACCGGTCAACAAAGTTGTAACATTTTGATTCATACGAATTTAATTTAATTTACTTTACGAATAGAGATTTGGTATATGACTGCCTGAAACCAAAACTATACTATTACTTCTATTAATTGTATTATACATCTATTATTAATGGAGATTTGCCCTGGACCGTAACTATACTATCAGTTCTATTAATTGTACTATTATGTTTGTAATGCTCAATTTACTTTATTATACTATGTCAGACTAAAATAGTTTCTTTTAATGCTCCATCCAGTGATTGGGGTGGTGTAGTATTTGTTCTGTTTTCATAAGACCATCCTCCAAAGCATTATCCCTTCCGTTGAGGTGTAAGGTAGTATGTTTGTTCGTATTGTGATCACCCATTCAAGTATTACTCCCTTCTTTGGGGCGGTTGCTGATAGTGTAGTATCTGTTTTCATGAGACCACCTACCCAGATGTCACCTCTCTTTTCGGAAGATAGTGTAGTATTTGTTAGTTTGCTATGATTCAATCTTCCCAGGCATTAACTCCTCCTTTATTGGGAGGAGAGAGACAGTATAATATAATTCTTTTCGTCATGAAATCATTCTCCAAGGCTAGCAAAAGTATGCGATTTTTTCCAAAATTAAAAGTATATATATATATATATATATATATATATATATATATATATATATATATATATATATATATATATACTTTTAATTTTGGAAATAGTCAATAAATAAAAGTATAATTTTAAAAAAGAATTTAATTAAAAACATAAAAAAATTTACTGTTCGCCAGTAAAAAAATAAAGTAAATTGAAATAAATACGAAAATCATAGTTTTAGATAGATTTTTCCTATCGTCATTCGAATTCCACTATAAAATGTATATATATATATATATATATATATATATATATATATATATATATATATATATATATATATATATATATATATATATTGAGAGAGAGAGAGAGAGAATTATAATTTTATAATCTTAAAACGCGTTTCAAGCGTGGTGCGTTCTCATCAGATATGTAAATACATATATATATATATATATATATATATATATATATATATATATATATATATATATATATATATATTGAAATGTGTGTAATTAGGCAGCATTCCTTTTCTTATGCATGTTTGGTTAAACAGTAGCGACAGCTTCTGTTTATTTATTTTTTGATTCGTTTTTTCGATTCGTCGCACGACCGATTTGGTATTGTCGTCCATGTTGTATAAAAAATCGCCATATTTTCGCGACCGTTTTCGACCGACGTCGGTCATCTTAAGCGGATGAATGAGTATGCAAAATAAAAGATTGAAAGCGTTGTTTATTCAAGTAAATAAACCTAGTATCAACCATGCTCGTTATGAGGGGGGCAGAGGTATGTTGAAGTGTTGTTGAAGTGGTATTTAAATGTTTTTTTTTAAAACGTTATCTTAATAAATTCATCAATCTTTTATTTTGCATACTCATTCATCCGCCTGAAGATGACCGACGTCGGTCGAAAACGCTCGCGAAAATATGGCGATTTTTTATACAAACTAGACGACAATACCAAATTGCTCGTGCGACGAATCGAAAAAACGAATCAAAAAATAAATAAACAGAAGCTGTCGCTACTGTTTAACCAAACATGCACATATAAATATATATATATATATATATATATATATATATATATATATATATATATATATATATATATATATATATATATATATATATATATACGCGTGTGTATTATTTAAAGTATTTCCTCGCGTGCAAGTATTTTTTAATGAGATTTTACCTGCATTGTGTATTTGACTTTTTACTTCGATTCTGGTTTCAAAATATATATTTGTTTTAAATGTGAGACCATCTCGTCTCTCAAAATATTCTGGGAAATCACTCAGCATTTCAATTTTGTTAAGAGTGACACGAAGTCGAACAGCCCACGCACAAGTTGTTAGTCGAATGTGCC
Source organism: Sepiola atlantica (assembly GCA_963556195.1). Lineage (NCBI taxonomy): Eukaryota > Metazoa > Mollusca > Cephalopoda > Sepiida > Sepiolidae > Sepiola > Sepiola atlantica. Next base: position 49,985,394 of record OY744534.1, on the reverse strand, counting down.
ATATACTAATAAGTAATGCCCCTGACCCATTTCCCATAGCAGTAGATTAATGAAACTTCGCACAGTCTTTCTCTACATAGGACCACCCAGAGTTATGCATTTCTCCCATCGTTTGATGCAGCTCTGGACACCGTTTTTGTAGAACACCCCAGGTTGGTCCTCCAACCACGTCGTAACTTCAGAAATCAAGGCTCTATCATCTGGGAAACGCTTTATTTTCAAAAACAACTTCATGGCTGGCTGGAAAGAGATGAAAGTCAGAGGGTGCAAGGTCAGGAGAGTAAGGAGGACGGGGAGGATTTCATAGCCACACGTCCATGCTTCTGATCTGGCAACATGCGAGTTGTGGACCAGAGTGTTTTCCAGTAGGAGAAGGATACCTTTGCTGGTCTTGCCCGCTTCTTGATTTTGATAGCTTCTCCTTATTTCATCAAAAGTGAAACGTAATAGGCTCCTGTAATTGTGGTAACCTTTGCCAGGAAATCTGTCATCACTACTCAGTCCTGGTCCCAAAAGACTGTGAACATGACCTTGCCAGCGGAGGGTTGCACCCTTGTCTTCTTTGGAGGCGGTGAGTCCAAGTGCTTCCACTGCATTGACTGGGCTTTGGTCTCTGTATCATAGTGATAGACCCAAGTTTCATCCTGTGTAATCATTTTTTTTGAAAAACATTGACTCATCTTCTTGGCACATCTTCAAATTCATCCTCGAGCACTCGACGCGTTCTTGCTTCTGGAAATGTTGAGCCACCTGGGAATCCATCTGGCAGACACTTTATGCATATGCAAATGGTCATGAATGATAGTTTCCATAGACCCTGTACTAATCTTGACCTCTTGGGCTATTTGGCGAATAGTAATGCGTCAATCTTCCAAAACGGCAGCCTCAACTTGACGGACAGATCTCATAAATGGCAGAAGACCAGCCATGTTTACATTCACGATGCCAGCGTTTTACAAGGTCATATGATGGGGCATCATCACCATAAGTTTATTTCATTTCATCAAAAGTCTCCTTTGGTGTACGTCTTTTCAAATACAAAATCCGCATCACTGCGCGACACTCAACTGGCTCTATTTCACACCTGACTCAGTTCAAACACATGTAAATCAGAAACCACAATTAGTTCATAGCTGTTTTTTGCAACATAACCCATACAGATATAAATCATTACACATGCAGAATTTTATATAGATCAGACAACTGGAAGTCGGTCAGAGTCATTACTTATTGAACGCCCCTCGTGTTTATATATATATATATATATATATATATATATATATATATATATATATATACTAAGTTATGAAAATATATTTATGGCAATTAAGCTACACACAGGCTTTCGCGTTTCATATCCGTAGGGAAGAGTAAGGCTAAAATACATGTAATTCGTGTTACCGGTTATTTTTATGTATTCACGTGGTGTTTAGTCTAGCTAGCTAACCAATCAGATTCTTTGTTGTTCTCTCCCACGGATTAATGTTTAACCTAGCCAATGGTGGGGCATTTCACAGATAAAGGTTCGTCGGACTTTTACTCGCTATTATTTTGTTCTTTTTTCGTATAGGAGTGACTCATCCTTTTTTGTGAATGTGTCGGATTGCGTGCTTGGAGCCTTCTTATTTCTATTGTTCGGGGGTGGTTTAGTTTAGTTTTTTATTTAATTAGTTTAGTTTCTTTTTCTTACGTATATCAAAAGTAAATTTTATTTAGTTCAAACAATTGTTTGCTATTTCAATTCTGCAGTTTTATAAGTTTGAAGGGTCTTTAAAGCTTGAATGTCAAATTTCTCATTCAGACATAATCTACACGTGTCTTCTAAATGTCTACATGTACTGACTTGTCGTACTATTTTCCATTCGATTATTGGCGAGCGTCTGCTTTCTTTGAGCTTCCAGTAATGGGTCGCTGGTCGCTGGTCGCTGGTGCTGTATTTATTCAGTGTTTTTTTTTTTTTGCTATTAAATGTGTTCTGTGGTCGTAATCTCTCGCTATCTATCTCTTTCTCTCTCTCCATTTATTTCTCTCCCTCCCTCTCTCTTTCTCTCTCCTTCTCTCTCCTTCTCTCTCTTTCTCTCTCTCTCTCTCTCTCTCTCTCTCTCTATATATATATATATATATATATATATATATATATATATATATATATATATGGTATGAAAATATATTTTTGGCAAGTTAGTTGCACAAACACGCGCATGTTTTATTCTCGACCGAAATAATCTTCTTAATGTTGAAGTAAATACTATAATTATATATGTTATATAGTATTATCTGTGTATATACATGGAATCGTAATATATATATTGAAAAAAAAAACATAACAATGTGTAGTTTTAAAATAAATAAAATTTATTTTAATCTGAACTTTCGAGAATTACAATTCTCCTTGTCAAAGCAGTGTTTGTCTTCTTTTTTTTCTTCATCGTCCGATGGTAATGGACTTTTGGGTCAGAAAATCACGTTATGTCTGTAAGCGATGCTATGCCAATTTGAATTAGAAATATTACATAGACATATTTTTAAACCATTGTTTCGTAATAGTATTATATTTTTTTGAAAAATCCATAACAATGTGTAGTGTTAAAATAAATAAAATTTATTTTAATCTGAGCTTTCGAGAAAAACACTGCTTTGACAAGGAAAATAGTATTTCTCGAAAGTTCAGATTAAAATAAATTTTATTTATTTTAACACTACATACTTATGAAATTATCAGTGTAGGAGATTTTTATTCTTGCCGGTCGAAAGATTCGAATCTAGTTGCAAAGTCACCTCCGACTCGCAGACATATATTATTATTTGTAGTCACTAGGAGTTTTTACACAGGTCATCGTCAGTGATTGCTCACCAACAACAACCGGTGGTATTCCTTGGAGTCTGGGTGACAACAAGCTACCCCAGATCTCCAGCAGTCTCTACCGCTTTTCGATAACCACCGCAGACAACCTTGCAGTATCGCACCAGCCGCTTATCATGTATTTCTCGCTGGTAAGGACCATTGGTCTTTGATAGGGGTTTGGGTGGCAATAAGCCTTACTAAGGTCCCAGCACTCTCCGCACTCTTCCAGTGGAGGTCTGGTTTGTGCTGTTCCTGCTCAGTCTTTTCATCCTCCTTGACCTTCTACAAATATTTTGTGTGGTGTCAGCCGAGGCTGGCAACATTTTTTTTGTGTTTCTTGCAATTTCTGTTCATTGGTTCATTTTTGTGTGGTGTCAGCTGAGGCCGGCTACATTTTTTTGTGTTTCTTGCAATTTCTGTTCATTGGTTCATTTTTGTGTGGTGTCAGCTGAGGCCGGTGTAATTTATTGGGAGGGGAGCTTATGAAGTGATGTTTCTTGCAATTTATGTTCCTTGGTTCGTGATGTGATGTCCTTCGTGTGGTTTTGATTTATTCCTGTTGTAAATTCGTTGTGACTGGTTACACTTTGTAGCTTATGCGGGTTGGTTTCCGCATTCGAAGATTTTTCTTAATATTTCAGCTGTTTTGATCATTGCTGTCCTTTGTATGGTTTGTATGATCCCTTTGATTCCAATTTCTCCCAGTCTTTTCTCCAGTCTTTTGGGGATTGTTCCAAGTGGTCTTACAATTATTGGTATTATACTGACTTTCTTCATGCTCCATTATTATTATTATTATTATTATTAGTAGTAGTAGTAGTAGTAGTAGTAGTAGTAGTAGTAGTATCATTATGTACTCACTAAGACTTCTCACACAGGTCATTATCAGTGATTGCTCACTAATAATCATGGTGGTGTTTCCTGGAGTCTGAGTGATAACAAGTCTTCCCAGATTTCCAATACTCTCCACCCCTTACGATAACCATCGCAAATGAATATGCGTTATCACAACAGCCGCTTACCATTGATTTCTCGCTGGCAAGGTCCTTTCGTTTTCTTTGGGATTTGGGTGATTATATACCTTTTCAAGGTCCCAGTACTCTCCTCACTCTTCCAGTGAAGGTCTGGTTAGTGCTCTTTCTCGTCGATCTTTCCATCCGCCTTGACCCTTCACGACTATTTTGTGTGATATCAGCCAGAATAGTGCCATCATTATGTGTGTGTGGGGGGGGATAGTTTATGAAATTTCTCACAGTTTCTGTTCCTACTGTGTTTTTATTTTTCTTCCTATTGTAACTTTCGTGTGACTGGTCAGCATTCGTTGCTTATGTTGGTTGGTTTTCGCATTCGACGATTTTCCTTAAAATTCTATCTGTTTTCATCGTTGACGTCTGTTTTATGGTCTACATCTTCCCTTTGATTCCAATTTCTCCCAGTCTTTTTCCAGGTTTTCGGGACTGTTCCTAGTGCTCCTACAAGTATTGGTATTATTTATACCTTCTTTATACTCCATATCCCTTTCAATTCCTTAACAAGTTCTGTGTATTTGCTGTGTATTTGCTTTTTACCCTGTCGTTTGCTCGGACGTCAAAATCTATTATTTGGCAAGAATTTTCCTTCTTGCTGACTATTATGACATCCGGTTTCTTTGCTTGCATTAGTTTATCTGTTTACACCTCCATATCCCAGAGGATTTTGTGTTTTTCGTTTTCCAGCACTGTCTCTGGTTATGTTTGTACAATACCAACCTGCTATGTGCTTTTTTGTCCATTTATACTTCTTACTTTTTTATCTAGAGATGGGCACAGTGAGCAGAAGAGAACGCTTAAAATGTTATTTTTTGTATGTACTTTTCATTTTGAATAATAAGTTTTGAAAAGTTTAAGAACCTGTGACATCGTTAATGACACAGGATCGGATGCGCTGGTTCCACATCTGCAGTGAGTTTGGCTCTGAGATCAACCGTTTAACTGTGATACCGCAACACACATACACACATACAGATAATTTTGCTTTATATATATATATAGAAGCTGTACATTTATATATCTTCCTTTGTTTTGCCACAGATGGACACAGTGAGCAGAAGACGACAACTTCCGAAAATGGTCGTACGCAGCGGTCAGTCCAGAATCCGTATTACCGTCAACAGCCTTACTACAACACACACTATCATCGCAAAAGAACACTGGAAGTTTTGGTTGTCATTGACAAAGAAATGTACCGGAAACACGGAGGAGAAAACATCACTACCTATGTACTTAGTATATTTAATATAGTAAGTAAAAACAATTATTTAATTCTGTGACGCAAATTTGTTTGGGTGCAGAATTAGCTTAATGGATAACGTCGCACGCTCTTCTCTTCCCTACAACGTCTTTCTCGCAGAAAAAAAAACGTTGCTAGTCTTTCTCTACTCTATCGTTATTTTTATAGTAGGTGGTCGACTGAACTCCTATCTCTGGTTCCCTCCTGTAAAGCATTCACAGCAAAAACTCGTCTAGATACAACCACTGTAAATTTTCTTTCTTCCTCTGTCTATCTGAAGCTACACGGAACTTCCATGAGAAGAGGTTTTTTTCCAAGAACTGCCCTCTGTGGAACACGATACCACTACGCTGCTTCTCATCTGACTATAATATGGTTGTTTTCAAGTTCAATGTTAACAAATTCTTGCTGAGCTGTCCTCTAAAATAATCAAATTCTGCCCAGTTCACAAACATCGTCTCCACTTCTGATGGTATTGTCTCACCGTTCACCTGACAACCCTATTAACCCTTATCCTCGAGTGGCCTTTGCCACTTGATAAGCGGTGTTCTATTAGTATAAACAAGCACGAACTACTCTATTTCTACGAATGATAAAAACCTGAAGTCCATTAAATTATTTCAGGCAAATTTATAATTGCTACATATTTCAAGAGCATAAGCATTTAACTCTATACGAACTGCTAAAAAACTGCCTTTTCTTCATAATAACTTCATTGTGCGTTTTCACCGACAAAAAGATCCGTTTTATGACGAGTAAAAATCCGTCAAAGTCATTAAAATGTTCATTATTCTTAAACTATTATTTTTTTTATTTATTAAATCATTTTATTAAAAACATGATATACTTTTACAGCCGGGGATCCATATCGATCCGATTTTTTTCCGATTACGATTTACGGAACAAACCGTAAATGGCCGAAGCGCGTGTTTGTTTATTTTCGATTTTTAGTAAAACTACATCCTTTAATTCATCGTATTTTACCGATAAATAAAAATGTTGGAAGATTTTTTCCCAACCGAGAGAACGCATTGCTCGTAGAGGCTAGTACTGGTAAGCTGCGCTCGTTCTTAATTTTCAGTTATATGCGCAAACTAGTTCGCCCGTTGTCCATTTGGGAATCGTAGCTGGCGATGTTAGAACGTGGGAGACAATAGCATTTCCAGGGTATGGGGGAGGGGCGTAGATTCAAAGAACGATTTTGTTTCTTTTAAATGATAAAAAATTCATCAGAAAAAAAGCATTCATCCCCTTTAAAAATAATTAGAATTGTAAAATACATTAAAATTAAAATTGAAAACTACATCAAAATATAAAGTAAAATAAAATAAATAAAGTTAATCTACTTAAAGATTTGACGGAAATTATTATACCAATTCTTAACATGGGGTGTTAATTGATATTAAACTTAAGTCATAGAAAAATTAATAAGATTGTTTCATTCAATCTCGGTATTAATTGATTACTCGGCCACGGATCGATACTTTCTGGTCTGTGCCGTAAATCGCAATCGGAAACATTCGGGCCGATATGGATCCCAAGCTGTAGAAAGACAAAACTTAAGTAAAAAAAAGTATCCAATCATTTAAAACACAATATACAAAAGAAGAAATAAATGTTCAGTTGCTTCTTCTTCTTTCTTCGTCTTCTTTTTCTTGTTCTTCTTCAAGACTTAGACATTTCGGAACCACATCATAATGGACATGGCATTGCCTCGGATGATAGCTAGGGAGATGAGCTTGAACATCCAAGCGGTCTCTCGTCAAATGTCTCGTATGAATCCTGAAGTATATGGACCGATGACATCTGACGTTTCGAGCAGGATAGGTTGAACAATGAAACTGGCGAACTAAGCTTTCCCAACAGTTTTGAGGGGTGAAATATTAGATAATATACAAAAGAAATTCATCACACTTAAACAATGTAAAACTTAGAATTTTAAGATATGAAATACTTAAAATGTTGGTTAGTTGTTGGGTTTTTGTTCGTTTTTTGTTTGGTTGTTGTTAGTTGTTAGGTTGTTGTTAGGTGGTTGTAGGTTTGTTATTGGGTTGTTGTTTGGTTGTTGTAGGTTAGTTGTTGGGTAGTTGTTGGTTAGTTGTTGGGTATTGATTTACTCCTCTCCAGGAGTTAGGCACAAGGCCAGTTTTTATCTTACTCCCACAAGTAAGATGTGACCCAAGGTCGGGTCGGGAAAGTGGGGTTTAAAAATTGCCTGGGCAGCCCCGTTGGCATTCCCCGGTAGAGGCGCCTCAGACAGTAAGCAATACATTTACTCCTCCCCAAAGAGACGAGGCAAAGCCTGGGAAGGTGGACCTCCCAGAACTGCACAGGACAGACCCATTGACCGGCGTAAATCAAGACCCGTAGGCCTAGACAACACCAGTATGGGGTGCAGTATCCATCGGAACAGATACTACACTTTGATCTTAGCCAAAAGGGGTAGTTGTTGGTTAGTTGTTGGGTTGTTGTTGGTTAGTTGTTGGGTAGTGGTTGGTTAGTTGTTGGGTAGTTGTTGGTTAGTTGTTTAGTTGTTATTGAGTTTTACGGCATGTCAACTGCTATTGTGTAATTTTATACCGAAATAATACATGTTTTGTATATTGATTTGTGAACATGCATCAGCGTGCGTCTACTTGTTGTCTTCGTCTGAAGTCGGTGCTCGTTTCCGACACCGGTCGCAGCTTCAATCGTGTGGTCTCAATTTAAGAACAAATTAAAGACAAATTGATCTTAGTATATTAAAACGATGAATTTATACGAGATTTGTCTAACAGGACCGTGTGTCTTGTGTGGGATATGGGCAAAAGAAAGCGATTATAATGTGTTATCATCAAACATGTTATGTTGCGAATATATAACTGCATTTCTTTTTACGTGCTTTTAATTTCTCTTCCCCATCATAACCACAACAATGCTCCTGCTCTCTATAGCATTGGCAGTTCTTACCCGAGAATAACATCGACACAATGGACTATTTTGGTGTGGTTCTTTTTCATTAAGCTCAAGGAGATCATCAACTCTTTCTTTGAGATTGATTTAGGGACGAGACCCAAATCCTACCCTGGTTTTTAGTGAATCAATTATAGTACCGAAACCTTCGCTTTCATATCCATCGGATAGGTGTTTGCCCGGAAGCTATTAGCAATATTACACAGACTATGAGTCACTTTATAGGCCAGCAGCATAACTTCCCATTTGTCCAGTTATGCATACAGGGCCGTTGTAGAAGACAGAGACTACACCTCAACCAACGAAAAATAACCATAAATTGCTTTTGAAGACGTTTCTTGGATTTTCACCAGAGACCTGTTAGTCTGATTGCAACCTTAATACATTGAGTTCATCGCCCATAGTAGGGGGACGCTCATCTGTTCTCCCCGTACAATCTGCCTATTTTTAAGGCAGGAAGGCCATCAAGAGTGTCGTAACAACAGAGCTGAAGAGCATTTTAAAAGAAGCCTCCCAGCACTGCATATAGGCGTCGCAAAAAGGATCTAACGGGACGGTTGACTCTCGGAGGATTACTTCGAAGGGGAAAACATACAAATAAATGGTTATGACATCCAGTTACGTTACTTTTCAGAAACACCTCATGTATAAACATGAGTGGGTTAGTTAATTCTTAAATAAAATGCGTATTGTAAATAATACATTGCAAACGATTCATCGAAGCCGAACTACTATTTCGCTTGAAGCAGAAAAAAATAACTTTCTTAGTTGTACTAATAGAATCTTACAACGATGTGGACTAAAATTTGAACTATTTCAACTGTTAATAAATGTGGAGTTCGTTTTTTAGCATAATAAAATAAATTTAGTAGCTCTTTTTCGCTATCCAGAGCAGAAAAAAAGTGGGTTAATCCTCTCATCTAACATATAAAGTTATCTTGTCGGATTTTCAAAGTCAGACTCAAATAGCAATCCATCAAACATATCGATACTTGATTCGGACTTGCCTATTTTCTCGTTTTTTGTCTTCTTTCCATTATGTTATTAGCACGAATATATATTATATCG
>OY744534.1:49943761-49971261 GCA_963556195.1 Sepiola atlantica | reverse complement strand
CAGCATGGTTAAAATTAATTAATATATATATATATATATATATATATATATATATATATATATATATATATATATATATATTTCTCTGCTCTAGTAAACGAGTGGTTCTTCAGGCATGAGTGATATACCTAGTCGCTCTTTCTGGGAAATAGTTACGGTGTTATCGGAGAAACCAAGATTTATAATTTGTATCTTTTTCGCAAACGATAAAGATCCACGTCCTATAAACAAATTGGACAGGAAACTCGTACTTTGAGTGATCTCAATGTAACAGATCTGTTGCCGCACCGGAAATGCCAAGGCTGTCTTTCGTGGGGCTCACTTATTATGGACAAACGTACAATAGATACACTTTTTCTTTCTATAAATCATTGGCGTTGTAAAGGAACAAAGATTTAGGAGAATATCCTATGTTGTTGTTTTTTCCACAATCTTGTTGTTTTCCCCTTTCTTTTACTTAGCTTACTTTAACGAAAAGAAACTTGATTGAAATTAGCGTCAATTTAATAAGCAATGAATCCGGTTAAAGAGAAAAAAGTTTATTTGGTGAGGGCTTCCGGTTTTTGAAATCCAAATTGACAAGCGGTGATTATCAAAAAACAGTCCCATAATTTTATGCCGCTTAGATTTTGGCGAAATTTCTAGTTTGTAAGCATTTCATTAAGAGGGTTAACCAAATTTATTTTAACACTAACCCTAAGTTCGAGTTGGAAGGTCGTAAAACCACACGTAATCGCCTAAAAAAGTTCCAACACCTTCCCCCAACAAAACGTTTGATTTGATCATTTGTAATAAAAAAATTCCAATTAAAACAGGATAGATTTTTTTATGCGTTAATAATTTTTTTTAAATGGTGAAAACGAATGATTCATTGCCCCCCCCCACGCTCGTCCACCTACACCAAAAAAACAACCTAAAATATAATGGGTACTGTGTTTTTCATAAACACCGCTTGTCAATTTCCGATTTCAAAACCGGAAGCCGTCACAAAGTAGACTTTTTCATTTTAACCACGAATCCTACCGTGGTTCTAATAGAACAGAGTTAACCTCGTGTATATGCATATCAAAGCAAGTTAGAAGAGTTAGAAAAAGAATACAAGTACAAGAGTTAGAAAAAGAATACAAGTGCAAGAGTTAGAAAAAGAATACAAGTACAAGAGTTAGAAAAAGAATACAAGTACAAGAGTTAGAAAAAGAATACAAGTACAAGAGTTAGAAAAAGAATACAAGTACAAGAGTTAGAAAAAGAATACAAGTACAAGAGTTAGAAAAAGAATACAAGTACAAGAGTTAGAAAAAGAATACAAGTACAAGAGTTAGAAAAAGAATACAAGTACAAGAGTTAGAAAAAGAATACAAGTACAAGAGTTAGAAAAAGAATACAAGTACAAGAGTTAGAAAAAGAATACAAGTACAAGAGTTAGAAAAAGAATACAAGTACAAGAGTTAGAAAAAGAATACAAGTACAAGAGTTAGAAAAAGAATACAAGTTAGAAGAGTTAGAAAAAGAATACAAGTACAAGAGTTAGAAAAAGAATACAAGTACAAGAGTTAGACAAGGAATACAAGTTAGAAGAGTTAGAAAAAGAATACAAGTACAAGAGTTAGAAAAAGAATACAAGTACAAGAGTTAGAAAAAGAATACAAGTACAAGAGTTAGAAAAAGAATACAAGTACATGAGTTAGAAAAAGAATACAAGTACAAGAGTTAGACAAGGAATACAAGTTAGAAGAGTTAGAAAAAGAATACAAGTACAAGAGTTAGAAAAAGAATACAAGTACAAGAGTTAGAAAAAGAATACAAGTACAAGAGTTAGAAAAAGAATACAAGTACAAGAGTTAGAAAAAGAATACAAGTTAGAAGAGTTAGAAAAAGAATACAAGTACAAGAGTTAGAAAAAGAATACAAGTACAAGAGTTAGAAAAAGAATACAAGTTAGAAGAGTTAGAAAAAGAATACAAGTTAGAAGAGTTAGAAAAAGAATACAAGTACAAGAGTTAGAAAAAGAATACAAGTACAAGAGTTAGAAAAAGAATACAAGTTAGAAGAGTTAGAAAAAGAATACAAGTACGGAATTTTTTTTAGATCAGTATTTCTAATTTGGATTATTTGGATTATTGTGACTACTATTCTCACCTTGTTTTTTTTTAACATAGTTCACCCCAAACAAGGCAGGCCGCCACTGTAGACGTAAGGGGCTACTGAGAAAAAAGAAAAGGGGAGAATGTTGGGGGAGGGGGGCAACCTAAATTGGGATCTGTGCAGCGAGATGTCTGTTTACATTAGTTTTAAATTTCTGCATGTCAGTACTGTCGGGGAAACAGGGGGCAGAGAGAGTTCCAGAGGCCAGCAGCACGAGGAAATAAGCTATTTGAGTAGAAGGCTCTCCGGCATCTGGGGACCTCCACAGTGAATGAATGAGATTTAGTTGATTGTCGAGTTAGTCTAGTGAATTTACGTCGTGGGGCACCAGAATAGCTAATTCATCGGAGCATAATCCATTGAAGTATTTGTAAAACAAGCACAAGGATGCTACATTGCGGCGATGGGACAGGGACTGGAGCTTGGTTGACAGTGGGGGACCTATTAGGTTGGCGACTCTTTTTTGGACCTTGTCAAGGAAGGAGAGACTAGTAGATGATGCACCAGCCCAGATGTGACAACAATGCCCCATGCATGGGCGGATGGTGGCTTTGTAGAGGTTATTTTCACAATGTTTAGGCCGATATACCCTCTGACCTTCTTCAGGTACGTCTTGTCGAACTCGGGAATCTGTACGCAATTTTTAATGCAATCCTTGCTGTCGTTCTGTCAGCCATTACCGGTTAGAAGTCTTAGGTAATTCGGAATCGCCTATATTGGTCCGCAAGGATCTATGGCGCAACGGATAAAAGTGATAAATGTTAATAAAGGGTTTCGCGTGTTTCGGAATTTTTTTAGATGAGGATTGATAATTTGTATTATTTGTTTTATTCTGACTACTGTTCATATCACGTTTCGACCGATGTAACCTCCAACATTCTTCAGGTGTCTCTTGTTGAACTCGGAAATCTATACGAAATTTCGAACGGAATCCTTTATTTATTCCACAAAGGTAACTTGCTCTCGTTCCGTCAGCCATGGCCAGGCAGAAGTGTTATCTACAGTACAGGTGATACTAAGAATACAATTACGAATTCTACGGTCGACAAATGTAAGAATAATATCCAAGATGAGAACCGTAGTCGGAATTGGAAATCTGTTCTCATTTTGGCATATTTTTTAGACTATCCAAATAATGAAAGACAATTCTCGATTAAACAAGACGAGGAGAAGTTAGTGTCAGAAGCGTTTATTTTCGATTTAATATTTGGCCTTGTGAGACGTTAGCCGTCGTCGGCTTTAGTCACAAAATATTCATTAATATTATGTTGAAAGGTTAACAGACAGTGATAGATAAAGTTAACTGATCGATGTATTCTGCTGACACATGACCTTGGATTGGATTGGATTTTTTCTTTTCTTTTTTTTCTCCTCTTTTTCACCTCCTGCTTTTTTTTCTAGCGCCAATTTTAATGCGTTTTTTTTTTAACTTTTTATCTTTATGCAGTCTTGAAGAGATGTAATATCGAAACGTTGGTTAATTAACGTTGACAGTACTAGTGTTTATTTAATTTTATAAATGCTCTACCAAAGCGTAGTATCTGTTCCGATGGATACTGCACCCCATACTGGTGTTGTCTTGGCATTCGGGTCTTGATTTACGCCGGTCAATGGGTCTGTCCTGTGCAGTTCTGGGAGGTCCACCTTCCCAGGCTTTGCCTCCCCTCTTTGATAGGAGTAAGTTTATTGCTTACTGTCTGAGGCGCCTCTACCGGGGAATGCCGACGGGACTGTCCAGGCAATTTTTAAACCCCACTTTCCCGACCTGACCTTGGGTCACATCTTACTTGTGGGAGTAAGATAAAAACTGGCCTTGTGCCTAACTCCTGGAGAGGAGTAAATCAATACTCGTAATTGAGCACTTTTGAAAAAATATTGGTGTTATGTTCATTTTATCAATATACTTGAACTTGATTGTTTTATATATATATATATATATATATATATATATATATATATATTATTTTAATAATAAATATTTAAATAATTAAATATTATCTCCTTCTCTTTCTCTCTCTCTCTCTCTCTCTCTCTCTCTCTCTCTATATATATATATATATATATATATATATATATATATATATATATATGTATATGTGCGTGTGTGTTTTAAAGAAGGAAAGATGAAGATAAAAAATTGCATAAAATTACATAAAATTACATAAAATTGATACAAATTTTATTACATCGAAAGTTCAAATGCAAGAAGTTACATTAATCCTTAAACCATGGTTTTTAAAAGATAAAACTCTTCTCGTTAATTTTATGTAATTTTATGTAAGTTTATGCAATTTGTTATCTTCATCTTTCCTTCTTTAAAATTGATTGCTCTACTCAACGTATTGAGCTTTACTTTATCACGATAGATCACTTTACGATACTTCACTTATCGTTAATTCTATTATCATTATATATATATATATATATATATATATATATATATATATATATATATATATATATATATGATTAAAATATGTAAATAATATTCCAACGTGACGGAAAATGAAAAAGGAAAACCCTACATTATTAATGTATTTATCAATGTATACACCCCACCCCGCGCAGACACCCTTGCAGGGGGGGATCCATTGTCTCTCGAGACTACATAAAGGGGGAAGGGGAGCTATATACGAATGTGTATGCCCGAAACAAAATAAAAGACAAAACGAGCAACGGAAAACCAAAGCCCTGAAACATAGAAAAAAATATTTTATACTCTATTTTCCCACCCGTCCTACTATCATACACTTCCGTTCCATCATTCCCCCTGCCCCATTATCTTCTATTGCTCCCACACCTTCGCTTCCATGAGTTTGCAATAATCGTTACAAGAAAATGTTGTTGCTGTTGTTGCTGTTGTTGTTGTTGTTGTTCGTCCTCTTTATTTGTTCTTGTCACCTTATCCACCAATCACCTATCGCTAACCTATCAAGCGCGCATCAAATAACAAGTGAGTCGCCCTTTTTCGCGACCCAGCACTCTACATAACAAACACTGGGGGAGAGAATTGTTCCATCTCCCAACTTTACTAAATCCTTTCATTTTATTAACCTTAATATTCTGAGCGTGCATAAATTCATAAATTCAAATTTGAACCGACTATGATTTAGCGTCATTTAACCAAAATAACTTTGTGTATGTTTAACCTCTCAACTTTTTCCCGTATATACCGGCATGATTTTGCATTGATCGTTCCTTGCTAAAGGACACCTTTCTGGTGTTTTGTCGGTCTTTTCCTTTTGTTCTGGCCACCTTGCCCACCGATCAGCTATCGCTAACCTCTCAACCGCGCATCAAATAACAATTTTGTCGGAAGTGAACCGACCTTCTTTTATACCCGAGCTTACAATATAAATAACAGGGTTGTTGGTTTTTTTCCAAACCAGCTTCACAAGCACATAATAGTATCACATAATCTATCTCTGTTTTTTAATATTTTTTTATTATATATATATATATATATATATTTGTATTATATATATATTTTTTTGTATTATATATATATATATATATATATATATATATATATATATATATATATATATATATATATATATATATATATTGGAATAGAAAAATTAGTACAACATTCGTACCGTCGGTTTCAAGCACACAAAGACTTAGCCATCTGGCTCTCTTCAGCTTCTGTTGTCATCTGTTTCGGAAATGTGAAGTCACGTGAAGAGAGCCGGATGGCTAAGTCCTTCTGTGCTTGAAACAGACGGTACGAATGTTGTGCTAATTTTTCTGTACCAAAATAAATAAATATTACGCTCTTAATTTTTAATTTTTAACTTTAATTCTTAATTAATGGAGCACTCTGCTGGGATTTTTCCTGCTATATTACAAAGAAGTGTGTGTGTGTGTCGATAAGGAAAGTTTTAGTATAAAAGTATTAGTGGGAAACGTTTTTGCTACCATCTTTTTGAGGAAAGTCGAAGATGGTGGGCGAAAAGTAATATTTAGTGTTAGCTGGAGAAAAATAATAACAAATTTACTATAACTAGCTCGAGTGAATAAGCGTAATATAGTACTGAGTTTAGTCGCCTCTGATGCATGTGGTTATTTTTTCTATTCTTCAAAAAGCTACAGGGAAAAATCGCCTTAACTTTATATATTAGAAGATGTCATAAATATTGTATTCTACTTAGCTGTAAGATATAAGCTCTGTTCGACTTACAGTCCTAATTATTAAGCTAAATTACGCCTGCAGTATTCACTAGAGATAGAGATTTGGAATGCTTCATTTAGTTATATTTATGCAATTGAAGTTACTTTTTTTCTAATAAAAGTTGCATATATATATATATATATATATATATATATATATATATATATATATATATATATATATATATATATATATATATCATGATATAATTATCGTTATCATTATTTTTATTATCAGTATCATTATTTGGATTGTTCAGACAACTGTCCTCATATTAAATGTTATTTCCACAACGTTTCGATCTATGTAACCTTAAAACATTCTTCAGGTGCGTCTTGTTGAACTCGGGAATCTTTATGTCAAACTCGTAATTCGTAATTGTGTTCTTTGTTTCGCCGATACTTAGGATTGAACCTGCAACCACCAGAAGATTGTCACTTAGAATTGATTATTACTTAGCATTTGCGGAAGGACCTGTGGCGCAACGGATAAATAATGCTAAGTAATAAAAAGGTCCAATCCTTATCACATAATTCTCTCTCTCTCTCTCTCTCTCTCTCTCTCTATCTATCTATCTATCTATCTATCTATCTATAACTTTCTATCTCTATCTATAACTTTCTCTCTCTCTCTCTATCTATCTATTTATCTATCTATCAATCTATCTCTATCTCTTTCTCTCTATCTATCAATCTATCTCTTTCTATCTCTCTATCTATCTATCTATATCTATTTCTATCTCTTTCTCTTTCTCTTTCTCTCTATCTATCTATCTATCTATCTATCTATCTATCAATCTATCAATCTATCTATCTCTTTCTCTCTCTCTCTCTCTCTTTCTGTTACTATATCTGACATCATACCGGCGTAATATTATTGACTTCCTTTTCTTCCTGCTTGCTTACTGATTTGCCACCTGTGTTTCTTACATAATTTCTATTCATGAATTAAAAAAGTAGAGCAAAAAAATAAAGTATTTACGTGATTTAAAAAGACAAAAAAAAAACGAAACCAAAACTAAAGTAAAAAGACTCCCAACCAACGCCGGGTATTTTCACCTAGTATATAGATAAAACATTCTAAATGAATAAATGCGAAAGTGTTTTTTTCTGTTAATCATCCATATATTTCAATAAAAAACAGGTTACTCTTATTTAAATCAATAATGCAACATAGCATTTTGGAATACTCTACATATCGTACCGACGAACGATCCAATAGCAATCATTTGAATGCCTAATTTGCATAACTATTTTTAATAATAATGTTTGGTGTTATACATTTGTAATTTTAATGCTATATTTTGTCTCTATATATGCAATAGTTCCGTCGATATTGCAGTAATTAATTAAAATGATTTAATAAAAAATGGATAACTTACTAAAAAAAACTTTCTTAAATGAAGCTAACGTCGCTCGCTAGAATTTTTACCGACAGGCAAAAGCGAGTAGAGAAAAAGGAAGGAGAGGGTGGCTGGCTGTCTTGCTCGCTTTCTCTCTCTCTCTCTCTCTCTCTCTCTCTCTCTCTCCCCTTCTTCATCTAATAAGTATAAAAACCGCTCTAGAATCACCTGTTTTTTGGGGGGTTGGGGGGAGTCTTCCTGCTGTTCATCAGCATTGATATTTATTGTAAACACGATCTGGCATTGCCGGCTCGCTATCGCTTCGCAAAGTTCTCTACTTGAAATACTCCAAACATTAATTTAAAATGATAAACATTTTACTCATAACTTTGTTGGAAACACGAAACAAAATACTTTTCTTATATATATAGACAGATAAACATTAACGTTTTAGTAATTTTGATACAAATGTATTTATCTTTTAAATGTGCCCGTAAGGAACGAAAAAGAAAGAAGAAATTAATTTGCCTTTTCCCTTACAATTTAAAAATCGATCGAAACTTGTTGAAAATCAAGTCGATCCCTCTAAAGATATGAATATTTGAGCACAACCGGTAAATATTTGCCAAGGAAGTAAAACAATATTGCGAAACAGAACTATTTGTTTTATTAAAATCAAAGCAACTATTGAATTAAAAAAAAACAATAATAAATAATAGTCAATAAATAAATTGATTTTTTTTTCAAAACTATTATGCAAATAAGTTAACTTTGCGATTGATCTCGCATATACATAAGCAGTATATAAAAAAAGATGGCGCGTCTATTGTGTAAAGTTGAATTAGCTTGAAATGTAATGTTTTGACGTAACTTTCGCATTTATTCATGTTTACTAGCGACCTAGTTAATAAGAGACAAAATGGCGTTCATATCCTTTAGTGGTCGCCTCGAACAGGCATATAGAGGTCATTGTTTGTTCTTATGTGTCTACGTTACAGCTTTTTCATCTTCATCACACTCACTTTTTTATTTTCTTATCTTTCTGTTTTTGCTGGGGATAGGGCATCCTACCGGATGCCAGACATTCACCGGCTATTTTAGACACTCCAGCCTAGAGATCTTTTTTAAGATTCTACCCGTCCCTTTAAGTGCAATTGTTTGTATTTTTCTTGCACTTGGTTCACCGGATATACTCGCCAGATAGCTTTTGAAATGTTTTTTTCATTAGTCCTGTTGCTCCTATAATTACTGGGATGATGGAGATTTTCCTAAGATTCCATGGAATATCTTATGACGGACAGTCTCCATTATTTATCGGAAAATGGTATTAAATCTTATGCATTTCTGTCTGTCTGTCTGTCTGTCTGTCTGTCTGTCTGTCTCTCTCTCTCTCTCTCTCTCTCTCTCTCTCTCTCTCTCTCTCTCTCTCTGCTACCCGATAGCTTACGTATTCGATCTTTTCCAACACCTGGCGTGCGGAAGAAGTAAGATGATATTGGAAACCAACAAAAAAACACAATGACGCATCTATCGGTTGGTGTCAAAAAGGTCGAATTACGAAGGATATACATGTTTTGAGGTGAATACATCGGATGAAAACCAGGGAAATATGTCCGGATATTACATGCTGATTTACTCTGTCTTAAAGGATTTATCATAGTCAAGTTCGAAAATTATTCGAGATTGTTTTTGCTAGACGGTAGAGAAATATTTAAGAATCTAAAACACTTTGTTATTAGGGGGGGGGCTTTATTACTTTTGTTACCTTTTTGGGACTATTTGTTTTCAGTGGGGATTGCGTATTTTTTATTTGGTTTTGCTTTTAGTTTTAGTTTTTTTATCCTATTTTCGTCATGTTTTTTTATTTTTCATATAGTGATTCTTTACAATTATAAAAGAAAGTTGTCCAGTAAAATGAATTTTGTATGAATAGACGTCTATGAGATGCGATTGTTCTGTAAAAAATGTGCAACTGTCGGACAGGTAGCATAAACTCTTATCGACAAACAAGACTTTGAGGCATGGTGTATGTTAGTCACATATTTTATTGTTCATCGCCAAAGGTAAAAACGGAGATGCCTAAAATATCGGAATATTTAAAGGGATAGAAATTTCTCCATGTAGGTTCGTGACTAAGGCAGCTACGATATCGGGAACAGAGTATCGGCAGCCGTTCGCCCGGTGTCGGTGCTAGAAGAATCCCTTACGAAAAAAGGGCTGACAAGGGGAGATAACGCTAAAGGATTTATTCTAGGCTAGACAGAACAGACGTTGTCACTCTTTATTTGATACTGTTTTATCCTCTTCAGTTTATTCCGTAGAACATTATTAACCTTTAATAAACGTAAATATTAGTGTTCGCGTGATTGTGTGGTAAGTTCTCATCTCTATTATTTCAGAGATGCAGTCACGTTTCTTACGATTGTTTCTTTTGTCTCCCAAACAGACTATCTGCATTTCTCCAAATAAGAGACTGGTGATACCAGATCAGGCTGCCCTGTGGCTCCCTGAGACGAAATTCACCTACATTGACGTTTTTTTTGTTTTTTTTGTTTTTTTTTTTTGTAAAACTTAATTATGTTCTACAAAACCAAAAACAAAAACAACAGCCCCTCTCCCTTTCTCCCTCCCCTTTTTTATTTTTATTTTTCCTACCCTACTCCCGGTCCTGGATATGACCTTAAACTACATCCGATGGTGAGATCCGGCTTACGGACTTTGGGGAATGTGGAGCCTCCTCTTAATTACCATTGCTCCCAGGTCCACCCTGACCCGGAGTGGTAGTACCTGTTAGGGTCCCAACTATGGGTTAAATAGAAACAGATATTAAAAGGGGAAAGAAACAAAAAAGAGAAGAAAACAAGACCAGATTCGGCATTAAATAACCCAAAAAGGGTTGATATGCCGTAAAACAAAACTACCAAACTACCAAACCAAATAAGAGAGAATCTGAATGACTGCGCGTCGTTAATCTTCTTAGTTAAAAACAGATTAATGTCGGGGGTCTACGTGACATGTTCCGGGTAAGGACACCAAACAATCCTTGAATATGTTTCGATGTACTCCTCTTTCGATGTCCTGGCAACAGTTAATTGTATTGTTGTATTGCTGCTTACCTTCGCGTGGGTACCCAGATTTCGTCCTGTTGTTCGGTGTGTCTTGAGCTTTTGAACGATAACGCAGGGACACTGGCTGATTTTAGAAGTTTTATTTTAAACATAAACAATAGACAGCGATAGGGTTCGTTTGTACGGGAGAGAGATATAGAAGGACTAGAGAAAAATATCGTCAGGCCATTCGGGGCTACTGTCCTCGCCTACTGGCAACAGGCCGGCCAACTTTTCACGTCCGTCTTCCTTGGACTCCAGGAACAAGAGAGAGAGAGAAAAACAACCTCTAACGGACGTGACGTCACTTCCGATTTCCGCTGCTATTACTACCACCTTTCATGTTGTCCTCTCACTCTCTGCGCTCCCCACTATCTAACAGTATTATTAACAGTCTATTATACCCAATGTTATCAGTTCAGCATCAGAATGGCCTTTATTCATTTCGTATAAATCAGATGATTCTATTATTGGCACTGGTTTCTCTGATATGTTTCTAGTTAGATTTCTTGCTAGAAAGACATAGAGTACTTACGTGAAGATTAACAACATCTTAAGTAAAAGTATTTCTTTGAAACGAACTGGATTCGAACTTGGTTATCAGTCCGTGTTGTTAAACACTAAACAACCGTCACCTCCCAGAATGGTTTTGACGTGAGGAAACTCTGTTTACTCACTGACAAAATTATCTAAAAGTATTATAAGGATAGAACGGATGGGGCAATGGTAGAAACGATCAAAAAGTAGTTTGTGATGTTATGGGTTGTTAATACCATATTTTTTGCCCGGATGGCAATTCACAAAATGTAAATATATATTTCTAAAGATAGGCTGGGCCATAAAATGTCTGTTTTGATGAGAACATACTTTTTTGTCTTACGAGTCACAACTTATCAAGGCCCATAGACCACTCGAGGATAAGGGTTAAGGAGCTTGTGAGGAAGCTAGTTAAACAACAACGTTATGATTGCTAATTATGGTTAAGACTGGCCAGAAATTAGATTATTTAAGAAGACGGCTCAACAAGAATTTGATAACATTGGATTTGAAAACAACCGTGCTATAGTCAGCTGGGAAGCAGCCTTGTGGTATTGTGTTCCACAGAGTGATAGTTCTTTGAAAGAAACTTTGCTCGTGGAAGTTCCATTTAGTTTTAGGTACACAAAAGGGAGAAAGGAAAATTATTTACAGTTGTTGTAGCTAGACGGGTTCCGATCGTTTTGGTCGTCGTCGCTGGGAGTAGAGACAGAAGAGATGGCACCCACAGTGGGTGAAAGCCAGAACGAGACGTGCGAGTGATATTCGACAGGCACTTGGCCGAGGTGGTCGGCAGGCGAATGGAGGGAATAGTTAGGTGAATAAAAGCTTTATGGTCACAGTTAAGAGTAGCATCACACTCGTACCTAATAGATATGTTTGTAATTGGACGACTACGGCCTGTGTGTGTGCTGTTCTATAGTTACCATGTTCCAGTGAATACTTTGCTAAAGAGTGAAGAATTAAATGATACATAGACTAATGGCGCAACGGATAAAGGCGTTAAGTGAACTCAGTTCTAAGTGACAGTATTCTAGAGATTTAAGGTGCTATCTTCACTACAGGCCATACTAACTACGAATCCTTCGGAAGAGGGGGGGTATTTATTGCTGGTCGCCTAAGGCGCTCCTACTGGGAAATGATGACATGTTCGATCCAGGCTATTTTATAACCTTCCAGCTTGCTCCTTCAAGGGAGCTGGATTACCTACATTAAACAACCGACCTTGTGCTACAGGAAGGGTAAACACAATTTCAGACTATTACCTACTGTGGGTGGCAGCTCTTCTGTCGCTACTGCCAACGACGACGGTCACCACGATCAGTAGAAGCACTTGTTTCACAACGTTTTCTACATAGCTAGTGGGAACATACACTCTCCGGATAGATCTTAAAGAATTTGCACTCATATCCGATTTGATAATCTCCAAGGCTATCCATTAGGTCAAACGCACCCCTCATATGTGTTTTATAATGTATTGCATACTTGTATAAGAGCTATTTAATACAGTGTTCCTCTTTCTTTGTCAATTTCAGGTCTCGCAGTTGTTTCTGGACGAAAGCATTGGCTATAAAATACACATAGTACTAGTTGGACTTATCTTACTTGAAGGAGATGAGGTAAGTTCTCGATGAGTTATAATATTGCATACAAAACTGTTACATAAACAATGGCGTCTTATAAATTCCAACTTGTTTTATTAGTTTTTATTCGTACATCTTACAGGTATTTCGCTTCTGTACATAAATACAACAGGTTAATTTTATGCAGTTTTCAAAACACAAGGCTCGTTACAGCGAATAGAGTTAACATCATTCGAACAATATCCATTTAGTAATTTTTAACTGTGATCTTCATTTTGGGTCGTAGAGTATTTTATTTAATATTACTCACGGTGATCTTTATTTTGGCTCGTATATATATATATATATATATATATATATATATATATATATATATATATATATATAAAGTGGTGTACTAAAAGCGAACTTTTAGGAAAGGTAAAACCTATTGTGAAGAGTATACAGCTCAATATCCAGGATAGAGCAGGTAGATATGAAAAAGAATGGAAAGGAATTAGAGAAGCAAAAGCCAAATCAAAATTCAATTCAATTGCTCAGAGCAAGGTATATTCCGCAAATAGGCAATTTATTCAAGTTAAATTTTCCTTAAGCCAGGCTTTTCAAAGATCAAAATCTTATCATCAGAGGAAGTCGCTGGGATAGATAAGTTGGCAAAGGCCAAGATTTTAAATTTGAAAAAATAAAATAAAAGTTGTAGGGAAAGAAACCGACACCGGACTTTTTAGCAATCGGACATTTGCTTGCATTCGGGCAGAGTTTTGCCCTGTGTTTCTTTCCTTACAACTTTTATTTTATTTTGCCTTTTGCTTCTCTAATTCCTTTCCATTCTTTTTCATATATATATATATATATATATATATATATATATATATATATATATATATATATATATATATATATATATGAACAAATATTTATAACTAACTATTTGACGCCCTCATACTAGGCTGGATGCTGTAGCGAGTCGTATTAACACAGCCGTCATCGTGGCTTAAATACAATGTTGCTTTCAAAAGTCGAACTCTCTACGACAGCTGCCTTTAAATAGGATTAATCACTCGTTGATTTACCGAGTTGTTTACAATAGCCATGGAGACAAAGACGTTTGAATTTGAGTTCGAAATATAACTCCTGTTTCGGGGTTTAAGTCCGGCGAACGATGTGAATAATTCCCGTAAGGATGAAACATATACTATATAGATAAAAAATATATATATACACTACAAGTTTTAATTATTAACCCTATGTCCTCCTGCCTCCGCCTATATCACCGTATTGTATTTTTTTATTCGTACATTTTATATTTTATAATTTTCTATGTTGGGGTTTGGGCTCCACAGTGATTTAGTAGTAGGGGTTTAAATACAATGACATTTATTTAAATAATTTTTGCCCAAAATGTTAACGTCTTTTACGCACTTGAACTAGTGCAGATACTGAGAGGATGTATCCACAAAACAGACATACCAGAGTGGATGACCAAAGGAAGGACAACGCTTATACAAAAAGATGCCAAAAAGGAAACGACCCCAAGCAACCTGTTTACCAACAATGTAGAAAATACTGACAACACAACTGAGAGAACAAATCTACCAATCCCTAAACAAACATCACTTTATGAGCTGCCCCCCCCCCCCAATAAATTACACCGGCCTCAACTGACACGACACAAAAATGGACCAATGAACAGAAATAGCAAGAAACACCATAAGCTCCCTCGCTTCTCCCCCCCCCCAAAAAAAATGAATTAATTAAAAAACAAATTATTTTTAAATATAATAAATAAAAGAATAAATAAATGGTACCAGCCTAGGCTGATGTAAGATAATGAAGAGTGGCAAAAATGAATCGTGGACAAGTCCATTGTGAGTGGGACGTCGAGAAAAAAAAGCGACTTGATAAATGTTAAAAAGGAAAAGGTTCCGCAGTGCAAGCGAGACATGAAAGACGGCAGTTTCCGAAACGCGAAGAGCCGGAGCTCTTAGTGATCGGAGTATCGAAGTACCGGAAAATGGGAGTTTACCGATGTTTATGGCACCGATGAAGCTTTATTGGCTATGGTACCCAAGCCCGTCTTGCTGTTAGGTTTTCGTGTCAGCTGACTAAAAGTGTGACTGATAAGCAAGTTGATCATGTGAAGGAATCTCCTGACTTGTATTTCATCAAACAGACAATTGGAAGTGGTTGTGGAACAATTGCTTCAGTTCACGCTCGGATAGACAGTGCAGAGTAAATTACTTTCCAATCGGATGTAAATATGAACGATTTTCTAGCGGAAGCCAAGTCTGTGACTTCAGCAAGAAAAAAACTTTCATGAGACAAAAGTATGTCAAAAGATTTTTTATGTGTGTGCGTAGCCGGCGTAAACCATCCGGTGATGGGAAATAAAGAAAACGAAAGTTTTTCCATATACGTTCTGTTCTTTGAAATTCTTGTTAGATCTTACCGGGTACCCCGAAAGAACGGGTAATGCAACACTGACACCACACAAAATATTTGCATAGGGTCAATGAGGATGAGAAGACCGAGGAGGGACAGCACAAACCAGACCTCCACTGGAAGTGCAGAGAGTGCTGGGACCTTGGGGAGGCTTATTGCCACCCAAATCCCAGAGAAGACCAATGGTCCTTACCAGCAAGAAATCAATAGTAAACGGCTGTTGTGATACTGCAAGGTTATTTGCGATGGCTATCAAAAAGAGGTGAGGAATACTGGAAATCTGTGGAGACTTGTTGTCACTCAGACTCCAGGGAATACCACCGGTTGTCGGTGAGCAATCACTGATCACCTGTATGAGAACTCCTAGTGAGTATAAATAATAATAATAATAATAATAATAATAATAATGGTTGTGGTAGTAGTAGTAGTAGTAGTAGTAGTCGTAGTAGTAGTAGTAGTAGTAGTAGTAGTAGTAGTAGTAATAATAATGATAGTAGTAGTAGTAGTAGTAGTAGTAGTAGTAGTAGTAGTAGTAGTAGTAGTAATAATAACTAGCGGGGCCCGTGTAAATTACACGAAATGATGTTTTCAATACTATTTATCTTGTTTCTAACCTATGCACGTTTGAATAAAATATGATAAGATTTGACTTGTATATTTATTTTTTAAAATGAACAATACATGAAACAATTTACAAAACTTCTTTATATACAATATTTCTAGTGAAGGTAATATTTCGACGACTAAACCTTACTTTGTAAATGCTTTAAATAAAATTTAATTTGGCTCCAATTCATGAGTAGCATACAAAGATTCGGAAGGTCGTTGCTTTTGATGTAAGCGTTACAAAAAAAATAACACACACGCTATCGTATTAATTCAGGGCTAACCAATGGCCGTTTCCAGCGAGAAATCAATGATAGGTGGCTGTTGCGATGTCGCAGTGATGATCGAAAATAGGTGGAAAGTACTGGAAATCTGTGGACGCTTGTTGTCACCCAAACTCCAGGGAACATCACTGGTGTTGTCGGTGAGAAATCACTTACGATGATTTGTGTGATAACTCCTAGTGAGCAGAAATAATAATACTTGGTTAAGTTTACTGAGAAAAACAAAACTTATTGCTTTGAAATTTAAATATTTTGTTCGACGTACGATTGATTCAAATTTAACAATAATAATAATTTAGTAACAAACACACAAACGAAATTTAAGTAAAAAAGACAAACAAATAACAAAATAAAAAATACATGTTTTTTTATATAAATTTTAGTTTAGGAATAATCACGCCAATTTTTCCGATGCTGGTGATTGTTGTTTATTTATTAAACTAGTCAGCCATCTACATAGAGCTCACAGAGATCGTACCTGAGAATTGTATGGTCTGCATGAAGTCCTCCTCGTTGGTCGCAGCTGTTCGTTAATCTGTAGAAATGCAGGTTTGTAACCCCCGACATTGAGAGCAGAAAGGTTGAACGGTTTGGCGCCAAACACACAAAGGAATGGCGCAGATAAAAACGTTGTCACTTTCACTCCATTGATTTGCGATTGCGAGCCTGACACGGATTTGCTTACCAAACGCAGAGGCAGAGACGACCAGAAGACGATGGATTATGATGCCAATTTCTGCTGGATGTTCACCAGAGTCCTGTTAGCCATCTAGCTCTGGTACTGCTACGTCGCCATCGCACCTACCGTAGTCAGGAAGAGTTGGATATGTGGGCCGATGCTGCTATTAATATCGGCTAGTACTTAATGATCACACATTCGAATATTTAAAATATTTGTTTCTTTAAGGGGGTAAGGATGAGAGCAGGAGTTTATTGGTTTTCTTCCGTTTTATTAGAGGGGAGGTAATGATGGGAGCAAGAGTATCTTGATTTCTTAGAGAGGAGGTAAGAATAGGAGTAGGAGTTTCTTCGTTTCCTCAGTTTCTAAAAGGGGTGGTAGGGATGGGTGTAAGTGTTTCTTTGTTTCCTCAGTTTCTTAGAGGGGATGTAAGGATGGGAGCAGGAGTCTCTTGGTTTCCTCGGTTTCTTAGATGGGTGGTAAGGATGAGAGCAGGAGTTTCTTGGTTTTCTTCGGTTTCTTAGAGTGGAGGTAATGATGGGAGCAAGTGTTTCTTGATTTCTTAGAGAGGAGGTAAGAATGGGAGTAGGAGTTTCTTCGTTTCCTCAGTTTCTAAAAGTGGTAGTAAGGATGGGAACAGGAGTTTCTTGGTTTCCCCAGTTTCTTAGAGAGGGTGTAAGGATGAGAGCAGGAGTTTATTAGTTTCCTCAATTTTCCCGGGTAACGCCGAGACACGGGTGTCGCTAGTTAAACATAATAGACTCTATGGAATTTAAACTCGGAATAGCCGACACCATCGTCCTTGACCATATCTATTAAACAAATAACGAACCTCACACACCTACACAAAGTTTATAAAATATTATTTTTCTCAGCGACGTGACACTGGCCGATTGATACAGTTTATTTTGAAACGACTCTTATGTTTCAGAGTAACTCGATTTGTCGGCCATTCCACAGAAATAAACCGCGCCCATTTTGTTTTTCACTGTCATTAGACGTCGATACAGACATTTTTGTAGACGACATAAATTATTAGCATTCTGTGCCGCCAAAACAGTAGCGACCTCCATATCCGTCTACTAATTAGATTAACCTACAAAATCATCGCCAGGTCATGCTAAAATTAAGATGGCCAAATCATGTCAAAAACGCTCTGTCCCGCGATGCATCGGATTTCGTCGAAACAGAAATTATTGGTCTATCTTATTTTATCAGCTCGCCACGAGCTGTCATTAGAAGTCGCCTGTGTCTACACACGCGTACACATATAGTATACTATAATATATGTGAAGAAATAAAGGCAGAGTGCTCAGTTATGTTATTAAGAGTATGATATATTTCTATGGCACTTGTGCAGATAAGCGATTCCAACGAATTTATTTGTTTTCATTTCTGAATTATTACATTAGCGCCAAGGGCAGACAACCGCGGATGTTTTTTTGAACTTTCGATAATCCGCACAAGTGCCGAAGTTTCTCTCAAACACCCCTGGAAACTCTTTTCCAGCAAATTTCAGAAATTTATCCGATTTAAAGAAACTGCTTTTTTCCAAAAGAAATCAAAATCACACACTTTTAAATAAAGACTGTTTTTATTAATTTCGAAATGTTAATTTATTAAAGAAACTGTTCGTTTTACCCCTCCCCCCCCAAAAAAAAGCACACATGACTGTTTTCATTCATTTCATAATGTTAATTACTTCAAGAAACTGTTTGTTTTCTAAAAAAAATAATTTCCGAATAAAATTGTCCGTTTGAAAAAAAAATCCCCCAAAAAGTTAATTCGTTGAAAAAGAAATTGCACATAATGACTGTTCTAATTTATTAAAAAGAAATTAATCTATTGTAAAGAAACTGATCGTTTTCTAAAGAAAAAACAAACCCATTTAAATTTATTTCAATAAGTTTTCTATTAATTAATTATTTATTATTTATTAGTTTCAATCTAATTATTTATTATTATTATTATTAATCTTTCATGTTTGATTTAGTTCACTAAAATTTCTTCCGTTGACGCTAAGTTAAAACAAATCCGGGGGTGTCTGCCGTTTTCGCTCATGTAATTCTTCAGAAATGAAAACAAATAAATTCGCTAGAATCGCTAATCTGTACAAGTTCCATTTTAATTTAATCCGTTAGCTAAAACCACTACGATTATTTGTTCCACTTTTATTTGATTCAAAAATTCATACATTGTGATACGTCTGTTAGGAAAATCTTCTTGCATAATGAAAACTAATGAGTCGGTTTACTTCTATATCATCCTTACTAACCCTTAGTTAAACATTTCGTTGTTTAATGTCATTTTAAATGATGTACCTATTGACCCTTAGTTAAACATTTCGTTGTTTAATGTCATTTTAAATGATGTACCTATTGACCCTTAGTTAAACATTTCGTTGTTTAATGTCATTTTAAATGATGTACCTATTAACCCTTAGTTAAACATTTCGTTGTTTAATGTCATTTTAAATGATGTACCTATTGACCCTTAGTTAAACATTTCGTTGTTTAATGTCATTTTAAATGATGTACCTATTGACCCTTAGTTAAACATTTCGTTGTTTAATGTCATTTTAAATGATGTACCTATTGACCCTTAGTTAAACATTTCGTTGTTTAATGTCATTTTAAATGATGTACCTATTAACCCTTAGTTAAACATTTCGTTGTTTAATGTCATTTTAAATGATGTACCTATTAACCCTTAGTTAAACATTTCGTTGTTTAATGTCATTTTAAATGATGTACCTATTAACCCTTAGTTAAACATTTCGTTGTTTAATGTCATTTTAAATTATGTACCTATTAACCCTTAGTTAAACATTTCGTTGTTTAATGTCATTTTAAATGATGTACCTATTAACCCTTAGTTAAACATTTCGTTGTTTAATGTCATTTTAAATGATGTACCTATTGACCCTTAGATAAACATTTCGTTGTTTAATGTCATTTTTAAAATGTACCTATAAACACTTAGTTAAACATTTCGTTGTTTAATGTCATTTTTTAAATGTTGTATTTATAAACACTTAGTAAAACATTTCGTTGTATGATGTAATTTTCAAAATGTTGTACCTATAAAAACTAAGTTTAACATTTCATTGTGTAATGTTATTTTTAAATGTTACTTTTAAGAGCTGTATTTATAAACACATGGTTAAATATTTTCGTTGTTAAATGTCATTTTTAATGTTGTACCTATAAACACTTAGTTAAATATTTCGTTGTATAATGTTATTTTTAATGTTGTACCTATAAACACTTAGTTAAATATTTCGTTGTATAATGTCATTTTTAATGTTGTACCTATAAACACTTAGTTAAATATTTCGTTGTATAATGATATTTTTAATGTTGTACCTATAAACACTTAGTTAAATATTTCGTTGTATAATGTTATTTTAAATGATGTACCTATTGACCCTTAGTTAAACATTTCGTTGTTTAATGTCATTTTAAATGATGTACCTATTAACCCTTAGTTAAACATTTCGTTGTTTAATGTCATTTTAAATGATGTACCTATTGACCCTTAGTTAAACATTTCGTTGTTTAATGTCATTTTAAATGATGTACCTATTGACCCTTAGTTAAACATTTCGTTGTTTAATGTCATTTTAAATGATGTACCTATTGACCCTTAGTTAAACATTTCGTTGTTTAATGTCATTTTAAATGATGTACCTATTAACCCTTAGTTAAACATTTCGTTGTTTAATGTCATTTTAAATGATGTACCTATTAACCCTTAGTTAAACATTTCGTTGTTTAATGTCATTTTAAATGATGTACCTATTAACCCTTAGTTAAACATTTCGTTGTTTAATGTCATTTTAAATTATGTACCTATTAACCCTTAGTTAAACATTTCGTTGTTTAATGTCATTTTAAATGATGTACCTATTAACCCTTAGTTAAACATTTCGTTGTTTAATGTCATTTTAAATGATGTACCTATTGACCCTTAGATAAACATTTCGTTGTTTAATGTCATTTTTAAAATGTACCTATAAACACTTAGTTAAACATTTCGTTGTTTAATGTCATTTTTTAAATGTTGTATTTATAAACACTTAGTAAAACATTTCGTTGTATGATGTAATTTTCAAAATGTTGTACCTATAAAAGCTAAGTTTAACATTTCATTGTGTAATGTTATTTTTAAATGTTACTTTTAAGAGCTGTATGGTTAAATATTTTCGTTATTAAATGTCATTTTTAATGTTGTACCTATAAACACTTAGTTAAATATTTCGTTGTATAATGTTATTTTTAATGTTGTACCTATAAACACTTAGTTAAATATTTCGTTGTATAATGTTATTTTTAATGTTGTACCTATAAACACTTAGTTAAATATTTCGTTGTATAATGTCATTTTTAATGTTGTACCTATAAACACTTAGTTAAACATTTCGTTGTATAATGTTATTTTTAATGTTGTACCTATAAACACTTAGTTAAATATTTCGTTGTATAATGTTATTTTTAATGTTGTACCTATAAACACTTAGTTAAATATTTCGTTGTATAATGTTATTTTTAATGTTGTACCTATAAACACTTAGTTAAATATTTCGTTGTATAATGTTATTTTTAATGTTGTACCTATAAACACTTAGTTAAATATTTCGTTGTATAATGTTATTTTTAAATGTCACTTTTAAATGTGGTATGTATAAAAACTTAGTTAAATACTTTCATTGTTTAATGTGATTTTTTTAAATGTTGTACTTATAAACACTTAGTTCAATACTTACGTTGTTTAATGCGATTTTTAATGTTGTACCTACAAAGCAATTATATTCATGATATCTATGGATTTTGCACTCAGCTCATGGCAGGTTAGTTGAGTTCCTTCTGGATGGACAAAGATAGAGGATAGCCCCGAAAGGAGTACTTGCAAGATGTAAAGTACATAGTGAAGGAAAAGTTGTACAATCCCCAACAGTACATATCCCGACCCCTCAAGTGAAAAGAGACCTAAAACCCTAAAATGACAAGAAACAAGTGACGAAGTTTACAACTATGTAATTCTTTGGTAGTCACTTGGTTACACGTATTTTTTAAATGGGTTAAGAATATTTGATAACAGGACCCATTCTCTATACAATCCACATTATGACTGTACATTTACATGGTGTATACCACGTGACAGATACCTACCATGTGTTATTTCGGACTTTTCCTTCTTCTAGACTAGCTATTCAACAAAGGCTTTATAATCTAACTGGCCCTACTATTACAATCATATCTAGAAGAAATGTATTACTGAAAGCAACCATGGACCATGACAACAAACCCATCATCCACATTTGCTTGACACTGCATTACGACTTCCATACAACGCCGGATACCTTTCCTAAATCGTATATATAAATTTATCTTGTCGGATTTTCCATGGTTGGACTTGAATTAGTAATGTATATCTTTAATCGATATTTAATTCTGACTAAAAATGTGTTTCTTTTAATCCTTGCAGCATGTTCTTTATATTATTCTTTTTAATTCGTTTCACTTTTTTATTTCTCAAAAATAATTATTCCGTGAAGGAAGATTATTAAAATGGAGACAATTTTAAATAATCATCTAAAAGGCTAAAATGTCAAAGACTTAATTCTTATTTTAGCTTTAAGGTAAAAATATTAGTTATCTTGCGATATTTAATTCTGATTAGCGATGTCTTTCTGTTAATCATTGCAGCATTTTCTTTATATTAATAATTCCTATTCATTCCAGTGATTTTCGAAAATAATTATTCCGAGAAGGAGACAATTTTAAATAATGATCTAAAAGGCTAAAAATGTAAAAGATATGATTTCTATTTTAGCTTTAAGGTAAAATTATCAATTATCTTCTTTACATTTTAAGTTTTTTTCATCTCTTCATGACTTGCACGTTATTATTTTTTTGTATTTTAAAATTTATATATATATAGTAGCCTATGAAAATACATTTATGGCAATTAAGCTACACAGAGGCTCCCGCGTTTTAACCCCGGGGGAATCTTCAGGCTAAATGTTAACGTAAATACTGAAAATTGATACATAAAAAATTATATCTCCTTATACAGGGTGGGCCAAAATAAGGGTCCTATCTTTAAATTTGAATAACTTGAATTTGAATAACTTCCACAAAATAAAAGTTAAACTCACCAAACTTTATGTGTGTGTAGACTGCCCCTTCCGAGATTTTTTTAAATAAACAAAACAAATTTTAGCCGAAAAACACTTCTTAAAACTTACAAAAACTAAAGTATTGTTTTTTACACTGTTTTGAGTTTTTTAAGCAAAAATAATGTTTTCTAAATGAGGGTACGTTCCTTAGGGCTAATACGGCTCATGCTTGCTTCGGAAGGGGTCCTTTACTTATTCTAAAAAAAAAAATTTTTTAAATCAATAAATAAAAAAGTTATGCATTTTTAAAAATAGGACCCTTATTTTTGCCCACCCTGTACTAAAATGACATTAATTTATCCCGGGTTTCGCCGAGTAAGTACAGTAAGTAATTAACATGGTGGAGCCAGAGATATGCTTGATGTGTGCATGAAATGTCATGTGAAGTAATGTGCGTGAAAAAAGAAAATATTACACTGGGTTATTAATTAGTCCATTTTATTTTTTCACGGTCATCAAAATTGTAATCTTCTTTAAGGCTACCTCTAATCGACATCAACGACCGTGGAATTCTGTTCATTTCAGCATTTTTTTCTAGTAAGTAATCTAATTAGATTATCCCTGTGACCCTTTCATCAATTCGTGATGTATAAAAAGAAAAACTCAATCATTTCTCCTGATGTTATTTGTTTGTTTTTTCTTGTCTTATTTATATAATTTTTGTTCGCTTTATTTTCCCCTTCATTGGAAGCGAAAACCCCACAGCGTTTCAAACTTGATGAACGCTGATTCTCGCCATGCGCACTGCTGCTCTTCGAAGCACTTCCGGTTTAGACCGTCAAAAGACGGGCAATTAAATTATATAATCTAAAGGTTAAAAAGCAGGATAGGAGACCGGCGCAGGGTTGCTTGGAAATCGATCCATGCCCCCAAGTGTCCCTAGGGTTTTGTGGGGAGGGCATCGGGCCGGAAATAGATGAAAGAAATAAAACGGAAATACCAATAGCCCCCTTTTTCATCACCGCATTAATTTTAACTATTTATTATTTTTGATGTTGTTTTCGCATAAAGCAGGAAAATACAACATGTCGGAATTAATAATAAGACTTAACCTAACAACTTCAGACAACTCATAGACCAAGGGTCGGCAACTTCTGGCTCGTGAACAAATTTTGACTATCCCGCGGGCAAATGTCAGCATTTGATCCCGTGAACGATTTTCCTTAAACTACAAACAAAAATTTATTCAACATACTTTGCTATCTATATACAGAGCTCTACTTATATCTAAATGAATACATGCGAAAGTTTTTTTTTTCATCTATCATAACTATATTAACATCAACACAGTTTAGGCCTATTTAATTCTATGATTTATTTACTCCTCTCCAGGAGTTAGGGACAAGGCCAGTTTTATCTTACTCCCATAAGTAAGATGTGACCCAAGGTCGGGTCGAGAAAGTGGGGTTTGAAAAGCCAGCGCCCGAGAAGGTGAGCACTCTAGCCATTAAAAATTGCCTGTGCAGGCCCATCGGCATTCCCCGGTAGGGGCGCCTCAGGCAGTAAGCAATAAACTTACTCCTCCCCAAAGAGGGGAGGCGAACCCTGTGAGGGTGGACCTCCTAGAACTGCACAGGACAGACCCATAGATCGGCGTAAATCAAGCCCCGAAGACCAAGACAATACCAGTCTATGGGGTGCAGTATCCATCGGAACAGATATTACACTTACTTCCTAGCCAAAAAGGATAATTTTGTAATACCATATATATAGAACACTGCAAATACCAACAAACACATTTCTAATTTGCATATTTATTATATAAACAGCTTCTAATAAATTAATTTTCTCGTAATATACAATTGTAATTTTACACTGTCATATTTCTAATATATACGCAATATTTTCGTCGATAGTAAAACATTTGATGTTGCTGGGATTCTGAAAATAGATACTACACTTTGATTTTAAACAAAAAGCCAAGGAACCATGCATGTTTAAATGAATGAAAAAAATGATTTCATCTATTATTGTATCATATTTAAATGGGGGTGGGTAGTGTAGTATTAGTTCTGTTGTCATAAGACCGTTCTCCCAGTAATAACCTCCTCCGTTTTAAAATTGGGTGGGGGTAATCCTCTTAGTTATTACATCCTTCTTTTGGGTGAGGAGGTAATGTAATATCTGGTATGTTGTAATTAGACCATCTTCCCAAGGACTACAATTTCTTTTTTGTGTGAGGGGTAGTATAGTATCTGTTATTTTGCAATGATACAATACTCACAAGCATTGCTTTCTCCTTTTATGGGACGATCCTCCCAGGTATTACCTCTTGTTTTTGGGGTAAGGGGTGAATCAGTATGATAAATGTTCGTTCCTCGTGATACTATTCTTCCATGTGTATCTTTTAGGAGTTAGTGTACTATCTGTTCTTTTACCACTATATCATCCTCCCATGCAATAACTCCTCCTTTTGGAGGAGACAATTCGTCATGATACCATACTCTCAGTCATTACCTCCTTTGGTGGGGGGGTCAGTGTAGTATATGTTCGTCAAACCATGATATCATCCCCCCAGACTAGCAAACAAATGTGACTGGAGGGAACATATATTTGTTAATATATATATATATATATGTATATATATATATATATATATATATATATATATATATGTATATATATATATATATGTGTGTGTGTGTGTGTGTGTGTGTGTGTGTGTGAAAAAATGACAAACGGAAAAACAAGTTAAAGTGCAGGAGAAAAACAAAAACAAAAAGATTTTGACCGGTTTCGTTCTGTTGGTGAACGTCTTCAGAAATGAAGGTATTAAAATAGTTTTATTTTGAAGGCACATACATGGGATGAGGAGAGGATGATCTGATTGGACCATATGGAGAGGAACTTGGGTGATTTTGAAAAATGATGGGTGGCTGGCACAGTTTACTATGTTTCTTATTCTTCTGTTTATATTTCTATTTATTTTCTTTCTCTTTTTTTTATTTCCACACATTTTGTCCACCACGACATTTCTTTTTCATGAATCATCGCGTACCTTACCCCATATATATATATATATATATATATATATATATATATATATATATATATATATATATATATATATATATATATATATATACATATGTATATATATATACATATATATATATATACATATACATATGTATATACATATATATATACATATGTATACACATATATATATATACATATATACTGTTGAGTATTTAACGGCTAGTAATTTACGACTGTAAAATGAGCGTCTATAGTGATGAGATATTACACACCATAACAAACCCCGCCTGATTATTATTTTATGGATCAAATCGAAAGTATTCGATAAAATAGAAAGACAAATGGAACAGAAACCTCCGAATTTATAGACACGAATCTGACAGAAATACTAAATGGACCATTCGAAAAATTGAAAAAAAATTAATAAAAAGTCTCAACAAACAAAAACACTCTGTGTTATTCAATAATATTTGCCTATATATATATTTATTTATTCATGTATCCAAACATTATTTGGCTACACATTTAAAATTTACAAACATGCTTCGGTCAAAAATAAAGTTAAAAAATTTCTGCAAATGTGTAGCCAAATAATATCTGTATTAATATTTTTAAAATACTTAATAAACAGCCCTATTTATTATTGAACACTTTTATATAAACACAGTAAAGATTAACTGGATTTTAACTCTGGTAACGTAAACATACTTGTATTATCATATATATATATATATATATATATATATATATATATATATAGTAATAAAAGTAAGTTTACGTTACCAGAGTTAAAATCCAGTGAATCAGTGTGTGTATATATATATATATATATATATATATGGGAAATGAAAAAGGAAAAACCAAAAAGAATGTTTTTTTTATGTGTTCATCAACATTTCGTCTTTATTTGTAAGACTTCTTCAGGATGATAATATAAAGAAAAAATGTCATGCAAGTACTTGGACACATAGGGTTGACATGGTGGGTTGAATGGAGGAAAGTAGTAGCCAGTTACTGGAAAAACAGTAGGGCTGACGTCCGGACTTGGTGAAGTCAGTTGACATCCTTTTTGGTTTTTCCTTTTTCATTTCCCATTACGTTGGATCACCTTCATCCTTCTTTTCCCATACATACATATATATATATATATATATATATATATATATATATATATATATATATATATATATATATATATATATATTCTTGATTGCTCTGTCATAACGGACGCCGGAATATCACAATATTTCGGGGATAGTCCCCTTTATAAGTGTGTCTATTTCTTTATCTCAGGCTTCTCTCTGCCTCGTGCTGCAATAGTTAAAAACGGAAACCTCACAATCAACAAATATACGCACGGGACAGAGAGCAGCCTGACATAAATAAAAAAGAAACACTTGATAAAAGAGTTGATATCTACAAGATATTGTGATATTCC